>JBBMKD010000115.1:73180730-73197783 GCA_037834095.1 Argya squamiceps | reverse complement strand
GGGACTTGTGCAGAGCCACAAGGTCCCCCCTGAGCCTCCTTTTCTCCAGGCTGAGCCCCTTTCCCAGCTCCCTCATCAGAGTTGTGCTCCAGACAGGTGTTTGACAGATATTTGACAACAGGTTGGTCTGTATTCCTCAGGTGAGGGTTTTCAGAGAGAATTGAAACTCCTATTCGTGATCAATGCAGTGAAGAAGCTTCATTTTATCAGTCCTTGCTCTTGTTAGGGCTGAAATACAATTCAAGTACTTATTAGCAGTCTTCTGTGTGGCTTAATGAAAGGACAGATGTTTCAGTGTTTTCATTCTTACATTCATTCATTAACCAGAAGTCATTTCCACAGGGACTGTAGGAGAAAAGTTGGTGCCACAGTTGGTTTTACTCTTCCTTTTGTGCCACCTTGTGAATCTTGGCTCTGGCATCTTCTACTCAAATCTTAATGTAATTTACCTTCTGTCTCTTCACTGCACAAGGAAATACCCAGACAGCTTTTTCCATGTCTCTCACTTCTCTTTCCTGCCCAATCAAAGGAAAGAAAGTCATTGCTAAGTTTGGCCCAAGGTCTGAGTTGCAGTTTTTTGTACCCCTCCACAGTATTGTCTCCATGATTCCATCCTTGGGGATGAGTATTTCACTGGTGTGTGTCTCTTGGGGTGGTATTTCTGCTGTAACTCCCCCACACTAGGTGTTTCTTTTGAGTGAACTGAAATTTTGTTAGTAGCTGTTGCCTAGTCTTGAGTGTGGCAAAATTCACTTTTGTGTTCTTGTTTTATGAATAAGAGGCAGTGGGCTGTAGTTAATTTTTAAGCACTAAACTTCATATTAGTATGAAAAAGAATTACTGGAGTGTTAAAAGTTTTGCTGAAGATCTGAAAGCCTTGCTTGCTTTGCCACTGGTTTTGATCCTGGCAGCTTACAGAAATTGAACAGCTCTGTGGAATTTTTTGAGGACTTCGTGTGGGTTTTAATAACTCAAAGAGAAGAAAAAGAAATCTGTAAAGAATGTTATACTTTGAAACCTGGCCTTAGAAATTAGGGAGAAAATGAACCATAATTCAAAGCTGAATGTCTGCATTTATGGTTTAAATCCCGGAGCAATTACAATAACCACTCTGATTGTATCCCCAGGACCTTTGGATAGTGGGAGGGGTCATGTTATGTTAGATTATGATTTTTCAGTACCGAAGAACTCTCTGCTGAGTTGTTGTCCATTGTAATATTCACCCTCCCTGCCTTGGGAAGGAATAAATCCTGATGACAAGCAGCCAGCTGGGCAAATTTAGAAGTTTTTGTTTTTTTAAAAAAGTGTAGGGTCACACAGACCTAGAAAACTGTGCTGTCCATAGTTGCTGGTGGCGTGTTCTTGCTCAATACCATTTGTTTTTAATTACTCTGCATGTTTGTAGTGCTGGAACAAGAGACCACCTTTGAGACCAAGCCTAATGTTTTTAAAGTATATATCAAAGTGTAGGTTTGTTCTTTCTGAACCTTGTGTTTCAAAGCAGTTTTTGAGAGAAGAATGAATGCTAGTAATTGATATCAGGACAAGCCAATCTGCTTAATCTAAAATTGTCTTAGGATATTGAGCTGTGGGTGAAGAGCTGTCTCAGCTGTCAGCTCACTACACAGTAAATTAGTGTCACATAGAAGAAAATTTGCAAGCATCTTAAAACTCAATTTGTTTGATGTCTCTATCCTGAATAGTTTCCTGTTGAAGGGTTTTGAAATAATTCTTTTGACTGCTCTTTCGACAGTATCTTCTAGTCCTCATGATTTGGGAAACAGCTCAAACTCCACAGCTTCCAAGAGCATGGGTCCACAGGGTTTTCAGCACTGGGGCTGGTATAGCAGCTTCCCACACAGCACTGCTGATCATCTCAGGTTGATGTAATAGCGTGCTGTAAACTGGATTACCATGTAAATTTAAAAAGATTTCACTCGACTTCAAAAAGAGAGCAGGACTGTGTTATGACTGCAAGCACTGAACTTAATTTTTTTGACTGCCCTTTAATTTGTTGACCTTCAGAAGTCCTTGAAGGTCAGGCTATATGTTCAGTCTGTACAGAGGCTCTACCATCTCTTCCAAAACCCTGAGCAGTAGGGCCTTCATGGTGTGACAAAAGGTGATAGTTTTGAACTAGAGGAGGGTGGATTCAGACAAGATAGAAGGAAGAAATTTTAATGCTGAGACTGGTGGAACAGGGTGCCTTTTAGTTATTAATATTTGTGTTGCTCAGTGTGGCATTGAACACAGTATCTGATGATTTGTCTTGTTTTCCCATCTGCTAAGGATGTTTTTGAGAGTCAGTTGCCCTGCACTGCTGGGTCAGAAGTATGAGTTTGACGCAGCTGGTGTGGTTTCAGTGGTTGCTGTCAGGTTTTGCTTTAGTGCTTTATTGTTCTTTTCAGATGATGTTTTTCTGAGGCGTATCACGAGGCAATTAATGAAGTTACGAACAATTTGCTGTATCTGATGTGATTGTTTGTAACATTAGTTAAAAGGAAAGAGCTGCTTAGCTCGAGGTTAAATGTCAGATCGACGTTTCTTTTATTCATGTTTTTAAAAGTGCGTCATTTCATGTGAAATTTCTTGCAAAAAAGGTTCAGGTTCTTTCTGCAGGCTGCTGTTGTATTTGTATTTTCAGTAACACCAAAGTGAGCAAGGCAGCACTGAAGCTGTGAAACCAGCAGTAATAAAATGTCCATGGAATCACAGAATTGTTTAGGTGGGAAAAACCCACCAGGACCATGGAGTCCAACACTCCCCAGCACTGCCCAGGCCACCAGTGATCCCTGTCCCCAAGTGTCACATCCACATGGCTTTTAAACCCCTGCAGGGATGGGGACTCCACCCCTGCCATGGGCAGCTCTGCCAGTCCTTTCCATGGAGGAATTTTCCCCAATACCCAACCTAAAACTCCCTTGGCACAGCTTGAGGCCATTTTCTCTCATCCTGGCCCTTGTTCCCTGGGAGAAGACACTGACATCATTTCACTCTGATGAACAATTCACTTTTGAATATTAGTTTCCTGTTTTATAGTTGCTGTACTTCAAAGGAATATTGCACTGCCTGATGTTAGGATGATGGAGCTTTGGAATGAGTTGCTCAGAGAGTTTGGGGGGATACTCAAAAGCCATCTGGACATAGTCTGGGGCTGCTGGCTCTAGGAGGTCCTGCCTGAGCAGGGAGGTTGGACAAACTGACCTCAACAAGCTAATGGATGACTAAAATTAAGTGATTCATAGAAAGATTTTGTTATTGTTTTGGAATAAATTTTCACTTCAAGTACAGGAAACCGATTCCTTGTGTAACTATTTTTGTTTTCTTTTCCTCCTACCTAGTGCTGATTTAAAGCTCTTGGAAGAAGCCACAATCTCAGTCTGCAAGTCTTTAGGTGAGATGTTGTGCCATCTTTTTACCATGTGCTTTACCAGAAAAACTGGGAAACAGCATCCCTGTGCGCATTCATGCCTTTAGCATTCTATTTCTTTATGTTGCCCTAGTAAGGTTAAAGCAGTGTAATGCATGTGTTTATGTATATCCCAAACCTTTATTTCTATTGTTAACTGTTTTACAGAACTTGATCTGACTGCAAGGTTTAAAACGAATAATTCCATCTCTACTGTGTCCTTTTCCCTTTGCCCTTTAAGCTTATCAGTGAGGGGAAAGAATTGGGGGGTGAAGGGATGATATAAATGTGATCAGTGGTGCTGTGAGAAGGTAAAAGGTAGTTGTGAAGACCTGCCCAGTTTTCTGACAGGAGGCTGTTGTGCTGCAGACAAGTCTGGGAAAGGAAGCAGTATGAGTATCCCACGTTTGGGATATTTTAAGTCTAGGATTAATAGTATTTAGAGAACATTAATAGGCTAGTAAACCATATACTGGAGAATCTTGAAAGAAGAATGCCTGTACAGAAAAACAAGACATGCTGTGCTTTATTTAGAAATATTTAATACATTGAAATGTGGGGGTTTTTTTCTATTATTTGTACTAGATAGATAGATAGCGTCAGCTCATGCATGCTTTGTAATTGTATTTTATTTTTCCTCATCTAGTTGAGAAGAATCCTCGAACAGGAAACCTTGGATCACTGATTAAAGTCTTTCTTTCTAGAACCAAAGAGTTAAAAATTTCAGCAGAATGTCAGAAGTAAGTTCCCAGAAAAGAGCTGTGTGTGCCATTTAATTTTTTAAATGTTCCTTTTGTCGCTAGCTCTTGAATTTTTTTACTCTGCTAATTAACGTACTCACAAACTGTAGCATTCTCTTAAATTGTTGTTTGAAACAGAACAAATGTCTAGTACTTTTCTAAACACAGAAGTTAAGTGTAAAAGGTAAGTAGGTTACTGGGGAAAAATATATATTTGTATGTTATATGAACACATTTTTATACAGATGATGTAAGCTATGGGTACGAGTGGCTAAGAGATGTTTAAAAATTATCTGAACTTTTTAGCTGAACTTAAGGTATGAGCCAGTATGCTATCCTGGAAATACTTTAACTATCTATAAATAATGTAAATATGTATCAAAATGGTGCTTTCAAGTTATGTCATACAGCTGCTATTGGTTTTGTTCCCCCCTTTCAGCAGTAGGAGAGAACTCCAAGAGGTTACTTGTGCAAAGCTGTGGGGTTTTTTTGCAGGAGGCTTTCTGTAGTTGTTCCCTCACAGCCACAGATGAATGTCCCACTTTCATCAGATCTGGGGCTGGAATTCCTCCTTGTTCCCAGGACTGCCATCAAGTTTTTTGCTTGCATCAAAAATAAGAAGTTACTTGTGCCCAGGTAGCTGTTGCTGTTTTAATCCTAAGATACCTTGGCAGCACAGCTTTGGGCAAGGGTTGACTCTGTGCTGTTGCATGGACTCCCCAGCAGCTGCTTACTGGAACTCAAAAAAATTTTATGCAGCTGTATTCCCTTTCATTCAGAAAGCTTGGAAAATACTTGTGTGTGTTGCATGAGAAGATCTGCTGTATGGTGCTCATGAAGTCCATAAATGCCTCCTGTCACCTGAAGGCTGTTTGCTTGGGAAAAGGGGCTAAGGTTCAGGGAGGCAGGGAGATTTCAGGTTTGAACCTGTTGGGAATTTTCAAATGTCTGTGTGCCTTGAGCCCACAGGGTCTAGAGACCTCTAGAAGTTTGCTGAACTGTTTGGTGAGCTCCTCAAAGAGTTCTGTCTACTGTGATGTTTTTAATGGTATAAATGTAGTTAGGCATAAGGTTGTATTTTCTAAACTACTTTTGAATACATTCCCATTGTGTTTTCTGTAACATCAGCTGCAGACTCCCTGCTTAAACACTTTGGCTTTTCCTTGCTTCAACTGTAGAACTTTGTCCATTCTGACATCTATTTTCTTGTGGTTTTTGATGCATGTTTGCTGGTGAGGCATTACTGATCCTTGTTTTTTCCTGCTTCTTTTCCAGCCACCTCTTTATCTGGCAGGCTCACAATGCACTGTTCATTATTTGCTGTTTGCTGAAGGTGTTCATCAGTCGAATGTCAGAGGAGGAGCTGCAACTTCATTTTACTTATGAAGAGAAAGCAGGACCAAGCTCATATGGTGGGTACACACAGGTGTTAGTGAAACAAACATCCCATGAGAAACTCAAATGTCCTGATATCTGTAGTTGTGCCACGTAGGGACATGGTTTAGGGCTGGACTAGTGAGATAGGTTAGTGGTTGTACTTGATCTTAAGGGTCTTTTCCCTCAGATGCTTTAGGTCCAAATAATTCTATGAGTCGATGTGTTTCTAGACTCAGAATCCCAAACTTTGCTTTAAAACCAGAAATTAAGTACTACAGAGTTCAGTTTAGCTTAATCTGGCTTTTTTTTTGGACAGATGTTGGGACGTGGTGCTGTAGACCTACCTGGGCTTTAGTGATTTTCATACAGTTTGAAAGGGGGTAGTGGTCCTCTTCAGAGGAACAGAACAGAATTGCAGTGAAGATGACCAGGTACCAACATTAGAACACTGATATTGCAATTTAATGCATCTTTTCACATATTTTTCATAAACCAGCGGCAGCCACAGAGTGGAATTAATGCTGTTTTTAGGGATCTACTGAAGGAAAGTAGCAGTCCTATGGTTAGAATTGAACCCTTGAGAAAGCAACTGCTGAAATTTGATTTGGGGGCAATAGCTTATACAAGAGCGCAGGAACAGCCAGAAAATTTAGGCAGAATTACTAAAATGGGCTCATGTCCAGGAAATGGAGTGTGTATTACATGAGATGAGAGGTGCTCAAGGAAGAAGCTGTTGTCTTTGAATAAGAACAATATAGATGCATTCAAAATGAGTTGCATTATAACAAAAAGACAGTCTGAACGCTGCAACAAGTCTTTGTGTAGCCCTATATCAGGATGCTCTCACAAAGGGCAGGATGGATAATGCTGCCACGTGAGCCTTGATTTCTTTTGCTTTGGTGTAAATTGTGGAATCATTTAGGCTGGAAAAGCCCTCCAAGATCATCAAGTCAGATCATCAGGTCAGGTGGCCAACCCAGCACTGCCAAGTCAAACTCAGGGTACTCTTCAGTTTATAATTGCATGTTGCTTGCTGCATGAAGCCTGAAAAGTCTCAGAATGCCAGGGCAGTGTGAGTGGATGGTGTGAGCACGGCCCAGAGTGTCTGACTGTGGATTTCCTGCAATGAGGACACGTGTTCAGAGCACCCAATGGTGCCTGCTCATCCAGCAGTGAAAACTGTTCATTAAAATCTGTTTAACTCCTTGGTGCCTGCCAGAGCTCTGGGGAAATCAGAACTGTGGTGCCAAAGGATTAAGTGTTGAAATGGTTTAATGTATTTAAAACTGTGATGAGTGATCTCCAGGAGGGAAGTCAGCTCGCTGATGCGTTGGAAAAGAATATCTGCTGGTGTATAAGCTATCCCTGCAGACTGCCCGTGGGTTTATTCCTGGATTAAAAAAAATGTCTCACCTCTTGCTTCAGTGTACAGCATGCCACGGTGGGGTGGGTGGAAAAGCTGAGACTTTTGTCAGCTGGAACCCCTGTGATCTTTATTCCTTGCACTGGGAATTTCCTCACAGTGTGATATGGGAAGTGATTCTTGTCACCAGGGTAGACCCATGTTTATACCATGTCTAGTAGCACTTGACTGTAATTCACAGTGACATTTATTAGCAATAATTCTGTGCATATTGATGGCAAATGTACTTAGCAATTACCTCTGAGCAGATTGTTCATGGGGATGTTGTTGATTAGGAAGGTAATTGTGTGTGGTCTGCTGGTGAGGCAGGAAATGAGCTGCTCCTCAGCTCCTCTTTGGGTTTCCAGTTTGAGATGGTTCTTTGTGAACTTCCTCAGGGTGTTGAGGTTCATAACATGGTGAGGTTACATAGACATTGTCCTAAAAATCTTACTTTTGAATATTTACAGAAGGTGGTAATAAGGCATATACCTTCCTATAGCTCTTGTAGGAAGCTCTTGTATAGCTCAGCTGTAGGAAGATGAAGTATCATGAATGAATTGTAATAAACTGTAGTTGTGTTAGGGCCTATTAAAAGTGAGCAGAAGAAAATTAAGTATTCTGTTGTTTGTATTTTTATAATTAAGTGTTGCTTTCTTGAATTTCTGATTTCTACTTTTTGGAAAGTAGAATATTCCTGTTATTATTATATATTTATTATAATATTATTAATCTATTGTTATAATATTATTATTCCTATATTCCTCTTAATTTTACATAGATTTATTAGTGCTTTATGGAATTTTTACTATCTTTATGCTTTTTAAAAATTAAGTTCTCAGTCATTGCTGTTTTTTCATTTACCAGAGTTTGGCGTTATTTATAATTCTTCAGTTGAGAGCATGACAAAATAAGCCTTCATATCATTATATGAACTGTATGATGTAAATAAAATATCCATATTAAAAAAAGTTTTAATACAATATCTGAATTTTGAAGTTTCTGTATTTCCTTACTGCCTGGTCAGTAGATATTGGAAAGAACAGTGCAACCACCCGACAACACAACCAACCTCTCCACCCTTTTCATTTTCATGGTCCATTTTCATATGCTTTGTTCAGCCTCCTAGCCTTCTGAGAAAAGGTTATTATTCTTTTCAGGATCATCTCACAACTCCTTTGGAAATCACTCTGTGGTGGTGTTTGTTTCTCTATGAACATCACATTTTTATCCTTCTGGTTGGACAGTACCTTCTGGTGCCACACTCAGATTTAGGTACAGAGCCTGGGAGCTGAGAGCACATAACTGCAGTGTCAGCACCTCAGGATCCTCATTCTGCAGTCAGGCACCACATCAGCACCTGCTCTGGGAAATTTGGTGTGTCAGGGAGAAGTGTATAATTATAATCTATGAGAGTGCTGTGTATGGAAAATATCCCTGTCACTGACTGCTCTGAAATATAAACTGTGTATGACGTGGCCATGATTGTTCAGGTAGCAGTTTTTATAGTTGTCTTACCTGGAAGAATTCTCTTCCCAGATTTTGCAGTTCATATCCTTTCACTTTTTCTGAATGTCCAGTTTGTACATTTCACTGCTGGACTGTGCCTGAGGCTCAGAAGAAAGCTGTGCAATTGTGCTTTGTGTCATAAAATGGGATTTTTTTTGAGGTTTGAGTGCATGGGTGTGCTTTATCCTAATGAATAAATTGCCCTGAACTGAGTCCCTGCTAATAGTGCTGTTATTGATTTCCTTCAAGGGAAGGCCTACCATTAATAGAAATGTATTCTTTTTGAGAAGTTTCAGATGGTTCTTTAGCCCAAGAAGTGCAGCTTTTGCCTCTTCATTCATAACTGGAATTTGCTTTTAATTTTTGAGAATATTGCAGAATTTTGGTTGCAGGATAATCCACAGAAAGACTAAACTCACATACTTTAAGATTCAGGTGAAAATTTCCTGGTATCAATAAATCCCAAACAGGAGTCAGCATCTACTCAGCTGAAGCTGGAGTTAGTCCCACTAACATAAACCATTCATCTCTCTGCTGTCTGTATCCCATAATTTCACATGAAGGAAATGAGGGAAGGCATTCAATTTATGTATTCATTATTATCACTCGTAAGTACAAGTTGTAAGTTTCTGAGATTATTTAGAGCTGAAGATCAAACCACGAAACCTATGAAAGCTCTAAGTCTGTTTTGCAATTGAATTATTTATTTCACTGCTTGTGTCCAGGTTCTGTATGAGCAACAGGGCAGAAAAACAAGTAGCATCTAAGATGAGGATATACCTTGTTATGCTTCAATATCTTATTGATATTGATATTAAGCACATCCACCAGATCAGGTCTTACCAATGTTAGTCTTACCTAACTGTTCTAGTAGTTAGGTTCTTGAGAAGATGAAGCTGGACTGGTTTTAGAATTGGAGCCTCCTGGCATCTCTACTTTCTTCTGCATGGGCCATTTTACCTGTGTAGAATGTGCTAATCCAGTGCCTGTAACGTGTGTAACTTTGAAAAAGTAAAAACAAACAAAAAAACTGTACTACAAAAAGAAATTATAGAACAGTGTGTATATATATATATATATAAACAAACAACCTCCCCCAAAAAGTCAAACTCCATCAAATTATTTACAAAATGAAATAATCTACATTTGAGGGCTTAAATATAGCTGATGAAAAACTATAGTACTTCTGCATAACCTGACATTTTAATACCTGTGTAACTGTAGTCACTTCTGCAGTGGAATTTGGAAGATGCACTTATGATTCCTCTCCCTGCTCTAATTTTATCTGGACAGGTTCACCCTGTACTTACTTCCCCCAGGGCTTTACAGGTCTTTGATCCAAGTATGTGATCTATTAATGTGAATGAATCTTGTGTGTATTGTCTTTATCCTGCTATTGAAAGAGGCATTGTTTGTGAAAACACAGAGTGTTCCGTGTTTATGGCTCTCTCTCACGTTATAGATTTGGCTTGCATCCTCCTCATTGTCTTGGCAAGATGAAAATTAAACAAGAATGTGTGTGCCCCAATTGGGAAAAGGATACAATAATTATTGTAGCTGAATGACATTGATTACAGCAATTAAGCTTTTTTTTTTTTTTAATATTTTAAATAACATCTTTTATTCTATGTGACCGTGCTAACCCAGAGTTTTCTTCCTTTATTTTGAATATTGTCTGAGGGAAAAGCCTTCTTTCATATTCAAATAACCTTATTCTCTGTTCAGATGAGTTGTGCATAGAGTGTGGCGGAATAAAATGATGTTTTAAAAACTTTAACTCACTTTACTTTTTTAACCTTTTTCTTCTCACTTTCTTCTGTTAGGAGAAAAATTAGGTACCTGTTGGGAAGTAGTAGCAGTCTTGCTTTATAAGCATTTTCGAGGTTCAGAACGCCTTAGGAAAATGTCACATTCAAGTTACTTTAGAATATATTATCTGTGCTCCATTATTGGCTGTGGTTTCTGTCCAAGGTTAAATACTCTGAGCAGTTCTTGGTTTTACTAACAGGAGCTGCATTGTGTTACTCATGGGGGATTCTATATAAAGGAAACCATGTTTCCGTGATAAAAAACTGATTTCCTTTAGAATGTGCAGTTCACTAGGTGACAATTTTTAATGTGTTTTTAATAAACTGATTGTGGAAAGAAATAATTTTGCTTTATAGTGAATATTCCCCCTGGTGTGCTTCTTAAAATTGAGTACTGGATTCAAGAACAAACTTGGGTTAAGCAGAGTAACACTGCTGTAACCTGGCTATAAAGCTGTGTTTATGGCAGGACTTATTTATTTGAAAATACAAAATAAACAGGCATTTGGGTAATTATTGTGCTGCAATGCTGTAATGCAGGGGATCAGATATGCCACTCTTAAGCCATTCAGCACTATAAAATGCTCCACTTCTTTTTGCTGTTGTAGGTTTTTCATAATTTTATTTTTGAAAGCAGAATAAAACCCAGTGAGCCAAGAGGTTTATCTTCTGGAGTTTTTTGTGTGATAACTTGAAGTGGTTTAATAAACTTTTTTCTCAGTGAGTCTTAAAAGGCTTTTGTTACAGTTACTTTTAAAAATTACTCATGTAAAATACGACCAGTTTTATTGCTTAGAATTGTTGCAAGCTTTTAAATAATTCTGAATCACTGCATGCATTTTATCACATTGTATGTGACTAGAGAATCATTTCTGTTCCCTTAAAATGCACTGACTTGTCATTGAAATGTGTAAAACTTCCTCAATAAATAAATATGTATTTATGAAAAAATTGTATCTATATTACTCTAGAGCAGCAGTGACATGCTCTGTAGCTACGTTCTTTTGACATTCTTTTATAATGTTGCTCAGTGTATATTAGACAGATGAAACTGTCTCTGATTATTCTGCACTTGGGTTTAAAAAACAGGATGGGAAAGTATGTGCAGTGCAGGAATTTTGAGAGGACATTTAACTGTTGACCAGTAAGAAGTTACCTGTGATTTGTTCACCTGTTAGTAATAACAGTGTTTAATGTGATCTGTAAGTAGTAAAGGAAGGCCTGATGTGCTGAATATTGGCACATTCCCACAGTACCAACATCTCATTTAATTTATGCAGTTGTTATTAGTTGCTTTTTTAATGTAAAAAAGAGAAGACATCACCACTTTCTCTGTTAATAATCTCAAGTGCTTTCTATTTCAGGAAGAAAAATCCTATCTCCTTTAACAGCTAGAACTTCTAGTGTTTGTTCCTTAATTAAGATATTGATCATCTGCATTTGTGTGTTTGAATCTTCAGTTTGTTTTGGTATTTGAAAACCCAGAAATCCTTTGCTGTGTTTCTTTTTTAGGAACAGAGTGTGAAGACCTCATAGAAGAGTTGCTGTGTTGCCTCATCCAGCTCATTGTTGAAATTCCTCTCTTGTAAGTAGACTTTTTTATTTTCTTTTCTTTTTCTTAGCCTTCTTTTATAAACTGAGCATTTGAGAGAATATGAAACTTGTAGTAATGGGTTTATAATGTTTAAATAGTTGTATTTGAATGTTCCATGTGATGGAGCAGTACAGATAATGAATGATAAGCTGCTGTCAGTGCCAGCCCTGAATATTCTGTTGGAAGAAGTACATGATGAACATCTCACACCCAGTTCAAACCATCAACAGAAGTTATTCCATTTGTTTCAGGTACCCCTGTCAGCACACAGACAGTAACTGGTGGAAATGGTTGTGCTCATGGTACAGGGGAAGGTACAGTGGAGGTGTCACTTCAGCTCTGGGGTATGCAGTAAGGTGAAAACTAAAGTTCTTCTGCAGTTCTGTGGGGGTTTAAATTGCAAAAGTAAATCATATTGTGCTATTTAATACTGATTTCTAAAATTCCGGTGAATTGATGTCTGAAGAAGGGACAAGAGAAATGAATAAGTGGAATGTTTTTCTGTAGATCTCCAGATTTGTTTTTATGGCATTTTTTTCCATGCATCTGTTGTATTTGAGAGATGATGGTTCCACATCTTGTTGCGACATGTGTCACCAAACGTGCTTCAGTGTTTAATGTTGGAGAGCATGCTTTGTTCTTTGAGGGAAAAAAAAGTGTCCTTTCACTTTTGTGGAAGTGTTCTGATGAGTTTTGACTTTTTTTTCCCCAGGATAAACTTTGCTAAAGGTAAAGTGAGCAGTGTCTTTGGTATTAAATTGCAGTGTAGTCTGTGTCTAAAATACAGAAAACTATTGCCCCAGCTAAAGCATCGCAGCTTTGGAGGAGCTTCAGATTGTTACAGTGTAGTACGGAGCTCTGCTATCTTGTAGCTGGGATTGTTCTTTTGGCTGGAAAACTGACAAAAATGCAGTGTTTTTTGAAGCATTGCTGTCATTAAATGCAGCTCTGTCATTAGTTAGTATGGGGGATTTGTGTAGGTAGAGCATAATGAATTAGTGCTGTGATTCAGAGTGTCATTCCACAGAGCTTGTCAGGACTTCCTGGAACAGACACAGGCTTTGTTTGGAGCAGATTAAAGGAAGTACAAAGGGCTGAGAGGACTGTGATGTACGGGCAAGTTCATAAATCCTGCAGGGTTTTGTTTTGCTTTCTTGGAAGTACCAGTGTGTGTGTGTAGTCCAGTATCCTTTATTCTGCCTTTCAGCAGAAGAAAATTGTTCCTCACCCACTTCAACAGCTGAACCTGTCACCATCTCTGTTTCTGTGTCAATATGGTTCCTGAAAGTGGAGGCAGCTGCTGAAAGCACTTAGATTACTATAAAATCTACTGCTAAAATGGCTTATTTAAAAACTAAATTATAAAGCCTGTGCATAATTTAATATTCAGCTATATCAAAAACTTACATTTCATAAGAGAGAGATGTGGAAGATTTTTGTTTTGTGGTTGTTGTGGGGTTTTTTTGGTCAGATAAGTTGTTTTTAGCTAAATTTCTCCTGAAACAGCATATTGCTGATTGCTAATAAATACTAACACAAAAACTCATACTACTGTCTTGTTTATCATTAGAATATGTTTAACAGCGTGATAATGCCTTAACTAAGAATTTTGTTCCTACATGATTGAAAGGGAAATAGGTAGGGGAAAGGAGATTTTGGAATAGTTGCATTCTCTAATACACAATCCAACTGTGTTCTTCATAGAAGTGTTACAAGGTACTACTTTATTATTAATTTTGTTCAGGAGAGTGATCAGGATTCATAATTTTCACAGTGAGTTTACTTCTTGCTTACCTCTCTCTCTCTCAAGTCAGGTGTCACTAGAGATTCTTCCCCTATTTTGTTTCAAGGGAGAAGTCCATTTCTGTCTTTAGCTGGAATGACCCAGGAGAGCTGCAAGCCTAGCATGTGAATTTGGGGAAGGGATAGATTGAATGGAATACATGAAATACTCAAACTTGTAATGATCTCTGTGGACTTAGGATCACCTGTGGGAGAAAAGACAGCTTTGGCAGCTGCAGTGGCACTGTAACAGAGTGTCTGTCTGTAAAGATACTGTTAAAGGTGAATTTTTGCTGTGACCGACCATTAAAATCTCCTGGCTGAGCTGGTCTTCGAAGTGTCTTTCAGAATAGCAAAGATTTTGTTAGGAGTATTCAATAGCCTTAAACTGAGGATTGTGACAATTAGTGTGTCCCTTGGGTTCCGTGATGCAGTTTGGTGAAGGAGTGGGTGCAGCTGGCAGCTGCTTGTCTGAATATATTGCCTGTCTGCACCCCAGTTAAAGTTTTTCTCCTTCACTGAAACTGTAACATTATTTTTAAAACATGGAAGGCCATCTCCATGTTCAGAATGCAGGAACAGCAGCTGTCTTGCACTTCTTCCTTTTGAAATTGTTCTGAATGTCACACCAGGCGTTTGGGATACCTCTGTGTGGTATTTTTGCAGGCAGGTACATGGTTGTTCCAGGCTGGTTGGAGAGCAGCCCTGAAGAGGAGTTTGGTATATTCTGGTTGTACCCTAGAAGTTGGGAGAGGCTGGGGGTGGAAATTAATGAGCTTTAAGGTCCCTTCCAAGCCAAACCATCCTGGGATTCCAAATGTAAGAAGTTTGGGCTTGGCAGGGACACTGAATTCTTGAAGGCTCCAGTCTTTTCCTCAGTGTAGGCAGATGTCACTCACCTCTGAGCTTGCTCTACTTATCAGCCTTGGCAGAATAAGCTGATTTCTGCCTACAAAACAACCTACAGCATACTTGGAAATTGCAGGTTGTCTGTATTTCTCAAAATTACTAAGGAAGGTCTGGGATGTGGAAGAAAATAAATGTCAAATCTTTGTCCCTTACTATGGAGCATAACTTTTTGTTGTTGAGAAAGGCTGCAGAGCCTTTCTGGGAGGCAGAGCATTTTTGGAAGTGTCTCAGTTTTTTACAGGGAATTTAAGAAAGTCTTTCTCAAAGTTAGTTTGTATTGGAAAAGGCAAAGTGTTCTAAGGTAGAAATAGGTTGCAGTAGGGACTCTGGGACTCTGCAGCATTGTGGTGCTGTCTGAGAGTTATTAAAAATATCTTGAATTACCTTTCTGAAAAAACAGGCTGTGCTGCATTGTACAAAATGCCAGGGATAAATGTTTCAGGTTTGATTTTATAGAAAATATGGTTTTTAACAATTAGACTTGTGCAGTCCCTTGTAACACTTGTGTTACTGTATGTTGATGTTTGATTTATGGTTCCCTTGGGTGTGCTATGGATACTCTGCTTTTTCTTTGGTTTTGCTGGTGTTAGCACTCAAGAGTGTACACTAATGATTGGAACTGCGTAGTCGGCAAAAAGATACAATGTTAGTATTTAATTGTATGAGTTCTATGTAGAAACTATTGCTAACATTTTGTTGCAGGATGGAGCTCCCAAAGCTTTAAATTATAAAGGCTTCTTTCAGCAGCTTGTTAAGAGCTTGTGTCCATAACTGAACATCTGGTTGTTATCAGTGCATTTTCACTTCATTAAAAAGTATAAATGCATGTGGAGGAAAAATGAAATACTGTGATCTAGTTACATCACTCCTAAGTAGCACCCTGTGGTGCCAGTACAAGTTAGTTGATATTTCTGTTACATTCCCTTATTTTCTCTAGTTATGGTTGTTTTACGGTGCAGTCTTAGTTGTTTGGAAATTTATATGTTGACAATGTTTTGACTCATTTAGGGATGCTCACTGCATTTTATGGGAGCTTAAAAGTTAAATGTAGGAGGAAGAAAGGCAATATAGTTAATTATAAAGCTGTACAGAATAACTGCAGTGTAGGGAAGGTGCTGTGTAAGGATGATGAGAAATGTTTAGATTTTCTTTCTTGCCAGTTGTGACCAGCAAAGAGATTAAGAAATGTTTTCTGTTCTAGCTCAGGACTGCCATATTTTAATTATTTGTTGTTACTTTCAAAAGAATAGGTCAAAATAGTGCTTTTTAGAAAGAGTCTGTTGAAGGAATTTTTATCAAGATTTTTTATCAAGATCGTAGTAGCTCCATTATTTGGAAAACATGTGACTTTTGCATTTTTGGCAACTTTTGTCTAATCATCAAAGGCAAACTTCCATCTGTTGAAACTGAGGTTGAAGGTAGTGAAAACATCCAAACTGAGAGAGATTTGTGTTGCTTCACTTTGAAGAGCCTCGAAGTTTAAGACTATTGCGCTCTGTTTAGAGGGAGCTGATTCGTATAAAGGGAGTTTTATTTGCTGCTGCACCTTGGGGTGGTGGTGCAGCAAATAAAACATATTTATGTATTTGGAAGATTCTCTTAATCACTCATATCCTGATTTCTAATGGGAGATGTGTGGTGTTTTAAGTGTCTAAAGATCCTGAGTAGGACAACCTTTATCTGTATCACATATTCTTACTCTGTTCTAGTTTAGTTTCTAATTTAGACTTAGATCAGTATTTCTTCTCTGTGACCTACCTGTTCACTAGGGGCACTTCAATTTGTAACAAACTTCCTCACTTCAAAGCACAGTATTAGAGGTCCATGCAGTTTTTTGTTTAAGCTATGTATCACATTCCTAGTAATCTGCTTTCTGATAGGGTTTTCAGCCCTGTTTTCACAAAAGGTGATGGGTGTTGAAAAACCTCTGGTTGCAGGTGTTTGGGTCTCAACAGCAAAGACATAGACTGTGGAGGGGGTCTACTTGTCACTTAGGCTGCATCACTGAAATGCAGGACATGATTCCTGTGGTCTGGCTCTTTGTAGAGCTCTCAGATGGTCTAATGTAGTTGTTTGATCATCTTCTCTTTCCTGGGTGTCTCTGCAGCTGTCCATTTTTATGGGAATTTGGGCTGCTCTCTTGTGTTCTGTTGTTTGGAAAGTAATGCCTTTCAATTAGTTTCAGTGGATATTAGTAACAATCACATACCACTAAATAGAGAATAGTACAGTTTTTCTTTTTCTATATGTGCCACATTTAGAAGTCTAGAATTTATTCTAGTATTTTTAATCTGTAGAGGGAAGAAATAAATATCGGTGAGGTGAAAATATACACGGTCACATAGTCTCAGATGGTGTAGGAACAGGTCTGTGAAAAAAGGCTCTCGAGTCCAGCTGTTGTGTTAATCCTTTAGGTATCTTTAGAATATTTCCATATTGTTAATGTTGCCAGGGCTGGAGCCCCTCTGCTCTGGAGCCAGCCTGGGACACCTGGGGCTCTTCAGCTGCACAAGAGAAGGCTCC
>JBBMKD010000115.1:73153350-73164968 GCA_037834095.1 Argya squamiceps | reverse complement strand
TCTGGGGAAGGAATTGGTGTCTGTGAGGGTGGGGAGGCCCTGGCACAGGGTGCCCAGAGCAGCTGTGGCTGCCCCTGCATCCCTGGAGGTTTCCAAGGCCAGGCTGGATGGGACTTGGACCACCCTGGTCTAATGGAAGGTGTCCCTGCCCATGGCAGGAGTTTGGAACTGGATGGTTTTTAAGGTCCCATTTCAACACAAACCATTCCAGGATTGTATGATCTTGAACTTTTTGATGGTGCTCCTTCTGGATGGCAGATGCAGACTTTGTATCATTAATGACTCAGAAGATTGGGGTTTTTTGCACTAATGTGGAATATTAAAATAACACCTGCAATTTATAACTGTGTAAGGGACTTACTCTTCATAATTTTTAAAATACCTGCATTAAAGTGCTCAGACTGTGGTGTTTAGCTGCACGATTTCTCATGAAAATGGTTGGATAGGTCGGGAAAGAGGATGATCTGTTTGGTTCAGATGCACTGATGCTATGTTGTGAAAGGTTTAAACTTGGTGTCTGATAATTGACAGGTGCCCTGGACAGGCTGGAAGGTGAATGGATAGGAGGAACTCAGCTGCATTTCAAGTCAGGATGAGGAACATTGATAAAGCACACCAAATTCTTTGGCTTTCTATTGTTCTTTCTTAAAAACTGTTTTTCAGGTCTGCTCATGGATTAAATCCATCCGAAGCTGCATTTGTTAATAAATTACATGTTACTGAATAACACATTAACTGTTTCCCCTTCATTGTCCTGCCAGATGTCTGTGCCATGTTTCGGAGTGGGAGTATTCAGACATCAGATCACTCATTTTAACCATTGTCCATGTTCAGCAGAGCAGGGGAGTTACATTGCCTGGCGTGTGAAACTCCTTTTAATAGTTAAATTTTGTGGTTTTATTGATTGATCGTGTGTGTAAAGACTAAAGGAATGAAAAGGCAATGCTGTGCACTGCCTGTCTGGAAATATTGATTAGCTAGCTCCATTTTCTGGGTGTTCTCTTTTCTCCTTTAGGCCACTGGCTTACCACTTCTGTGAAGCTGTCATGTTACTTTGCATTTTTCTTTAGGATTTTATATTTATTTTATTATTGATACATTATTATACATATTGATACATATATATATACATATTTTATTATTGATACATGCTAAAACAAGGGTAGAGGGAAAGGGTGTCTGTGTACTTTCTGTTTAGTTACCTGTTCCCTTTCACCCTTAGCTTCCTGCTCCTTCCCTGAAATAAATGATGATAGATTTTTTTTTAGTGCATCTGCAAGGAAAATCTGTATTTTCACCCGTTCACCAAATAACTGCTGAAGTCTGGTAGATTTTTTGACATGGATAAGGTGAAAGAGAAGTTCATTCATATGATATATGTTCAGCTCGTGATAGGAGTGGCACATTTTAGATGTAGAAGTTCTGTGTCATGATCAAATTAGTTCAAGTTCTGAAACAGTTTTATTTGCTTTTCAATACTTTTGTCAGGGGAGAAGACTTAATTTGTGATTTCAGTCTGCTCAACTACAATGGTTAAATATAAAGAATAGTTTACTTAAGGAGCCTGTGGATGAACTCTTATTTGGTAGTAGTACTTACCAGACAAGAATATTCCTTGCAGAAAGTGGTACCTGTCTTGACAGTGCTAAGCACCTGTCCAGAAGGAGGTGGGTGATGAACTACCTGCATAAACAAGTCATTACTGCAGGTAGAAATTGCCATTCTGCCTTCTGAATATGCATGGTACAAAGGAATCCTGTGCTTTTAGATGCCTATGGTAGGTTTTGCTGGATCTCTGAGGGAGATGAAGGAAAACAAAAGTGTGTTGTGCAAGCAAAATTTTGAACAGCAACAAAACTCAGAATCAGATGAACGCTTGACTCTCTTTAATCTGCAGTGAAAATATTTGTGTGCATTTCTGTGTATGTTTGCCATTCAATATTGTGGTCTTGCAGATCTGTACAGAAGCTTTGCTCCTTGACTCAGATCATAACACTCTGCTTTTATTTTCCTAAGCAACCTTGTTTTAGGTTTGGTTGTTTACATTTTTTTATTGTGGTCAGTATGCAAAGAATACACTGAATTTGCAGAATGTTAGACAAAAATATTTTGAAGGATAAGAGAAGTCCCATCCCTGGCAGTGTTCAAGGCCAGGCTGGACAGGGCTTGGAGCAGCATGGGACAGTGGAAGATGTCCCTGCCCATGGCAGGGGGCTGAAATGAGAGAAGCTTTAAGGTCTTTTTCAACCCAAACTATTCTGTGATAAGAAGAAACACTGTGAAGATCTTGGCTATAATAATTTTGTAATTTTGAGGTACTACAGCCTTACTGGAGCCACACACCATCTGGATGTGGCTCAGAGTATGTTTTCCCTTGAGCCTTGTTGAGTTCTTAAGTGCACAAACTTGCAGTATTGCCTATGTGGACTGAAGTGTTTGACTCTGATTTTGAGGGTTGATTTCACAAATAATTTCATTTTGACAGCCATAGTTTCTAGTGAATAATTTTTGTTCAAGGGGGGAAAGTGTTCCTCTACTTTTAAGCATATAAAACTTGGAAGTCTTTCCATTTTTCTTTTATTTCTATGGATTATAGTTGTACTTCCTTGTTTTTGTAGACCCACGGAGGAGCTAAGCTCTGCACAGAATGATCTAAGATTTAATGAGGCCTTTGACTAAAATCTTTGTCTTAAACCAACAAAGACAAACCCTTAATGCGATTATACCATCGTTATTTTTTACCTAATGTTCTAGAAGACCCAGTGGTAATTGAATGTGTTCTGCCAAACTGTAGTTTCCAACACAAGTATGAGATTTTTATATAACCTGATAAATGGCTATTTTTCCTTTTGAATAAGCCATCAAAAACTTTTTCCGTCTTTCTGCGAAAGACTTCCCAGCCAAAGCAGAGCAAAGCCAAACAGATCATGTGCTTAGCAGTGTATTAGTAGAAACTATTTTCACAGTTGCAGATTTAAGTTTTATTTCCTTGTCCTGGGGCCAGTTACTATTGTTGAGTAATTTGGTACTTTCGTGATTGAGGTTTAAGTTATTGGTATGTGGTAGTTGTAGCACTGAACATGAACATTCATTTTTGTGACAGTTGGGGTTGTTTGTCAATTTTTCTCTTTTAAGTGAATGGCATTTTCCAGAGTGACTCACTTTGGGGAAAGAAAAATACTATTAACAAGAAAAGAATGTGGCACCTAGGAATAGACATCCTGGTTGAAAAGAATGGATTTCCATTATTGAAAAATAAATTTCTGCATTACATGGAAATTCAATTAGTATCTTTATAGGAAAGTGTGAATTTTTGCTTTCTTCTAAGTAATTAGATTTGTATTTGGATTTTGAGTATACATGAAGCTCAGAGCTGTGCTGCCAGGCTGTCAGTTGATGTCTGGGTGATGGTGATTGTCACAGGTGAGGGGACATGGCTCAGACTGAAGTGACATGCTGCTTTTGTGCAGGCTGACTGGGTGAAGGGCTGGAGCAAGAGGGAAGAAATGTTACCAGCACCATAGCTGGAATGCAACTTTATTGATTTTATCTTTCATCAAATATTGGTGTTTAATAAAACTAAGCATTTTAAAATTAGGTGCTGTGTAAAATAAAGGGAAGGACTAGATAGATGAGAGGCTGGAGAGGCAAGGTACAGAAGTAGATCTCTTATTGCCTGAGTGTCCCATATTGTCTCCTGGTCCTTTCCATCTTCTGTTTCTGTCCAGTGAGACAAAGAATGGGGGTGGTGGGGAGCTGGGAAGGTGGAGTAGCTGTAGGTAGGAGGATGACTGACATCTCTAACTGAGGTATGACTTGGCTGGCTGACAGGAAGGCTGTTGCTTACATGTAAATGGCTGTTGTGATGTGAACCCACTTCTGATGTGAGTGTGTATCCAAGAGTTCATGGTAAAAATCTTCCTGTGTTAGAGTATCTTATGCCAAGTGGGGAGCAAGTTGGTCTGATAAGCTCTCACACAATATTTTTATTTAGCATGGTAAGCAAATGCTTTCATTTGTCCTTTCTAGATCTCCAGATAGTATTTCTTCCAGTATTTGTGCCATGCACTGCTCTTTTTCTTCCTTAATTTTTGTGCATTTTGTGAGGCTTGAGGTAGGTTATTACTGGTAGAAATGCTGCAGTACAATGGACAGATTTTCCTTGGCTGGGATCCAAACCCTGTATTCCTTTTGTGGATATTAATAATGACAGAGTTGAGACCTTGTCACTCTTGTGCTGAATTGGGTAGGTAATAAATTTAAAACTAGGTTTCATAAGAGAATTGTGGTCAGGAACAGGATAATATTTTATGTCTAAATGAAAAATTTCAGAATGAGTCTGACTCTGGAATAATTCCTTGTAATTGTTAAAAGACTGAATTTCTTAGCATTCCAGCTAATGTTTTGGATTTTTGTTCAGCAGTATGAGCTGATAAATATACAGGCCTGTACTCTCAGCTTGAACTGAGAGTTTTTGTTTTCCTGTTGGTCTTAATTCACACAAAATATGTCAGGAGGGTGGCATGAGCTGGTCTTCAAGGTCCCTTCCAACCCAAGGCATTCTGTGATGTCTGTCATACAGCTAGGTGTGAACCTTTGGGGAAAGGTGGATTTATAGATTCATTTAAGCCTTTAGAACAACCTAGTTTTCAGAAGATCTGAATTAGGGCTTAAATGAGCTAGGACTTTGGAGGTGAGAAAGATCTCTTCCACAACTAGTTCTTACTGTACCACCCAAGTAATGTCTGCCTGAATTGCTACACGTTGCTTTGTGTAGTGAGAGTCAAATAAAGTGGGGAGAAGATTGGCCTGTAGAATAAGAGGGAAGTGAATGGTTTGTTGAGAACCATCTTCATTGTTCTTTTTCTCCATGTTCTCAAGGAAGACTCTGTATTGCAGTTGTCAGGCTTGCAAACTTTTCTTTTGTACTGGAAAAGCTCTTAAACACAAATTTTACTAGAGGCTGCATGTCTCAAGAGTAATTTTTTTCTAAATGCATAAGTGCATTCTAAGTGCATAAGCTGGTCTTACATTACTCTCTGAATACTTCTGAAGGTTTTGTGTAAACATATCAGAATCTGTACCATTCTTTGGGAAGAGAACAAATCCCCAGGACTGCCACGAATCATTAAATCACAGAATCACAGAATAGTTTGTGTTGGAAGAGACGTTAAAGTGCCACCCCTGCCTTGGGCAGGGACACCTTCCACTGTCCCAGGTTGTTCCAAGACTGAATCCAGCCTGGCCTTGGACACTGCCAGGGATCCAGGGGCAGCCACAGCTGCTCTGGGCACCCTGTGCCAGGACCTCCCCACCTTCACAGGCCAGAATTTCTTCCTAAGTAAAGAATTATTTTGTAGATGATGATGGCAGATTGTGTGGTGTAAAAGGGTTCATGTTCCTCTATGTGGCAAAGGATGTGTATTTATGGCTTTGCAGTGTGTGGTTCTGGGGTCTGGTTGTGCACAGAGCCATTGTGTGCTTGTGCAGAATCCCAGTAGCTTCAGAGGAAA
Source organism: Argya squamiceps (assembly GCA_037834095.1). NCBI lineage: Eukaryota > Metazoa > Chordata > Aves > Passeriformes > Leiothrichidae > Argya > Argya squamiceps. The sequence goes on along the minus strand of JBBMKD010000115.1, from coordinate 73,159,455 downwards.
TCTGCAGATGAGACCCTAAACTTTCCACTTTGTTGGTTTTAGCAGATGTACAAGGTGCTCCAAGGAAAGAAGGGACACTTCCTGATCGTGCTCTGAATTCATAGTGATGGAGGAAACAGAGGAGCGTTTAATCTTTCCTAGAATAGTGGGTGAACTGTGTTGGGTTTTCAGTTTATGCTGAAAACAATCAGAAAACCACAGTTAGAAAAAGTGCATAGTTAAAATACTTGACCATTTGAAGGAGGGAGATGGTGCAGCATTGCAGATGCAAACCAGGTATGTCATGTGGTACAGCACAAGCACGTTGATGTCTGGTGGGAGTGTTGAAATGAAATGTCCCCAAGCCACTTCCAGCCCTTTCAGAGGAAAGACCTAAAACCATAAGATGTCATTTTAGAATTTCTTTATATCTAGTTATTTAAGAAGAACTTTCATTTCTGTGGTCAGCAACAAACGCTTGGGTCTTTTGTGTTAAATGATGTTTCACAGGACTGTGTGGCAAGAGGAGGAAAACAAGCCAAAAAACCCCAGCTTTACTCAACAGAGAACTGAATTATTTTTGAAATACAATGTTTGGAACTACATTGGATTCTGTAGTGCCAGGCCAAGCCAGATATTCATGAGGAATTACCTATATGGGAAACTTAAATTTTAGAACCTATGAAGTTATAAAAGAACAACTGCTATAAAAACATGTCTGGAAAATAAAATAGTAATAGTCAATTTTAAAGATGTAATGAGTTTAACAATAAATTGTATAAGGGGTACTTGCTAGGGTATATCAGTAAACTATTTATGATCTTGATGGTGGTGACAGTCAGGCACAGCAGCTTGAATGCCTGTGACAGCTCTGATTGACAGAATTTGACATCGTACTTCTGAGACCTAGTGACTAGTCCAAAAATGATTTGTATAACTGCATGTATCTAATCAGAAACACCACCTGTACTGGGTAATGGAATAAAGATTCCTTTGGGTTGGAAAGGCTTTCCTTGGAGGAAAAAGTAGTTGCAAATCTATAAGTACACTGCTAAAAGCACATGTATTCTCTTCATCCAGAAGATTTTCTTGGAAACCTGGTGTCCTAGTATGGAATATATGCTAAATTTTAGCAGGAGGGCATGTTCCCAAATCTCCATTCCAAACATCTGATCAGTGAAAGTGGAACAGCTGCCTGCAAGTCTTATCACCTGCAATGTCCTGGAGGAAAAAGTAAAAATATAAATTCCCCTTCCTAGTAATTAGTTGATTGGCCTGTGGTCTGAAGGTCAGATAAATCAAAATTTCAAGTGTCTTGAACAATGATTTTGGACTTCTTGATATTAGTATGTGGTTGAAGTTGTGTAGGCTGATTGGCCCAAGAGGCCCTTCAGGCGCTGGGAATGAGGCAAAGCCACTCCTTGTGCTGCTGATCCGAGTGCTGCTTTTCCACATCACAATGTGGAAAGACAAGAGAGCAAGACACGGACACAGCATTTGTCAAAACGTGTGTGACTGACTTCAGAGCTTTTCAGACACTAGTCCAGGCTTACCACAAAGTTCTGTCTCCGCTGAGGAATCTGATTTGGTGGAAATTATGGATATTGGAAGTAAGTTCTGTCCTCAAAAGCTGTTTGCTTTCTGGGAAGAGAAACAGAATGGCTGGTCTTGATGGTGAGCCACTCTGAGTGTTAGAATGTGGCTGCTCCCCCATTGGAAGTGTCCAAAATCAGGTTGGAAAGGGCTTGCAGCAATCTGGTCTAGTGGCAGGGGTGGAACTGAAGGTCCCTTCCAGCTCAAACCATTCTGTGATTCTATCTGTGTCTCCATGCAGGAAAGTAACTTTTTTGTAAGTTTCCTCAATGATCCAATCATTTAGTCTCAAGAAAAATGGACAGCAACAGATCTATGGTTGGACTTGACCTTAGAGATCTTTCCAACCACAGAAATTTCATGATCTCTGAAATCTGGAGTAGTTTTTGTAAATTAAAAAGCCCACCTGATGAGGCAGAATCCTTAAAAGAATAATGGCAAGCCTAGGACTATACCAAGCAGACACAATCCCTTTCTTGACTAAATAGAGGAGTTCACTGCTATTAAGTCTGACCTTACTTGTGATTCTTCATGAACTTTCCTGTTGCCAAACATTTTGTGAAATGAATCAGATGACTGTGATGAGGAGGCTTTCGAGATGACTTCTAGTCAACCTCTTTAAATTGTCTCGTGACCAAGAAGTGAGAGATGGCAAGATGTTCTCCTGTTAGAATTTCCAGAAGCAGCACTGGTCTTCCAAGGTTTCTCTCAAACAGCATCTGGAGCATCTGCTCCCAAAATCAAATGTAAGATCTGCACTAAACAAGTTCTAGTGGCAGGTCTGCTGTTTCAGCCAATCTCAGTAATAGTTTGGTGATCATCAAGTGGAGTTTGCAACATCCTTAAAGATAATCTGACTTCACTGTGGAGAAATCCTTAGTGTTTCAGGCTTTTTTTCCCCTCCTTGACCTCCTCTCCTGTTTTTTAGTCGGGGGATTCTGTGTGCTGTCTTTCCTGTTAAAAGTTAAATTCAGGATTTGCTGCACAACATCACCTTCAAGGTGGTGTTTGTTGTTTCTTGGAGCAAGCAGCCTGGGAGATGGACAGAAGCTATAGAGCCTCTAATTGTTGTCACTGTTGTTTTTGGACAGGGATCACATGTAATCTAGGTTAGAGAACTGCTTGTTATGTAAAGGCTTTATGCAATTGGAAGTGCAGCATTTTACATTTTTGTAATTAAGAGAGTTGTCCTGAAATAGTCTTAGCCTAGATGGAAAATGTGCTCATTAGCCACGTTCCTATTCTTGCCCAATGTTCTGTTTAATTTTTCTACAATCTTTTAACATGCTGTGGCTGCTGTCAGTGCATTTTTTTGTTATAATTGGTATATTGGTTCAAATTGCTTATTAATGAAGATTTATATAAATTTTTCCTTTTCTGAGATATATTTGCCTTCCCTATCCGGGGTTCGAAAACACTCTGAAGCTTTGCAAAAGTTGTACTGTTTCCCAAACAAACAATTTTAAACTGCTGTAGCAGTCACAAAACAAAGTCCTGGTGACAGCACTTGGTAGAGCCGAGTGATTTAATTGCAGCATTAAAATGAGCAAATGCAGGGAAAGCTATTGTGTGTGGCTGGTCTGGGTGTGTTTGCCATTTAGGCTGGTGCTGCTTTATGAATAGAAAATACATTATGTTTAATATGGGCTCTCATGGGACTGTGGGAGTTCACTGTATCAGTGCATCAAGTGATAGGAAGAAAATAAGTAGTAAACTGTTACTCTTGTCTCTTCCTCTACAGTTTTCCTGTTCCCTTGGTGCACTCTGTTGACTTATAAAAGTTTTTTAGAACTGAAGGTGAACTTACTTTGAGCAATGTATAAAGAATAAAATTTAATAATTATTTTCTAGAGTAGTCAACTAAAGTGTTTTAAACATAACCCTATGTAGCTTGTCTAGTCAGGATAATGATTTGTCATATAATATGTAGCTACTTGGGAAATTTTTTGTCCTTGCTAAATAGAAAACGTTTATCTTTGCCATTTGGCTTCTTAGTATTTTCACTGGAAGAAGAAAAAATAATCTTATGAGCTTTTGCAGTTTGTGTATTGGAAAATAATGTGTTCTCAATCACTCTTACAGTGTTTCTCTTCCTGTCTTTTTAATAGCATCTTTTTTTCCCTTCTGTGTTTTGCACTCTCTCGCCCCACCACAGCCACCACCAGTCTGCTGAAACTCATGTCATGCTCAAATATTTGGAGTAATTTTTAAGCCATTCCAGCATCCTATTGGTATGTCAAGAACTGGCATATTTGCAAATTGCAGAAGTCAATTTTTAAAGGATAGAAGCTTTGTAGGAGTTAGCTTCAGCATGTATGTAGAGCTCTCCAGTTAATTAATTTTAAATTAGATTTTCACTGTGGTTTGGCACATACTTGAAACAAGCACAATGCAATTACTAAAGATGGAAAGTAAGCACTAAATAATCATTTCACCTTATGTACAAATCAATCCCTTTGTATTGTCACTTTTTCTGCCTTAGGAGGCATGCTTTCAAAAGAAGTAGTGACTGTATAAATTAAAATGTATAGTTCTGTCTGGTTAATATGGGTATTGTGCTAGACAGAATTCTCCGTGGAGCGTGGTGTCCGTAGTGGAGCCGTCATTGTGTCCTTCCACAAACGTAGGAAAGAACTTCATAAATCTGATAGAATGCCAAATTCTTTCAACTAAAATTAAAAGTGGTCCACGATCCATGAATTGCAATCAATTTGCGGGGGGGGGAGTGTCTTGTCATTAAACTCTTGTGTCTGTGTGAGAGGTGTGGGAGGAAATAAAAGCTTGGAATAGAATAGTTGATATATTGTACATTTTCTTTTTCCAGTTTGTTCTGAATGTATTTTGGAGTTCTTTAATTCATGCTTTCCTCATACAAATTGTTGTGTTTGCTTAAAAGTACAATAATTAAGCAGTATCTTATCTTATTTTGGGTTTTTTTTTTCCCTCTCTTTTGGGCTTGTTTCAAATGATAATTAATAACTAATTAACCAAGTCTGTAAACTCTGCTTGAATGTGTAAGGCACGTTTACTCAAATTCATGCTGATTTTAGCTCATTTTCATGAGATTTTACTGCTGTAACTATATTGGGATATTCCTTAGTGTGGACTCAGGTGTTTCTGTATCTGCTGATGCTTTTTTAAATTCCTTAAACTTGAGCAAGAGAAGTTTGGCTTACCTGTAGTTGTAGCTGTGGCGAGGATTCTTAGGTGTGAAATTTTCATGTGGTCCTGGTGTGGGTGTTGAATCTTGTGGGACAATGTAAAAACACTAAATTTCTTTAAAAAAATCTGAATTTCCCTCTGAATCTTACCCTGATCCTTCATTTGGAGGCAGTTACTCCAAAGGGAACCTCCTGTTGGGCCTGTGGTGTATGATGCTTTAGGGGAAGAGAGGACCCAGATGTTTGGGGTCAGAAGGAGTGACAAAAGTCAGAGAGCCCAGGAAAGTTTAGGAAGCTTTCTAATGGATTACACTCTTGGCATGGAAATTGGTGTGCCAAGCACATGGTGGTGGATTTTGGATAAAGGAGTAGAGGGGAAGGGAAGGGAAAGGGAAAGGGAAGGGGAAAGGGAAGGGGAAGGGGAAGGGGAAGGGAAAGGGGAAGGGAAGGGAAAGGGGAAGGGAAGGGAAGGGAAGGGAAGGGAAGGGAAGGGAAGGGAAGGGAAGGGAAGGGAAGGGAAGGGAAGGGAAGGGAAGATGAAAGAAAGAGTGAAAGAAAGAAGAAATAAAGAAGAAATAAAGAAGAAATGGAAGAAAGATAACTATAGAAAGAAAGAATGTAAGAAAAAAAGAAAATAAAAACAAGATGGAAAGAATGAACTAAAATAAGGAAGACAGAAAGAAATTAAGGAGAATGCAAGAATGAAAGCAAGAAAGGAAGGAAGGCAAGAAAGCAAGCATAATTGAAAGAAAGAACTATAGAAAGAATTAAAGGAAAGATAGAATGAACAAAAAGTAAGACAGAAAGAAGAAAGGAGAAAGAAAGAAAAATTGAAAGGAAGAAAAAGAAAAAATAAGTGAAAGAAAGAACAAAAGAAAGAATGAATGAAAGAACGAAAGAACAAAAGCAAGACAGGAAGAAAGAAAAAAAGAAAGATAGAAAGAAAGAAAAGAAAGAAAAGAAAGAGAATGAAAAAGGAAGTTACTTAAAGAAAAGGGACAGAGGGAGAAACTATTCCTCATGAAACTACTGCCCAAGTATAGTGGCATACAGCTAGCCTGTAGGCCTCACAGTTATGATTAATTCCAACCTTATAACGGAATTGTGTTTGATTATATATTTACCTTAATTATGTAACTCAACTTTACGGCCTATTGGAAAGCAGGCCCAGGCCATTGGAGGTTCAGGCTGCTATTGGCTGCTTGGCCAGGTGGCAACTGGCTCAGCTAATGAGAATTGACTGCACGTGCCTTCTTATCTATATCAGGAATAGAGGTCTGAATAAATCGGGCTGGTGCTGCATGATCCTCGTGTGTGTGTCACTTCCCTCCCTCCTACACATCACTGCGATATCTGGTGACCCCGACGGGAT
>JBBMKD010000115.1:73138888-73150340 GCA_037834095.1 Argya squamiceps | reverse complement strand
CAGGGTGCCCAGAGCAGCTGTGGCTGCCCCTGGATCCCTGGAGGTGTCCAAGGCCAGGCTGGACAGGGCTTGGAGCAACCTGGGAAAGTGGAAGGTGTCCCTGCCCATGGCAGGGAGGGGTTTGGAATGAGATGATCTTGAAGGTCCCTTTCCACCTAAATCATTGTGTGGTTCTGTGAATGTTTGGGATAGCAGAAATGTTTTTTTATGAAAGATATGACAACATTCAAATTATCTATTCAAAACCTGGTAGCCTAAAAAAGATGTCTCTGCACATGGGGCAGCTGCTGATGATAGAGGCCTACAAAGCTTTTCTGCATCATAGGGCTGTCCTGGGGCACCTTGGGGTTGTTCCCAGATAGCTTCCACACAGGTGAGATCTGCACGGAAATCTGGAGGTGATGGTACCAGGTGTCACCCTCAAGGGCAGTTTATGCTGCTCAAATTTGCTTTTTTATCTCCTTGATTGATCTCATACAAGAGTGGGAATTGCTTTGTATGTTACATTAAAATGTTTTATTAGCTCGTCTTACTCAGGCACGGGCATAGCTCCGTTGTAGGTGATGGCAGAGAGGCAGGCATGGCTTGTCCTCACTATTTCCTAACTGCTCCCAGACAGCAAACTTCTTTTCCCTTTATGGCTTGGCACTATTGCAAAATGCTTAGGAACCAGAAAAGCCCAGAGGAATCCCTTACCCTGTGGTAAAAAAACATTTTTGGATACTGAAGATGAAATATTATGGAACTGAACGTGCGTGCTAGAGCAAAAATAAAGTGACTCTAAATGTATTTTTTCATGTAAATGCAAATCTTTATGCAATTCATTCCATAAATTGGCAAATCAGTATTTGGAGTGAAAACTTTCTCAATACTATATATGTAATTTTAGTCTTTAATAGTAAAATTGATGAGTGCTAGCACATGTTCCTGTATCATTTCAATGTTAACTATCACTTTTTGCTGGGGAAAAATATGCAGGCAGAGTTAGTCAGCCTTTTTCTCCCCCCTATAGCGTTCTGTTTCTATAAATTTGACACACCAAAACCTTTCCCTACACCATCCCCTCCACGCTGGCCATCGACCTAAAAACAGAGGGAGTTCATTTGGTGTTGTATCCATGGGACAGAGTTCTGTGAGTGCAGTCCTGCTCTGCTGGTGTGGCTCCAGCCCTGGTGTCTGGTGACACAAACGTGTTCCCGCCTGATGCCGCGGCCGTTGATGTCAGTGCCGAGAGCCGAGCCAAAGGGCAGGTGCTGACATAAAACAGCTCGTCAGCCTTGGCAGCAGCTCACGCCCTGCCCTGAGAGGGAGCAGGGACACTGGGTTCTTTCAGCTGAGGAGGCATTTTCTGCTAGTCAAGATAATGAAAAGTTTTGCCTGTGGCACGCTTGTTCCGGGGGTAGGACTTCATTCCTCAGCGCTGCTGCTTTCCTCGGTGCTTCATCATTAAAACTGCCACTTTAATAATGTTCATATGGCTGGAGCTGGTATTGATGCCTCAAGATAAGCTTATAGAGCACTTTCTGTAGTGAAATCCAATTTTCAATTGCTCATAATTTTTTTTCAGACTTCAGTTGTTTGTCATGAAACTTTTCATGCTGAGTATCTTCCTTAGGCTCTCTTTTTTTTAGATTTTTTTTTTTTTTTTTTTTTTTTGGCACTGCTTTAATTGAAAACAGTTCCTCTGTTTCTGAGAATGAGGTTAGGGAAAAATGTTACTTAACCAATGCTGAATTCTTACATCTGTTTTATTGAGGAGTTTTAGAGCCTTCATGCCTTGGAACGGGCTCTTGAGATTTGGGAAGCGGGGCTTAGGGGAGTGAAACTGTGGATAGAGATGTGCCATTTACAATCCCTCTTAAAGCTTACTAAATCTGGCCAAGTTACAAGGTCCCAAAACTTGCAGTTTGCATACATTGAGCAGAAACTTGTTGAAAAATTGGCAGCAGAATTGTCTGAACGTTGAGTTTTCCTGAAGTTGTGTTCCACAGAGCGTCGTGCCAGTGAGGCTGGGGATGCAGCACCCCTCGTGAGGTCCCTGAGCCTGTTCCAGGATCCAGGAGGGACTTTCTCTGCCCCATGCAGCTGCTGGTGGACCAGGTTTCAAACAAGAGAATTAACACTTGGAGTTTTCCTTGTCCTTGGAGGGGCAGGTAGTGTAGAGGAAGAAGTTATCTCACACAAACAAAATGTTACCTCTTAAAGGAAAAACAGGGACAAGCTGGGTTAAAAAATAGTGTGCCCGTTGCTCTGCAGAGAGGTGGCAGGCTCCAAGGAGTGTGAGCAGATCTTCTCAGGTGTAAGGGTGGCAGCCAGAGCATTCCTAAGCTGTGTAACTCTGAGTTTTTCAGCTGTGCTTATATTAGGAGTTTTATTGTTTTTGAATGCTCTCCTGAAGGCTGATAGATAAGCTGGCTGGAATTACTGCAGGTACCAGTGGTCAGGTGCTTCACAGGTTTGGAGGAATGAAGCTTAGGTCTAGGAGGGAAGCAGCAGGTCTGTGCTGACTTTGCTCTGCTAGCTGTTCCTTGTTCCTCTCGTGCCTCAAAAAACAGGTGAATTGAGTGCCTGCAGTCAGAAGAAGCCAACAGGAGCAGTGTGCTGAGCTCACTAACTGATATAAACATCTAACTGCTCTGGAAAAGTAATTTCTTGGATGCCTTGTCTTGGGACCTGTCTAGCAACTTTACAGGTCACTTCTTCCAGTGGTTGTCTGGATTTCTTCTTCCTACTATGTTCTCCTGAGGGTCCTACATCAAAAGCATTAGTTAATATCGATACCCTGATTAACACTATTTAAAAATAATACTGCCAAGATGGTTATTTTGTAACATGTTTCTGGTTTTGTTTCTGCCTCATATTTTGCCTGATAGAGTCAACAGAAGGTGATAGTAGAAGTTCCACAATTGGTTGAATTATACACATTCACTGTGTTCCCTTGCATTCTGACAAGAACAGTAAAGTACCAGGATGGTACCCTGTCTGTGCAAAAGCCAGAGGAGTTTACTATTAAAACCAAAAATAATTGAATAAATAATTATTAAAAAATAAAAGCCTGAACAAAGCCTCTCCTAAAACTAACCTTCTCTCCTCAAAACCCCACCAAAATAAGTTAAACCTAAACAAGCCCCAAAACCCACCATCCAGCAGGTCCTTTTTTATGTTTCTCTGTGAACTTGTTGTTGGCCTGAGGTTTGCTGTTCCGAGGTTGATAGATGATTGAGTCAGACAATTCCTCTAAAATTAAATCCAACACTGGGTGGATTTGCAGTTTTTCCCACATTTCTCATTAGTTTTCCTCTCTCTCACTTTCTTCAAGCTTGCACTTAGTTTCCCGGGTTCCAAGTAGTCATAATACTGTGGTATTGTGCTCTTGTATAATACCATAAAACCTTTATTTATTTTTTCTTGATGTTGTGGTCACATTTGCAGCTTCAGTTATACTGGACAGTCTTCAAATGTGCAGCAGGAATATTGTTCCATCTCAGAAATTGTATCACTTCTGTCCAAAGGATTTGAAATAGGTGTTGCCAGCAACAGGCCAGGAGTTGGGCTAATAAAAATGTGAAGATTCCTTGCTTAAGATGTTCTCCTTCTTAGAGCTATTTTTAATGTATTTCTGAAAGTGAATTAATGGTTTATTAGAGTTATTCCCAGCCTTATTTGGTCTTTTGATTCAGAAGTATGTTATGTAATTTGCTTTACTTAATTCTTCAAGGTGTCTGTCTCTGGGTATGTCTACTACTCGTATTCCAGTTATATATAATAAAAATATCATCAGGGATTTCCAGCTAACAAAGCTATTCTGTGCTTCAACATTTCTGGGCAAGTTAGAGGGGTAGACCCTGTCTGGAAATGTTAAATTTATCGTAGACTCATGGAATCATGAGTTTGGGAAAGACCTTGAAGATCATCAAGTCCAACTGTTAATAATATATATAGTTACAGATAAATTGATTTCCCCGAGTTTAGAGGTTTTGACTTTGTTTTTGAATGCTTTTATAGTTTTTCAGATTAAATACTTTTTTGTGGGTGTCTTTATACATTTCTGATTGCTCTGTGCTGTGAACAGCTTTTATGAGGATGCAAGTCAGCAGCTGAGCTTCATGGTCTTGGGAGAAGATGATTGTCTCCTTATTTTCAAGTTCAAAGCAAGAAAAAGAGTAATAATGCAACAGATAGGGTTCCTGCCCCGAGGAAAGCTTGATCATTTCAGGTTTTGCAGTAAAGGTCTCCTGAGATGGAAGGAAGATGAATGGCTTAAAATGAAATAAACACTGTTTTTGCAGTGAAATGAGGGATGTGCTTATTTATCAATCTGTGTAATTTAGCGTTTGCAATCTTTTTCAGTTCCATGACATTTGAAAGGTCGTGCAAAGTATTGGAGCTGGGATTAATTGCAGGAGGCAAACTGGAAAAGACTTTAAAAGAAAGGAAAGAAAAATGTGTGTATGTAATTTGGCTGGGCAACAAAGGAGACCTGACTATGCCTTTTATTTAAGGGCTGTAAACATTGAACTGGGGCAGAAATGTTTTATGGTATTACATAGAACCACTTAAAGGAATAAGTAGATGAAGCTGAACAAAGTAATGTTCAGCTGAATATTAGGAAAAAAATCTTAACATTGAGGTTTATTAGATTATGGAACACACTTCCCAAAGGATGTGGTTCAAGCTCCATTACTAGTCCCTTAAAATTAGACTGGATAGAATAACAAGTTGTACTGGAGGGAACACTGTTGCATGGATAGGGGATGGACACAGTTACCTAATACATCTTTGCATTTCACTTGCTTCTATGATTCATTTCCTGAAAAACTGCTTCCAGAATGTGTTAATGACATCACAGCCCCGGGCACCTCAGCCTCATCAGTGCTTCTCTAGCTTTGGATGTTTTATGTGGAGATTTCCTGGGCTGTCTTTTCCCCAGCAACTCCTCCACCCCAGCCATTCCCTGTGGCTTTCCTGTCCTGCTGTAGCACTGGGAGCAATGGTGACATCAAAAAATTCGAGTGCCTGGGATGTGTTTGAAATGTGTGTGTTCACAGAGACACGAGCTTGGCTGTTCCTGGAGAGGCTGTGACCAGGAGTGGGGCAGGCAGGGAGCTGGTGTTGCAGAGCTTGGCTCCACAGAAACAACTACCTTCTGCTGTTCTTGGCAGGGAGGGTGAAATACTGGTCTCCTTTACAATAGTGTTATTAGGTGTGAAAACCCTCAAACAATTAAGTCATACTCAGTCATGTATTTCAATGAGCCAGTTGAAACCTGTGAAATATAGAGCAGTTGTTCTGTTGCAGTGATTTGTTGAGAAGAAAATAACTTGGTTTTTAAATCACTTCTATAATTCTTTTTTAACGTTTAAAGAAGTAATCTGAAACATGCACTTAATCTTTCTATAGCATTTCAGTCACTTTCCTGTAGTATTTAGGAATTAAATACTTTAAATATAGTAGTAAAGCAGCTGAAATATAACAGCACCTGAAATAAAGCCATGGCAGTCATCTGTGTAAATTGTGTGACTTCGACCTTGCACTAAGGACTCAGTGGTAGTTCAATGGGATTTTAAGCCTGAATGTGCAGTTCCAAGTGATCACACGTTTAGTCTGATACACATCATGTGTAATTCCTGTACTCCAGACAAGAAATAGAGTCAAGATGGACTGGTACATAGCTGTCGTCTCAAAAAACTTTTAAATTTAGTCTCTCCCACGTGTGAATTCTTGCTGCAGCCTGCTGATGACTTAGAGAGCAGCTAGCCTACCACTATTAAAAATACAATTTTTTTTTGCTAGATTGTGTGACATCCAGAAATTATTCGTTTATAGCTGTTTGTAGAACTTCTCCTATGTCTCAAGGTAGTTTGGGTTAATGCTGTTAGTCCAATGCTGGACAATGAAAACCATGAAAAATATTGCTGAAAATTAAAAATTGTTACTTTTTTGCCATTTGTATTACTATACCAAGTGAAATGTTGCAAATACCTAACGTTTATGAGAACTTGTGTCAGTTGAAAAAGTTACTGTAATTAAAAAGTGACTGCAAACAAGAAGTTATTGTAGTATTTAGCACAGCCATTTTTGTGTTTCTGAGTTTTTACCATTTCCCTAGTTAAAAAGTCTACAGTCACCAGATTGACTTTTCAGTCACAGGGTTTTGTTTGTGTGTGTGTCAGTTGAGTTTAATGTTGCTTGGGAGTGGAATATTTAACATGCAGGTTCATAAACCATGTAAAAATGATTCCATATTTCCTATACTTCATCTCTGCTAGTTTTTTTTCTGTAATGAATCCTCCCAAATCTGCAGTGTGACTTCCCTAAAATTAATGTAGCTGCTGTTTTAATAGTCTTTTAAGCAAGTGTACCCTGGGTTCCTCACAATTTGCAATTTGAGTTCCTTAACTAAAGATCTGAGATGTTGGAGATGTGCTTTATGAAATATAAAATGCCCCTGATACAGCAGTTGCCTCACTGATCCCCGTTCATGATTCGATGGACCTCTTTTTCCTCTCCCATTCATTATCACATAACATCCCCGTGGCAACTTGAGAAATTGCTTGCATGGAAAAGTAATCGTAGGAAAGTATTTATGTATTTTTAGCTTTCTTCTAACACAATGTAGCAGCTGGAAACAAGGACAAGAGCCAGCACAACATGAACTGCCAGCTCTCCATGGGCCACCAGAAAGTGTTCATCAGACCACAGTGTGAGAACTATTGAATTGACTTAAGAAATGTGACACACATAATAAGCGTTAAAAAAACAACACTCAAGTTCCCAGTGCTGCTGCTCGAGTGTAATCAGAATTAAACAATAATTGTAATGATTTTTAATAATACGTTATTTACTGGTTTTTGGTGGAGGAACTAAATGATGGTATCAATTAGATGCAATGAAAATCACTTTAGCTTTAATTCTTCATCATCTCTATTTAGTGATGTGTTAGATGCCATTGCAACATTGGACAACCTTCTGGATGCTAAAAGTTTCAGAAATAGGAAAGCAGAATGTGGAGCTAGGACTTGGATGTGTTACTGACCATAAGTTAGGTCTGTTCTGTTTTGGGCTTTTTTCGTTGTGGTTGAGTTTTCTTTCTGATATTTAACACTGGCTTTGCCAACTTCTGTAGCCTCATCTATTTGTGTTCTTTCCATTTTTGCAACAAGGGAGCAGGATTGTTGTTGTGGAAATGTCAAAATGACAGGGGGAGATCAAGAGACCTTTTCAAGATCTTCATGTCCACTAAAACTCTTACTTTATCCTATTTAGTCTCAAAAGCAGCCTGGGGCAGCACCTCAAGTTGGTGGCCTCGGCAAAATACTTTGAAAAGTAATAAAAAACTCATTAGGAGAATGCTAAATATGTTTGGGAGGATGTGGGTTATGTGATGGGGAATGAGGGAAGGATCTGCCCTCTTTCCAAGCTCCAGTGAGGAGAGACAGGATCATACTCAAAAAGGCTTTGCCAGTATTAATTGCAATTTAATGCCTATATTTAACGCAATGAAGGATGTTCAAAGGAAAGGTTGAAGTTCATTGATTACTTTAATTGAATTTTGGAGCTACTATTAGATTAAAAAAAACCCCAAACAATACTAATTTCCTCGAAAGAAACTTGGAAATAAGTAACTCCAATTTCCTCATCATTAATTTAATGCTCTGTCCAGCGGGAGAAGTCAGAGAGTTTGTCTTCTGAGCCTTGACACTGAAGGTTGAAAGGTGAATAATACATTTTGCAGAAGAATTACAACTAGTTTAATAACTAATCCAGGAGAGCTCAAAAATCAATTATAGCTCACAGTTGGTTGATCTGCTGACTTAAAATAGTGGTGGACAGTGTTAGAAGTTGATGACTGTAAGTTGGGATGCTTTATATGAATGTAATAAGGTTTTAGAGTACCTTCTGCACTCTTGGTTTCAAAATGGTTTTGAAGTCAAACTCTTAAAATTCTTCTTATTCTTGTGAAACTATAAATAAGTGCGATTAAACTTTTTCAGAGTAGGTACAAACATGAACCTTATTTGTATCTCATTGCGTAACAGAGACCAGGCATTAGGCTGAGATTTCTGCAGAGTTGTGTTTACATCAAACAGTCACGTGAAAGAAAGTTCTATTTTGATGACTGGATCATAACTTCAGTTTGCCATTGAGTGTTGTTTCACAGACTGTCAAACTAGATTAAAGTCCTGGGCTTGTTTTCATGGCTGTAAACTGTGTTTCCAGCCATCTTACAGAAAATTCTCAACCTTCTCTTTGCTCTTATGACCTGCTGTTCTTGTTCTGCCTTACACAGAGTTGTATGAACAGGGGAAAAAAATCTGTTGTGGCTAGTTTGGTGGAAGAGAAGGGCAGAAGTGAATCTGTTAATTGGTTTTAGAGGTAAAAGCAGTCAATTCCTTATTAAAGTATTTGAGTATTTCCCAGAAATAATGGGCAGAATCTTCCAGTTCTCCAGTTGACAAAACTTGTAGCAATGTGGCTCCATGTGGGACTGAGTCAAGAAATAAAGTTGGATCCGTGGATCCCAGAGCTGGTCAGGCTGGAAGGGCCCACAGTGGGACATCTGACCCCACCTCCCTGCTCCAGCAGGGCCATCCCAGAGCACAGAACACAGGATTGTGTCCCTGTGGCTCTGGAATATCCCTGGTAAGGGGCACTCCCTGGTCTCTGTTCAGGGCACAAGTTGTGCCTCCTGTGCAGGGGGAATTCCTGGGCTCTGTCTATGTCCATTCCTCTGGTGCCACTGATGGGCCTGGAGCAGACCTGGCCCTGCTCTGACCCTCCCTGCTCACAGGGACACCCAGGGACACCCAGGGCTGAGGGCTCAGCTCCTGTCCTCACCCTGTCAGCTCCTCTCAAGGTGGAGCAGCTCCAGGTCCCTCAGCCTTTCCTGGGCAGGTGCTCCAGGCCCTTCAGTATATGTGCCACTCTCCACTGGACCTGCTCCAGGAGCTCCATCATCTGTATGTTGAAGCATTTAGGCAAATTTCTCTTCATGCCTGTAATGATGCCAGACAGAATTAGTACTGTTGCAGACATCTGTGGCTATTCTGTTGGCTTAAACAGGATTTTTCATGGAATCATGGAATCCTGGGATGATTTGGGTTGGAAGGGATTTCAAAGCACATCTCGTTCCGACCCCTGCCTTGGGTGGGGACACCTTCCATTTACCCAGATTGTTCCAAGCCCTGTCCAACCTGGCCTTCATCCCTTTTAAACATGGAATTTTCTTCCTTTTATTTTGTTTTTTTTTTCCCTGTGATGTTCTGAAGAAGCAGAATCTGAAATGTTAGTGTTTATTCTATGTTTTCTGTTAGCTTCAGATCTGAAAAGAATACATTAAGGAAAGCTTCTAAGGGAGTGCAGCATAAGTTAACTTTGTTTTTCATGTTAAAGAAGTTAAATACGGTCTTGTAATTATGAAATATACATAAGTATAAATAATGTGAATATAATAATAATGTAAATATAAATTAGGTTTAACGAAGTAATATTTCAGATATTGTAACCATACTGCCACATACAGCTCAAAACTTCCTCTCCCTCTGTGCTCCTAGGCTTTTTACCTATTTAGCATTTTAATCTGATGTTTATGATCAGAAATAATGTTTTCCTTTAAAATGTTTTTACCTTGAGTTGTGTTGGAAGCATCAGCCAATACTTAGCACCTAATGTGACACTGCCCTTGCAACTGACAGGAACGTTACGAACCTGTTACATGGGATTGATTTTCTGGAGGACTTGCCAACATACAAGAGAGAACTTCAGGAGGTTACTTGGGTCAAATATTAATGTGCAAGTTTCTCTCAGACATTGTTCTCCCTGGTGGAAGATTCAGATTTATTCCTGGTGTTTTGGCCATATCCCTCTTTTCCTAACATTGAGGAAAGGTGTAGTAATGGCAGATGGCAGCCACAGAAGGATGGGGTGGTAGAAAATTAAAACCAAGAACTACACTAAAGTTTAAGAATGAAAATTCTATGAATTTTAGTTTATTTAACATGTGATGATAAATGTACAGTTGTTTTGGGGTTTTTAAAATAGTTTCTTTGCATGTTACCTCTGGTTAACTCATGTGAGCTTAAAAATTTGATGGTCAGCATCATTCATTCTGATAATAACAGTGGATGTAAAACATGGTGATAAAGGGTTATTAATGTAACATGAAATTTTTGCTAAGAATGCTGCAGTTATAGTACTTTTTATTATAAGAAATCTCTCAAGCTGCTTAACACTGAGTGGCATTAGTCCCCTTGCCCATGACATGGCAGTAATTGCCCTGCAGTTGTCCTAATGAGGGAGCATTGGTTTCTTACATAATATGGCTCTATAATTAAATTTGAAGAAAAATTCTCATTGGATGGCTTGAAATTTTGAAGGGCTAAGAATACTTGAAATTCTTTCACTTGGTTATACTTTAAAATTTTGCATTCAAATGGCTTACAGGTTTTTATCATTTACACCGTGAATCTTGCAGACTAGAAGACTGGAAACTAAACTTTCTTAATTTTTCTGTTTTCTTTAAGAAGGTGTGTTGTAATTAATTTTTGATTTAGGCGTTAACTAAAAGAGGAAATAAGGATTTACCTTCTTTTAAGTGGAACTTAACTGTATTTTTTTTTCCTGTATAACTCAAAGCTTTGACCTGTAAAATGAAGAATTTGATGAAATGCTTATTCTCTGCCATAAAATTTCAAGATACACTCAAAAAAATTAGCTGCTAGGCAGGCATTTGGGGATGAATCTAATACTGTGTGATTGGGAGGGGCTGCTTCTTATCCCCTTGGAATGAATGTATCAAGAGCCCAGATGTGATAAACACTGAGGTTTTGTCCTTTCCTCTGACTTTGTACTGCAACAGTGCTGACTCTGCAGCATCTTTGTTTCAGTTTTGGTGCTTTTCTTAGTTTTTTTCCCGTGCTGTAATACAGTCCCATGAGCAGTGGCAAGGGTATAAGGACTAATGGACTTGCTGGAGAGGGATGAGGGGAGTCCTTCAGTCTTCCTCTGATTCTCCTTCTCCTCCAGTCAGTATTTGGGCATGTAGCTGGTCGTCTGGTTTCACCAGCACTGCTGTAATTAGGAACAGGAATTTCAGATGCACTAGTTTAGTATTGGAGTTAATTCTCTTTAGTGCTGTAAGAGTGAAAAAGACTCTGCATTTGAGGCCAATCATCAAAGTTTAAGCACTGTGATAATGTGAGTTTTTTCAAGCAGCTTTTGGAGGCGTTACATTGGTTTTATACATTGTGCCTTACTACTGGAGCTGTGCATGCACAATGTACAGCTGTGGAATAAGAGAATGGCTTGGCTGGAAGGGCCTTAAAGCCCATCCAGTTCCAACCCCCTGCAACTATCCCAGGTTGCTCCAAGCCCTGTCCAGCCTGGCTTTGGACACTTCCAGGGATCCAGGGGCAGCCACAGCTGCTCTGGGCACCCTGTGCCAGGGCCTCCC
>JBBMKD010000115.1:73114589-73138788 GCA_037834095.1 Argya squamiceps | reverse complement strand
TCCAGGGATCCAGGGGCAGCCACAGCTGCTCTGGGCACCCTGTGCCAGGGCCTCCCCACCCTCACAGGGAAGGATTTTGTCCCAATATCTAATCAAAACCTAAATTTATCTGATCTAAACTCTCTAAAACAGTCTTGTGTATTAAAATACGATCCAACCTGTTATTTGTTGTTTGTTTTTTTTTCCCTGCAGCTGGCCTGTGGACGGTGTTCACTCTGGGCGGGGTGGGCAGCAAGGCGTCGGCGCAGCTGGAGCAGTGCTCACCCCTGGCCAGCCAGAGCCTGCTGCTGCTGCTGGTCCTGGCCAACCTGACTGATGCTCCAGACACCCCAAACCCCTACAGGCAAGCCATCATGTCCTTCAAGAACACACAAGGTTTGTGTCTGTTCTTACTTCTGAGCCTCAACTGAGGAAAAACAGAGTTTTAATATGCTGTGAGTGCTTAGAGGTTCTCTTTCCAAGATTTGTTGTCCTTCCAGAACACCCATGGAAGAGCAGTAAAAAACTTCTTTGTCTGGGAATTTTGAGATGGAGTTCCTCAGCTACTATAACTTACTGGTAGGGACAGAGGGAAGGGGATACTTTATCCTTCTGGCTTGAGAAGTACTAGAAAGCGTCCTAATCTGGTCCAGTTTACTTCCTGGACTAGAAATTCTTGAAGGTTTCTACTGGCCTTGATGATTCTGTAACTCTATAATTTCACAAAATATGCATAAAACTGACCTATAAGTAGATTGGTTATCCAAGAAGTCTGCAGGAGTTCCCTAAAAATTTGTAGCATTTTTTTGTCCTGTAGTCATGGTCCTTAGAGAGAAGGTAAATAATGAAATTGCTACCTGGGTTGGCTGACTGTATTCTTGTATTTCAAATGTAAGAAAAAAGTGTTTAACATGAACACTTCCCTGAGTTTTATACGTTTGGGAGGTTTAAGGGTTGTGTTGGTGCTTGTATGGATTTTGAGAAGGCATATTCCAGTCTGTGTGTCAGTAACTGCAGGTGCCACGTGGCAGTGACTCCCAGAGGGTCTTGTTTGGGACACAGGAATGCCCTAACATGGATTGTGCTATCCAGATAGCCTTTGCCTTTCACAGAATCACAGGATTATTTAGGTTGGAAAAGCCCTCCAAGTCCAGCCATTCCCCAGCACTGCCAGTGCCACCCCATGTCCCCAAGTGTCACATCCACATGGCATTTAAATCCTTGCAGGATGGGGACTCCACCATTTTCCATGTGTGCTTTATCTGTATTTAAATCTCTGAGTCTGGGCCATGTGGTTTTACCTTTCATTGGCTTTCTGCAGGTTGGCACTGTGCACAGAGCTCAGGAGCTGTGTGACAACCTGTGAAGCCACAGTAATATCCTGAGTTACGCCCTTTCTTCTGGGGAGTTTTTGTATTCCTTTATCCATTAAGTTTTAACCAGGCTGAGCTCTAAATTAATTCACCATTACCTAGGAAAATTTATTGGGTTGTGAAGGTGGAGGATTGTTCTCGTAAGAAGAATTCTGAGTCCTAACATGCTTCTTTGATTTATTGGGTACCATTTACAGGTGGTTGAGATCAAACTGTTGATAAAGTTTTTGTTTTGTGCTGTCTTTAAACTGCAAGCTTCCTTTAATGTTGCATTTTGGTTGACTTTGTTTCATGCTGTCACTAGCCAGTAATGTATTTCTGTAGAGCACATTATACATATATCATTATAATATTTTGAAAGAACTTATTTTGTGTCAAATGTAGCATGAAAAGCTGTATTTTCTCTACATGTGTATGTTGATAGAATGACTTATTGTTTCCCAGAAACTTGTTCCCACTAGCAATACTCATAATTGAGCTAAAATTTGATTTCTGTGAACATTCTAAGGCTCTTGTAAGAGGAAAGTAATGTGAAAAAAAGAGGCTGGTTGCTGTCATAATACATACTATAAAAGGAAAATTGGCATTTTTGTTAGAATAATTTCTGTAATTTAATTGGGACAAAACTAGAAGAATCCAGGATAGGGGTTTTTTTTGTACATGGTCTAGAATAGTTTAATTTTTCTGTTGATCAGTTTAACATTCTGCAGAAAAATGCAGGATGTGCTGGTGTTGCTGGTAAGTTTCTTTAATTCTGTTTAGATTTTTATTTTATTGGACTTTTTAGTATCCTTTAATAAAACTGATAGTGAAATGCTATAAATCCCAGTGGCACAGCTTGAACATCCACAGAAATGAAGCTGCAAAGCCAAGGGGAGCTTCTCAGCTAATGACCTGTGGCACCAAAGACTGAATTGTTCCGATTTTGCTTTCTGCATCCAGGTTTTCCCTCCTGAAGGGAAATTCCTGCCCAGAGCAGGGAGGTTTTAAACTAAATTCCATAATCATGGTCAGCAGTTGGGGAAGGCCAGGTTGGAGTCTCTCCTGTGCCCAAAGCTGTGGTTATTGGGCAGGCAGGGTTTCCATTGCTGTGGGGTTGCATCTCCATGTGGCTGCCACCTCCTGCAGGCAGGAGTCCTGTCTGCTCCAGGGCCTCCTGCTGCCTCCAGCTCAATGGCTGGAGCTGTCCCCCCTTGCCCTGGCCAGGAGGAGTGGTGGCTCCCCAGCACGCTGTCTGCTGGGCCCCACAAAACCAGTGGCAGCCAGGGCTCCTGCAGGGCTCCTGCAGCAATTCCAAGCACTTTTTTCCATCCAAAGTGGGTGGAAATGTTGTTCAAAATACGTGACGACTGCCATGCTCTTCTGTGCTGAAAGCCACTTAGCAAACTTCAGTAAGAATACGGGCTTAAAATCACAGAACCACAGTGTGGTTTGGGTTGGAAGGGGCCTTCAAGATCACCCAGTTTCAACTCTCCTGCCATGGGCATGGACACTTTCCAGTATCCCAGGTTGCTCCAAGCCCTGTCCAACCTGTCCTTGGACTCTGCCAGGAATGGGGCAGTCACAGCTTCTCTGGGCAATGTGAGCCAGGGCCTCATCACCCTCACAGGGAAGAATTTCTTCCTGATCTCTCATCTAAATACCTTCTCTTTCTGTTTAAAACCCTCCCCCCTTGTCCTATGGCTATTTGCCCATGTAAAAATTCTTCCACTCTCCATCTTCTTCAAAAACTCCCTGGAAGTACTAGCCTTTTCTGTTTCCACAGGGAATTTCTAGACCTTAGAGATCTGTGCAGATGGACATTTTTATTGAAGCTAGTAAAGGTTCTGTGAACAGAAATCTGTTTTATTTTTGCTTCCAGCCCTGGCACAGAGTATATTGTGATTGTGAACATACTACTGTTACTTTGAGGGATGTCAGACAATGTGATGTGATGTTTTACATCACTTAACCCACAAAATTCCCCACCACACACCTCTAAAATGTTGACACCTGTTTCACTGAGATATCACAGTAATCTTGACCTATGCACACATCCACCCTTCATGCCAGGAAGGGGGTGGATGGGAGATACGCTGCCTTATGCCAGAGAACCAAACCTATTTGATGTGCAGGGTTTGGGAGTTAATCATTGATATATTGATTCTGGAGAAGACCTTGTGGCTGCCCCCCCTTCCAGCAGCTCCTGGGATCACATTCCTTCTTAGAGTGGAAGCCATATGGAGGTACAAAATTGTTTTACCAAAAAAAGGTGAATGTTTTGTGCAGGTACTGGGATCTTACTTAAGCTCATATGGGAGGACAACCTCAGATTTTTGGCACAACCAAGGCTTTATGAAACTCTATTATGGTTCATGACCATTGGTGATAAGACTCATGGGTGATTTTTGTTTTCTCCTTTCTGTGGTGTATTAAATATTTTCCCCCCAAGATTTTATACAATTATCAAACAACTGAATGATAAATGTTATTTGTTGACAATTTTCTTTCATTTCCTTGTTTCAGATAACACCGCTTTTTCGTCATCAAATCCACACGCTTTCCAGATCAACTTTAACAGTTTATACACAGCTTTATGTGAGCAGCAGAAATCTGATCAAGCCACTCTTCTCTTGTACATGCTTCTGCATCAGAACAGCAACGTGAGGACCTACGTGTTGGCACGGACAGACATAGAAAATCTGGTGGGTCTTGCTCTGCCTCCTTTGTTCTTTCTCATCACGAGGGATTGGCCCTGCAGCCTGGGGTGTCACCAGCTGCCAGTGGCCTCTGTTCTGCAGTGGGAGCAGGAGGTTCTGGATCACTCATTCACCAGCTCTAGCTCACTTTCTCATTTTTGTTATGTCATCTCAGGCGTGTGGTGCTAAACACGTCACTGCAGTCCAGGGTGGTGCTGGTAAAGCTACGAGACCATCTCGGATTCCCTCTTTCTCTGTGAAATTGTCATGACCCGGGTCAAACCTGCCCACTTCTGATCATGGTGTAGAGAAACTGGTAGCAGACACCATTCCATTCATTGTTTTATTCATCTCTTTTGGATATTCAGGCCAAAAAGTTGCACAAGCCTGTTCTGTGCTTTCAGGAGTAATAGTTAACAAAATGAGCTGTAAGTGGACTAACATGCCAAATGTCTTACAGGGTTGACCTGAGACTGAAACTCCTCAAGGAGCAGCTCACAGATTTTATAGAAATACAACTGTAGTGCCTTTTTAGCCGCTTAAATAGGATTGTGGTTAATGGCCAATATAACAGACACCTGGTATGGTTTTTGTAGGTTATAAATTAGCTTATGCTCCCCACTTTAGTAATGTCACAAACCACTTCAACAAATCTTACTTTATTAAAAAGCATTCCTTTAATAAGATAATGGCTGTCTGGGGGAATTGGTAACAGAATAGAGGACCCTTTCCATTTTAATATTTGAAATCTTGCCAGGCAATTAGATCCCTTGCCTGTTTGATGGCAGATATGGAGTGAGTTTGGTTTCAGTCCAAGTTCTAGCAGATGTATTGCTAAAATCGGAGTTGATAGACGCCACTGTTGGCAAACTGGGGTGAGATGGTTGATGCTGAATTGATTCAAGCCTGAACTCCTGTGTCCACTGCAGATTATGTAGGCAAGGGCTGAGTCATTTTGCATGAATTCTGTGAACAAATGGTCATGTATAATTTTTGGGGCTGCTAGTGTGTGATATGACAAGTTAACAGCTGCTAACCATAACAATTTGCAATATCTTTAGAATTACAGAACAGAATCCCAGAATGGTTTGGGTTGGAAGGGACCTTAAAGCCCATCTTATTCCACCCCCTGCATGTGCAGGGTTGCCTTCCACTATTTCAGGTTGCTCTAGACAAGTAAATATTAGGTGTGTGCATTGTTTTCTAATTATGGTGTCTCGTACACTGTAAAGTTTCCAGATAAACAGTGCAATGCATCTGTCAAAACAAGTCAAGATGCAGGTACTCAGAATCTCGACAGACTAGGATATTTTCATATATTATCACCTAAAAAAAAAAAAAGTCAAAAAATCCCAGCAACTTTATACACTTCGTGGGAAAAGCTGAAAAAATTCAGAAAAGCATCACTGAAAAGTCAACAGTGTGTTTTTGTGGGTGTTTTGATTTCTTATTCAATACCAACATTTGAAAATGCTCTTACTTTGCTCTTTGTGCTGCTTCTTTGTGATCCCTACTGACAAGTTACTACTGACATCTTTGTCCAATCCTCTTGTTTTTATTGGGCCAGTAGATAAGGGTGAGCAGCAACTAACTGAGAGGAGCAGTTCTAAGTGTTCAGTAAGGCAGGTTGAGCCAGACTCAGAAAGAATTGGGAGGACTGGGAGGGCTACAGGACAAAGAAATCATGACCTTCTTACTACAGTCCAGTGGTGAAAAAGGTTCAGTCTTAGATTTGAAAATGAAATCAATTGAGTACTGGAGCTGGCTAGTCTTCCCTGTATGGCAAGAGTGGTGCTGATACACTGTGTATTTACTTATTCTGGTGTTGTACTTCCAGACTTCATAAAATATTGAAAAATGGATCAGTGTTGAGAAACATGGGAGAGTTTTTTCTTTAAAATTAACAGTAACACTGTGAGAGGCCTAAGAAGCAAACTCTAGCTGGTCAGAGAAGAGCTTGGGGAGCATAAGGGGTGTGTATGTGCCTTGATAAAGGGGAATCCTTGAAAAAACAGGAATCTCTGCTTGCAGAGAGGGGTGGTAAGAACTAAAGCCTGGAGGCTGATTCCCACCATCTGGAGATGCAGGAATAAAACAGTAAGGTCATTAATTCAGAGTCGAAATGATCTCTGAAAGAGGGTGGAGGACTTTTTGGAGGCATGTGGTGTAAATCAGTGGCCTCTTTGTAGAGAGGCATTTGGATGAGTGAGGTACAAGGTGTATAGGTGCTGTGTGAGAGATCACACACGTCCACAGGCAGCTCAGAGCTCATCCTAAACTTTGGGGGGTTTTGCAGGTTGTTCCTGTTTCACTGCACTCAGTGCATCCCATATGTTGTGTTTTCCCCTGTTTTAATTTGTCTCCCTTTCTGTGCCCAGGAAGCATCACCAGAAGGTGCTCTGTAACATTTCATAAGGATTTTTGAAATGTGTCTCTGCTCTTTTTCAACTTCAGTTTAACTTGTAAATTAAAACAGTTTGTTTTTCTTAGCTGGTATAGCTGATACTGTCTCAGCTCACTTCCTCATTTGTATGAGTCTCCCTCTGCCAGTTATAGCTAAATACCTTCACCTTCTGTTGGGCTTTGTGTTTTATTATTAATAAAGAACATTTTTTGCTCTTACTATAATTCTGCTTGGCAAAATGAATAGGATCTTTGTGTGTCCTTTATGACCTCATTTTTAAAAATAACTGCATTAAATATCTGATGCTAGAGATTCTTCTGTTAGAGAAGTTTGCATCTAGTATTTGGCTGTCCTTTTCAAAGTGCTTGCAGGGATCCTCTGGAAAGAGGTGGGACAGGTGAAATAGAGGGCAGTTAGCACATTTTTTGATAAGCACAGTGTTCTGGTCTGTGGATGGGAGACTGTAGAGCCTTCTTCTGTTTGAAAGAGCAATAAGAGCAAGTAAATACACCAGTGAGATTTCTGCGTGTAAGAAAAGAGCTATTTGATGTGTTTGCTTTGGCTGCTGAGTTGAGATTTTGTTTCTGCTCAATGTGGAATGAAACAACATACATGATGATGTATTTATATCAGCTGATGGTGCAGCAGTGTTTTTTTCCTGTAGTATAAATTCATCTTAAGCAGGTTGCTGCTTGTATTTTGTTGATTACTAAAGACAGTGTATTTTTAAACTTTGCTGGGGAAACCAACCCTGGACTGGATAAAGCACCTGCAATTTTCACTGGCTGTTTTTACCTGCCACTTGTTTTGGGGATTAAAAGTAACTTTTTAATGGTGGCTGCTCCTGAGGGAGGAGTGTTAGTAGTGGTGCAGTAGAGGTGGTGTGAGGACTGTGAGGAAAGGGTCAGCAATACAAAAGAAGTGGTGGCTGTCTTCTCACTATAGAGTAGGATGAAGATTTTGTAAGAAGATAGGTATAAAAGCATGTATAAATGAATGTATGTAAGCAGCACAGAGGTGTAGAAATGTATTTTGGTTGAAAGTCTAGATAAATTTTAGTATAACTAAAATATTAACTGAGAGGATTCTTCTCTTTTGGAAGAATCTGTCTCTTCCAGAATCCTCCTCAAACTCCTCCCAGGCATCTCCTGAGACATCTGAGATCCCAGGCAGCAGCCCTGGACTCCTTCAGAGAAGTTACCTGAGATGTTTTTGCTCTTTACATAGTACATCTTGCTTCCAAGATTCACTTGAGACTCCTTCCAGGCATCTCCCAGGGTTCTTTGAATTCTTCTGGAGACCTGAGACCCAGGTTTCAGCCCCAGACTTCTCCAAGGAAACTACCTAAAAATCTTCCTCTTTTGAAGAAAACTGTCTCCTCCAGGCTCCACCCAAGACTCCTTCCAGGCATCTCCAGTTTTACATTTTCATATGATTGGAGTTTTAATTGAATCTTATATTGTAACTGTTTTATAGAAGTGGTGACTTGTTAACTAGTTTTTGCTTTGAGAACAGTAATACTTGTCCTAAAGGTATGTGTGCACCTCAGCAATCAATATACAAAGGAAGGGGTGTTGTAAGGAGGAAGGATTATGGAAAGTGTACAGATTTATTCTGTTCCATCCAGAAATGGCACATCAGAGAGAATTAAGCTGCCATTTGCATCCCTGAGTTTTGTCCAGTTGTGTAGATGGCACAAGGCCTGGAAGAGGAGTGAAAAGGGAAATGTGCCAAAGGAGTGGAGGTTTCAGAAGCAGCAGAGGTTTGTTTGGGACAGGAGGGCTGATTGTCATGATCTGGAGTGCCAGACTACTCTTCAGTAGCAAGTATGGAGCTTTAGCAACAGCTCTTTCAATATTGGCTTGTAGGGGAATGGCTGCAATGTCTCAATATTGTGTATTTTTAAATGTAGTTTGTAGCAACACACTTGTAGGACTTGGAGCACTTGAGGATATGAATGGACTTTTTCAGTTACCATTGGTATTAATGTGCACAGACAGAGGAGATATTTCGGGCTGCTCTGAAGAAATGTGTTTTGCCAGAGTGGTTTGTATGGTTTAAGACAACCAGACTGAATCACAATTATCTTTAAAGGTCCCTTCCAACCCAAACCATTCTGTGTTTCCATCTGGGATCTGTCTAGAAAACTAAGAAGTTGTTCCAGTGGTTACCTTCAGCAAGCCTTTTGTTGTTCTCCCTGCAAAGTCCAGTTTTAAATGCAATTCTTCATTAGTTTTATGTTGCTTCCAGCTCTATCCAGCTTATTATAATAACTCTTGAACGTGGAAATGACTGGACTTTTACAGTGCAAAGCAGCATGCAAGTGTTGGAAACAATTTGAATGGTGGACTAAAGCAGCGATGTTTGTCTCTCTTTCTCCTCATCCAAGGAAAAGGACAATTTTTTTTGCCTATATACTAATTAGAAGTTCTAGGGAGAACCTGGTCTTTACTCAAGGCTGACATTCAGAAAACACAAAGATGGTACTCTAGTTTTCACTGGGGAGGGAAGTTTCTGAAGGATACTTTGAAAAGGCAAGGGAAGGATGTTTGCAATGTGTAATTTAAAAAAAAAATTAATATTTATTTAATATTAATAAAATATTTCTGTAAGTATATATTCTCCCTCTGCTTCTGTTGTCATTTTGTCGTGACCCTGACCAAAGCATGTGTCAAAAGGTTTAGTGGCCTGCAGCATTTAGATCAATCTCATTTCATCCTAATAGAAATTGGTTTGGTATGTCCCAACTGTTTCAAGGATGGTTGGTTGTGAGAGAACATTTTGGTAACTTCAGAGGCTTGTGAAGCACTGGTGTCCTGGCTGCTCACCAGAATAGATTTCACATGATTCATCCAGCTGCATTTGGCCTGTTTTGAAAAACAGCAAGTTTTTAGGTGTCTGGAAGCTTCTTGGAACTGAGGGCTTTCTCCAGTTCCTTTTTCCAGGGCTTTTTTGTGATTTCAGCCTATTTCTGCAGCCCAGGGAAGCCACGTTGTTCTGAGGCAGCAGAAAGCTAATTTTCATTTGGTAGAGAGACAGCGTTTGCATCTGGATTAACTTTAGACTAGCATTCAGGTATGCTTGCTGTTGCAATGAAATCTCATTTTCGTTATTATTGCAAGGCTTTGGCTTAAGCTGTTCCTGGTGGAAATGTTGCAAGACCTTGGGCTGAACTCTGATCATGATGCTCAGTCAGTTCTCTTTGGCTGCATATTATCTAAAATTGGAAAAACAGGCCTCTTCTAGTCTTAACCCAACCCAGACTGGGTGTTTTTTTCTGGTATTATCTTCACACACCAAAATGGGATTTAACTTTCGTGTCTCAAAATGCCTCTGTTCACCTCTGCTTTGATGTGCTTGGCTAGGTTTGATTAGGAAAGGCTTTTCAGAGCAGGCTTGTGGTAGCCCATATGGGTAGACACAACTGTTTTCCTGCTTGGAGTGATGAAAATCTTTAACAATTCTCTTTTTCCCCATAGTGAAAGAGGAGGACTGAAACATTGGGAGATTATGGTAACTGCTATGGCTGGGAATCTCATTTATCAGGGATTGAAATTCCGTTTCTAACCACAAGAAAGGACTTGTTTAGACTCTCTTGTGAGACAAAATGAAGCAGATGAAAGGTGTTTGGACACCGTTATGTCACTGCTGAGGGGTGTTTGTTTCAAAGGGAGGAATTGCTATGAATTGTCAAGGGCAGGGCAATACCTCAGACCTTTAGAGCCTCCTCTGTTTAGTGTCTGAGGTATTTGAAGACTAAACTAAATACATACGTTTTTTCCTTCCCTAAAGGTTCTGCCAATTCTTGAAATTCTGTATCACGTTGAAGAAAGGAATTCACACCATGTTTACATGGCCCTTATCATTTTGCTGATCCTCACTGAGGATGATGGCTTCAACCGATCCATTCATGAAGTGGTGAGTTGCTGTTTTGGTAAATAATCCTTCAGCTCTAAAACTAATCTAAATATTTACTTCTAAGAAGGTACATTGGCAGATCTGTTCCCTCAGCAGAAGGCTGTATGATCTTATCCAAATCTGATGGCGCAGACATCTTCCTTTTGTAAGAAGAGGGAACCTGAAGACTTATTTCAAAACTTTTCCCAAGTGAAATGAACAAACACTCCCTCCTGTAGAAAAACCGCTGCAAATATCTCTTTTTCTGTCTTGTTTGGTGTTCCCTGTTACAAATTAGCCTAGTAATAGCTGGGCAGGCTGCCTCAAAGGTGCTGAATGTTTGCCATGGAAGTGGAGGGCCTAGAAAAGAGGAAAAAAAACAGGAAACATTTTTTATTTCTCTTGAAAAACTTTGCTTAACTAGTTTGATGTAGCCTTTAGCTGGAGTTGTATTTTCCATACTAAATGTTACTTCCTTACTTGGCACTTCTTCTTCTGTCTCTCTGTTAGATTAATTTCTATTTTATGTTGTCCATATAACAGGATCCAAATTTTTACTAGCTTTGATGGACCTTGACCATCTGTGCAGGAGAATACCTTGGACAATTATGTCCTAGTTTTCCAGCTTCTAAAACTATGATACTACATGAGATATTTGCACTGATTTAATTTTTTTTTTTTTTTGACTGGGACACAGAAATTCTCTTTTGGGGAAATTGTTATCTTTGTGAATTTTTATCTTTGTGAAATTATTGAAATACAAAATGCTGAAGGCAAGTTTCAAGGCTCCTGAACAGAACTCTGTCCCAGGTGAATTTCCAGCCTATTTTGTAGGGAGCTGGCTTTTTTTCTCAGTGCCAAGCAGCAGAGACTTTACAGAGCAGTAGAGTATTTTTTCCCTGAAATTTCAGATTATTTAATACAGCTCTGTGTGTAGAAAGCAGGAAGAGATGATTTAAATGCAGTTTCCTGGGAATACCTGGGAAGCAGCTTTTAGGAGCACCTATAGTAAACATGCAGATGACTGAAATACTTTCTTGAAGCTTTTTTCTGCCCTCTACTTCGAGTGCCTTGAACCTGTACATGTGCACCAGAGGTGTACCTGTGTGATGTGTATTTTTGGGTTCCATGCCACTGAGTCATTTATCCTCCCTCATAAACTGGGCTTGTTGAGAGTTGGAATTCAGCAGACAAGGTGTCATTCCTGCCTTAGTCTCTTCCCCTATCACTCTTCATTCATTTTTAGAGGCTTTTACACACGGTTTTTCAATAAATTCCTGACTGGGTGAGTAGAAGTGGAAGATTTCCCTGAAACTCCTTCATGAGGATCCAGCTGTGGAATGAAAACATAAATCAAGTTTCCTTGTCCGGTTTATCCTGCCTTTCAGCTAACCCTGCCAACAGAGTTGTAATGTTTGCCTGCAATGTGGATATTGGTTTACTGCTTCTATCTTAATAAAAACACAAGCCCCACCTTGTTCCTTTTACCCTGCACTGATCTTTTTTTCAGTGGTGCCTTTGCTTCTTCCATTTTCTTCACAATCTTTTTTTTATTTTCCTTCAGATGTTCACTAACTGCTTCTTTCTTTTCCTCTGTGGTTGCACTTTCCTGCTCCATAGTGCCTGGTTGCATTTGTTGGTAGTGCTGTGTGGCCAGAGTTTTGCTGGATTTGGTTCTTAATGGGATAATGAGAGGTGGCTGTGAGGTGCATGAGCCTGCCTGCCTGTCTGTTTGAGCTTCTCCTACACATTCCTACAGATCCCAAGGAGGGAAATAAGTGTAAGGGGAAAAAAATTTCAAAGTCATACTTACAAATCCATTCCCCTCACCCACGTCTTTAAATTAATTAAATAGAAGTTTTCTAGTATGAATGTGCAAGTTACTGTTCAACAACTCTAGTATTAAGTACAAAATTAGTCTCATTGTCTTAAATATTGACTCCACATCTCCTAAAGCCTAAGAGGGTATTACAGGTCTACAAAATGATGGGAGTCAGAAAATATGTCTAGTCCTGTCTGAAAAATGTAAACCTGTAGCATCAGTTTCATAAGCCTCATGCATGGAAATACATACCAAATTTCAACAGTTATAGCAGGACTTTTTCCTCCATCACTTGGGTAAAAGATGAAGAAAAGATGTGCTGTATTTTAGATCAACTTGTTTTTCTCTCTGATGTGTATTCTGTGTACTGTTCTTATAAGAACCATGACTGTACAGTTCATTTATGTGCTATTTTCCTTTGTGGCAATTTAACTCACATTTATTTATTGATTTTTAGGATTAATTTTAGTGAGCAATGTTTTATAAATCTGGCTTTTATACCAACTGGTAAGGAGTTCAGGAAACCACAGAAACTCTTTTTGACTGCTGTAGGATGCTGAAGTATTTTTTATTTAAAATGAATGTGGTCTTAACTGCCTGGAAAATATGATCAAAATCATAGGTCCTGTTCCTGCAATTGGTTTAATGCAGTTGGGTCACTGTAACCACACAGAACTCAATTTCTTTCACTAATAATAACAATAATTATAATAGCAGAGTAAACGAGTAAATGTAAGAATTCTCCAGAGGGACAAGTATTGGTGATCTTTTGTCTCTGATTTATGAAATTCCAAATGAAATTACATCAGACATCAAAATAACATGATACAATATTTTATGTAGCAGTAACCTTATTGTGCTACTGTAGCACTTTATGCTGTAGTAAATGGTGATAGACTGCAAATCATGATTTAACTGTGTTTATTTTTAGTGTGTTAAAAAATATCTCACAAGCAAAGTTGTGGGAAACTGAGAATCTCACTGCTCTGTATATGTAGAACTGAGCTCCTGCTCTTTGCATCTGCAGTTTGTGCTCCCTCAGTTGGAACTATCCAAGAGCCTGGTATTCAAAAGAATGATTAATCAGAACATTTTAATTTCTTTTAAAATTATTCTTGCAAGACCACCCCGGGACTAAGCTTTTTCTTTTTTCTTCCCTTTATAATGTTGACTGCAAACCAATGGAACTGGTCAGTGGGGGGCACTGGTTCCAGGTAGATGATTTTGAAATTTAAGATGTTTTCATGCTTCATGCCTTTGAAACCCAAAATGGATGGTGGTGGTTGCTGTTGTTGTTTTTGAAATAGCCATTTCATTGCCCACCAGCTCAGGTTGCTTTCCTCAGTGTGGTGGAGAGGTAACAGGTTCTGGTATGTAACCTTATAACTGTGAATTTATCTCTTTTTTTTTTTTAAGAGTAGTGTACTATTTGAAGGAATAGTTATTTCAGTAACTGTCATTTTTCTCAGGTTGGTGTTTCCAGAGTTTCAGGGAGAACCACTGAAGGTTTCTGGGGTGAGACTGGAGCATTAACATGTCTTTGTCCATGCTTACAGCTGTCAACGTGTTACTTAATGAGCCCTGGTAACTTCATGTTTTGCATTAAGAATCTGAAATTTGGCAGGTGGCCTTTGTGCCAGGGCTCTGCTGCTGATAATATGACTAAATGTGACCAAATTATCAGTCTCTGGGCACAGGGAGCAGCTTTTTTCCATCTGCGCAGCAGAGACGTAGCCGGAGGTGGCCTGACGTCTGTGGAAACTGAATATTCTCATTTTGCTGCTCCCGGAGCCATCTGGGCTGTGTGCATCCTCCCCTGCCCAGGGATCATGTTATCAGCTGAGAGAGGCAGGGACGAGCTGCAGCTTGTGCAAGTGCAGCTCCCCGTTCCCCTGGGACGGGGCTGTTCTCCCAGGGATGCTTCTTCTTCTGCTGCTGCTGCTGCTTGGCAGGGCTTGAAACCACACAGAGCTGTTTGGCTTGGAAAAGCCCTGCAAGGCCATCCAGTCCAGCCATTCCCCCTGCACTGCCAAGGCCACACATGTCCCCAGACGCCACATCCACACGTTGAAGAAAATGTGTAAGGATGGGAGCCCTGATGTGACAGCAGCTGGGAGAAATTTGAAACAGGCTGGGGCTGGCTGTACATGGAACATGGGATGGTGCAGTGGAGGAAAAGGGGCAAGAGTTAAACAAGAAGTAGGTAAGATTTTGGGATGCTGAGAAGAGAAGTGAGTAAAGAGGCAGGATAGGAACAAGGTGACAAAAAGCTGAGGAAGGGGAAGTCAGGCTCCTTTTTGATGACAGACTGGGTTGGGCAGGGTAGGACAAAGGAGAGTGGCTTCACCCTGACAGAAGAGAGGGTTAGATGGGATATTGGGAAGAAATTCTTCCCTGTGAAGATGGTGAGGCCCTGGCACACATTCCCCAGAGCAGCTGTGGCTGCTTCATCGCTGGAAGTGTCCATGGACAGCTTGGATGGGGCTTGGAGCACCCTGGGATAAGGGAAGGTGGGTTGAGCTTTAAAGTCCTTCTAACACAAACCATTTCGTGGTTCTGTGATGACAAGGTGAGGGTGGGGGGAGTGGAAGCAGGTAAAAGAAAGAATTGAGAAGGAATGGGATCTGGGAGGTGGGAATAAGCTACAAGGAGGGAAAACAGGAAGGGTGATGGCCTCTGTACACAACAAAGATCCATGGGTGGATGAGAAAGATGTGTCTGGAGATGTTGGAGGGCTCAAGGTGCTACTTGAGACTACTTTACTTGTCCCAGTCCCATTCCTCTTGTCCCACTGGGACATCCTGTGGGAGGGAGCACATGATGGGATCTGCTCTCAGTTCCAGCATAGAATGAATCATGAACTTCCACTTTGGTCGGTGAAGTGCAGGGATGTGCCCCACAAAATAGCACCAAAGAGGGTGGGAGGAAACACGGGGATTGTTTTATTTGTGGGAGGAGGTTGCTTTGCTATTTCACTCATAAATCAGGGACTACACAAAGTAACTTATTAGAAATTTAATCAGTTAAGTTGATGGTTTTTTGGCCAGGATAAGTGTGTTTTGTCTAAGAGGCAAAAAAAAAAAAAAACCAACCCAAACTCTTGGGTATCGTTTCAGAGCAAATTGAGTGAAATTATTTCTTTTCAATAATCATCAGGAAATACATCCCTTTATGTACTATTGGTTTCAATTTACATTGTGTGTCATGTCCAAACATAGTATTTTATACTATCCATTTTCATAACTCTATTTTGTTTTTTAAAAAGTCTGTTAAATTTTCAATAAGCATTTAAAAGTCAGGAAATGAGATGTGCAACCACAATTTATCCCTGCTATATTTATGTATTACTGAGAGTAACCATTATTTAATGATCACATACAGTATTCTTCAAATAACAATGTTTTTCTTCTGGAAGGTTCCAGTGCTGAGCCTGAGATATTTGAGCTTGAGATATTTGTTAAAGTGGTTAATTTATTGCTTTATATAAAATCTTCTCTTGAGAACAGGTATATTCATGAATAAGCTGTTATTAAGAAATTACAATTAAGTCAGCCAGGATGGATGTCCACACTTATTTAGCATTTTGCATTTGTGAAGTAACCCATGAACTTGCTATGTCTTACCATATGTTTATGCTTAGCAACCTTGGGATGATCAAGTTCTCCACTAGCACAGTATCTTCTTGCCATGAAGTTCGTACGTGTGATTCATTAATTACTTGCACTAACAGCTTTTGAAATTTTCAGTTGCCTTTTTTTGTGAAAATATGTGTGGATTTTGCTTTGTCTTTCAGGCATTTCCTGTTAATCATCTATGTTGTTCATCCCAACTAGTTGTCCTTGTTTACTGAAACTCCTTGGATGACTTGTTTTCATTTATACCATCATCACTTTGTCTTAAAATAGTATCAGTGACTTGTTAAAACCAAGAAATTATACTGGTTTCCTCATCCACTCATCACCTGCTATTTGTGGAAACCTTTCTTGTAGTGATTTCACGTTTCGTACTCATTCCACAACCTTGACCATTCTCCCCTTAAATATCTTTCAAGTCTTTCCATCTTGCACCTGTTCTGATTTTTTGATCCTTTTAGCAAAAGGTGTTTACCATCAGCCACGACACCTCAGCCTGTACCTGGGGATGTCACCTTTGTCACCTTTGCCATGAAACAGTGTTTTTCCCATCTATAGGTTACAGTCACTGGCTTAATAGCTTCCTTGTGGGAAATACGAAGGTGCTGACAAAGAGCCAGGTACTGTCCAGCATGTGCTAATGGAGATGCTTTTAAGAAATTATTTTAAAATTTATTTCAAGGATCTGAATTTTTATTTTGTCTCTTCATATATAATAAAAATAATTATTTTTGTCTCAAACTTTATCAGCTTACCAATTAACATGAGTCTTAATAAGGATGCTATTTCTTCTACTGTGAAAGAGTTTCCAGAGGTAAAGACTCACAGAATGGTTTGGGTTGGAGGAGACCTCAAAGTTCATCTTGGGGTTCCACCCCCTGCCATGGACAGGGACACCTATTTCAGGTTGCTCCAAGTCCATCCTTGGACACTTCCAGGGATCCAGGAGCAGCCACAGCTGCCCTGGGCACCCTGTACCAGGCCCTCCCCACCCTCCAGCCAGCAATTCCTTCCCAATATCCCACCAATCCCTGCCCTCAGTCAGTGGGAAGCCATTCCCTGTGTCCCGTCCTTCCAGCCCCTCTCCAGCTCTCCTGCAGTCTCTCTTCTCCCTCTGAAGTCACACAGGGCAATAGCTTTGTGTGCAGTTGTCCTTGTTAAACATATTTATGTTGTGACCAAGAATAACCCTGAATTTATAGAGGATCTTTTCCATGTTTTTAGGACAGTTCCTGTTGAGTCATTTTTACCAGTCCTTGAAGGCAGCCTGTTGGGTACACGTGTTTCCTCCATGTAGGTTGGCTGACTACAAGGAAAGAGCGGATTGATTCTCCTTCTGCAATGAACTTGGAAATGGTGGTTAACTTCACCCACCCTGAGAGTGGAGGGCAATGAAGCATGAAAGATACAATGCTCTTAATCTGGCTGATGATTTTCTCTCAGTATTATGGGAAGAAACTTCATCCTTTCCAAGGGGAAGGCTCCAGTGTGAAGCCAACACACTGTTGATCTGCCTCCAACCTTCACTGTGTGTGCTGCTTTTGCCCATCAGTCAGAGCTCCTGTGTGCTGCCTCTTGCCCAGCCAGTGGTGAGGGAAAATGGCAAGGCATTGGCAGAATTATTCAGGTGCCTTGAGTATAAATGAAATGAAATGACTTTATAAAGTGTAAAGGATAAGATCAAAACAAGTATATGAGTGTGGTGGCACAGTGCATAGAAATCAGCTAACTGCCAAATGTAATCATCTTTCTACACTTGATGTGTTTCCATATGACTTAAAGTTGATGAGATCTACTGGGTGATAATTCTGCAGAGGTCTGACTTTCTTCTTTTTTTTTGTTAATTTTGTTTTAATTATGCTTTGGAGTACAAAAATTAAGTTATGTTTGAGACTGGAAACTAATTTTCATGTCTTAAGGGATGCGAGATTTCAGACGGCTTCCTATGTTCTTATTCAGACCTAGGTGCTGAAGAGCCTTGTTCTTTTATTTTTTTTTTCTTTTACAGATACTGAAAAACATCACTTGGTATGCTGAGCGTGTCCTAACAGAGATCTCACTTGGGAGTCTTCTGATACTGGTCGTGATAAGAACCATCCAGTACAACATGACACGGACAAGGGTAAGAGTTACGTGGAGCCCTTGTGAATTCCTAACCTCAGCAGCTTGAATTCTGTTTCAAACAGGGGGTGGGATTTTATTAATTCTGTTGCAACCAGTTGGCATCTGGTTTTGCAGGAGGGAAGAAAAGAGATCAGCTGTTTTAACTAAGTGTTTGTGAACTTGTAACACAATTTCTGTGTTGTCTCCCAGTTCAGTGAGTGTGGTTCTCTAAAGACCTTCATTCAGGTATCAAGCTCATCTTTAGCTGAGAAGAAAGAGTTCCTTAGGTTTCATGAGAAGAAATGTTTCCTTACAGGCTGCTTGCCTCTCTGAATGACTTAAAAGTGAGAATTTCAGGTCTATTTATTGTTAGTTGTTTTAGGAAGTACAGTAGGGACTGGGCCAGAAGACGTTTTTGAGCTCGGGCAAAGCAAAACTGCTTTAACTTCAAAGCCTTATAGTCTAGATTGATTTTGTGCATTTTTCAAGGATTTTATTTTTTAACCTTTCTTGTAAACACAAACATAGTATGCCCTTCTGAATATTTTCAACAATTAAAGGCACAGAGTTTTTGACATTAAATATTAAATGTATTTTAAACTGGAAAAATTAAAGATTTTACTTTTACGATAAAAAGAATTGGAAGGGACAAGAACAAATTTGGCATATATTTGTAGTATTTAGAATCTGTTACGTAAATGAATATTTCAGACTTGAATAGGGAAATTAATCCCTTTTGGATTGGATAAGTGGACAAATTTCATTCTGTGAGAGCCCTTGACTTTGAAAGGGCCATCAGAAAAATGCTTATCTGGTCAAATGGTTTCAGGGATGCTGAAATGAGGACCAGTGCTCTGAAGTATGATATGGTTGTAGTTGTGGGATATATGGAATGGTGTGAAAGAGTCAATAGGGAGATGAGGTGTGAAGTAGAAAGTTTTAGGATAAGACTACAAGATGGAGAGAGAGGAAAGCAGAGAAGAGGATAATGTATGTGTGTATGTAGCAGCTGTGATGCAATTGTAAATAAACATTGAAAGACAAGTACAAACATGTCTCTACATACATGTATGTATAGACTCTGAAATCTGTATAGAATCACTTTTATAAGCCTTATATTTTAAGAAAACATGTTCAAACATCCCCAAGTATATACACTTAGCATTTCTGCCTGTGCTTTTAAAACAACTAATATTACTCAGCCTTTTGAGTGATTCCTGCAAGAGGTGTCAGTGTATATCTAACAAACAGTTTGATGTGTTGTTTTTTTTTTTTATCTTTCCTCTTCTTTCTGGCAGGACAAATACCTTCACACAAATTGTCTGGCAGCCTTAGCAAATATGTCGGCACAGTTCCGCTCGCTTCACCAGTATGCTGCTCAGAGGATCATCAGGTAAATATAAAGACTCTGCTGGAAAAACATCTTTACTGAAACTCAGGAGTGGAGAAACTTAAATTTTGGATGATTTAGTAGTGCAGAAACATTAATTTTGTATGCCTTAGTAGATACCAATGAACTAAACAGCAGAAGCGATAACTGAGTAACTAAATAATCCCAGAATGAATCTTACTTGCTCTGTATTTGAACCTGCTCTGAATGGACTGAAAAAATACTAGTTTCTCTGTCTGAGAAACTTCTTCCTTTTGATCCTCTTAGCAGAACAGCTCAATAGCTGCCTTCAAAACAGAAGGTTTTCAGGGATTTGTGTGAATTACAAATTCAGTCATGTATCCAGTTATTACAAAAATGCACTGAGTGGTGGTTCTCAAGTACCGTACAGCATGGATTTTCAGCTTCTTTCTTCCTGCCTATTTGGCAAAAGGTCTGTTTTTTAAATCAGACATAATTAAATGATCATTTAGTGACAATACCCTGCAAATATGGGCAATAAAACCTAGATCTATGATAAAGTTTCAAATGATAGAGTTTATTATCCTGTATAGTAGTCAGTAGTCAGTATCTGCTCTGGTTCTGAAACAAGGCCATAACTCTGAAGGAGCAGATAATGAAGCTGGTCCTTCCTATTGTATTTCTGTGCTGCAGAGCACACTGTAAAGGCAGGTAACCCTGTGCCAGGCATCCTTCTCCTCTTGGCAGCCAGCCTTGCTCCACGCTCCAAGGGAAACTGGGAAGGTCCTCTTTAATGTGATCCGGAATAAATTGTTACAGGGCCTGTCAGGTACAGACTGCATGCCAAAAATAATAATTGTGTACCTGTACACTTTGTCAGGGACTGGGTTAACATGACATACAGCTTGTTCTTGAGGATTTAATTCTCTCCAAGACACTTCTCCTTTGAAAATGGTTGGTGGTAAAAGTAGGACAGGTTACCAGAATGAATGCATTGTGTTGGTGCCTTTCACCTGCCTGATACTTGCCCTCTTTTCATACCCTTGGCAGAAGTAAAGAGGGTTCAGAGTTTGAAATGGAGCTATTTTCCCCTTACTTACCACAGACATTGTCTTAAATATTTGCTGTGCTCATTTTTCAAATCATAGACATGAAGTCTGAGTTTTCCAAGCATTTGAAATGAATGTTCTGAAATCAGAGGTCCTGGTGCAGTGTGAGCTGCACTTCTCTGACTCACAAAAACTTGGTCTGGTTCTTACTGTGATACTTCATTTGCCACTTCAGAGCTTGTTCCTGGAATCCTGGGTCCTGATTTTGTTCTGTTTTATCCTACATCTTTCTGCAGCCCAAAGTAAGATGTGTTCTTCTGGTTATATTTGGGGCAGGCAGCAGTTATCTTGCTAGTCTCAAGACCCAACAATTTCTCTCACTCATTTCATGCAGCATTTTATCAGGACCCTCTAAGTTTGGGAGCCTTATTCCTCATGTCTCTCGACCTGCATAGTTACAACATGACTTTAACATTGCTGCTTGAATTTTAGCTGTGATATTCTCATTGGAGGCAGACAGACTTGTTCTGCTGATGTGTGTGGAAAGGAGGCAAAGGGGTGAATAGCAGAAAACAGGGAAAGGAACTCTGTCAGAGTGGAAGATCATCAAGTCCAGCTGTTGGAGTCCCCATCCCTGGAGATGTTTAAAATCCATGTGGCACTTGGGGACGTGGGTCAGTGGTGGCCTTGGGCAGTGCTGGGGGAATGGTTGGACTCGATGGTCTTCAAGAGCTTTTCCAACCTAAATGGTTTTATACTTCTATTTTATGATCCTATAAATTAGTCTGAGACCTCAGTGCATTTGGAGAATTGTAGACATGTTAGTCTGGTGAGACAGCAGAGAGAGAGATGCTGGCTATCCCAGCCATTGGGTGCCAGCAGGGTTGGAACTATACTGTTCTTCCTGGAAGCAGTGTAGGGGTTGGTGGAGAGAATGGTCATACTCATCAACTGAAGAATCAAAAAAAAAGGCAATAAGATCTGTGTTATGTATGCTATGACATTCTTACATAGTCCAAAGGTATTCCGTGCTGTTGCTTTCAAATTTGTGTCTTGTCACAGCCAGGCACTCCATATTATTTTAAGTGGAAATTGTAATGAATGAGGTGGCTCTAGATTTGAAACAGAACCAGCGAAGCAAGAGGAGTATTAGGGAAAGAGGATGTTATTCTGGAGTTAGAAAACTGTACATCTGGACAATAGGCAAAAATGACCACCAAGACTGGAATTCAGTTTGTCGCTGTGATCATGATTGCTTGTAAATCAAAAGACACTGCTTTAAAAATGTATTAAAATCTGTTGTAAAGTGTCCTATGGGACTAGGACATGGGCAGGCTGAGGAAGGAAGAGCCAGTTCCAGGAGCAGCCTGTCTCCTATTAGATTTTACTGCATTTTCTTCTCAGGAACTTTACAGCCCTGGGTTCCTTGGCAGGTTTAATCACGATCGGGGAAGTATTTTAACCTGATTGCCTTTAAATATACACTAGATTTGCTATGAAGTTTCAGTTACCAAGAAAAGTAGTACAAATGCACATATTTCCTAAGGGGCTGGTGTTGGAGTTGTATATGGTCTTTCCTTTTTCTACCTTAGGAAGTCTTCTATCCACAATTATTAAATTTAGCCATCAGTGATGGACCCAGCTTTGTTCCACGGTGCCAAAGCAGAATATGTATATTTGTACTCCTGTTCTGCTTTACAATCAGAGTGCAAACGTCTTAATGAGGAAGTGTTTTCTGCGAAGGAAAAACAAAATAGTACTTTATATTACATGAAGTATTTCAGGGTGTAGGTTTCTAAATTAAGTAGCTCTGAAACACTTACAATCTGCTTAGCAATACAACTGAATAGACAGTCATAATTTAAACCTCACCAGATGCTCTAATGACTCCTTCCTTAATGTGAGAATTAATTCCATTTCCATGCAGGCTTTTTCCTAATCCTATTCTGAGCAGAGACAGCCAATTGTTTTGAATTCTGAAGACTATTTTCTGTGAAAGAATGAGCTGGGAATATTCAATGTAGTGCACTTAAGAGCTCAGTAAAATACAACTTCATAATGTTGGGTAATTTGTATCACGTTCCAGCAAAGCATGAAAATTGTCAGATTTGTGTAAATCTATCACAAGCAGCTGCTGGAAGTTAAAAATAGAAGTAATAAATGTTTCCTAGTAAGATCCAGGGTTCACTTAGTGTTGGCTGTCCTCTGTTGTAGATTGCCCTGGCTCTGAAATCCTTTCCTTCTCTGATCCTTGTATGGGCCATTCAGTGAAGAATTGGACTCAGTGATCCTTGTGGGTCCCTTCCAGCTCAGAATATTCTGTGATTCTGAGATTCTCTGTGCACTGCTACCATGGGTTTGTGTTTAATTACTCAGGGTTCATTGATCAGCAGATTGCTGAGGGTGGTACTGCTCTGCGCTGTTTGTAGTATCTTAAAATCATATTTAAATGTACCTGCATAGTAGTGCAGGTATTCATTTTGTCACTTAGCACTGCAAGTCAGTTGGTGTTAATTCCTTTAACCTGTTTGGAAACAGCTTTCATTCCTGATATCTGGCTTTTCTGCAGCTTGCCTGGCTGCTGTAGTATATGGAACACTTGGAGGGTCTTCTTTGGATCAGGTGTGTTCTGGCATCTCCTCTTCTTGTCATTCTAATAAAATTAGTGACAGGAAGAGGAATGATCAGTTCAGGCAAATGCTTTTCCTATAGCTTCGTGTGTTGGAATGTTTGCAGTTTCCTAAGCAGGCATATGCCACTAGAGGTTGCCATGCACCTCCCTGGTTAGACGTGGGCTTGTAACATTAAATTACTTCATGGGGCTATAAACACCATCCAGTTTTCCTTTTTTTAATGTGTTGTCACCAAAGCTGCTCATGTGCAGAGCTGTGTGAGACACTAAGGACTCTATTGGTTGCATTTTTATTAATTTCTTCTGTAGTCACAGAGGTTTCAGTGAGATTCAGGGAATGACATGAGGAAAGAGGTTTGTGTCAATTCTCCTGATGCTGGTAGGAGTCAAGTGGAATTAGAGAAGAATGTGTGCTTTAAAGGGGTACAGATCAGAGACCAGTAACTTGTACATGCTGTGGGATGCAGGAGGTTGTACTTGAGTGTCATCACAGCCCTGCTGTGCCTGCTTGAGAGCAAAGCTGGAGACCTATGTACCAGCTGCAAACATTTTTCTTTTTTTAAATAAGTTGTGAGTAGTGTCCTTAAACATCAATGCTTGTAAAACCTGTCTGCAGTGCTGTAGTTCCTCACATCTGAGAGGACGATGAAGCCCTGAATTCCCTTTTTACTCTTCAGAAAAGTCTTCATCTTTTTGTAGGGTTGATTATGTTTCTTCAGCTACTGTGAAAATTGCTATCCTCGATGATATGTGCTGCTGTATTTGAGAAGTTTCAGCTCCCCAGACAAACCATTTATTTCCTTTATGGTTTTCTGTGTTAGTAATTTAATTTCTTTGGTATGGTTTCCTCTTACAGAAGTCTGGTGGGATTTTCCTGAGTAAAAATGTTTATGACTGTTGTTTAGGAAAAAGAGTACAGGATGTTACTTTAAGCTGTGCTTTTAAATTCTCGTTTATGCTGAACTAAAAATTGTCTTTAAGTTGTAATGTGTGAGTATCTACAGGAATGTTGTATTGCTACTGCAATGTATTTCATATGATCCCAGAATAGTTTCCGTGGGAATAGGCCCTAAAGCCCATCTCATTCCAATTCCCATTCCATGGACAGAGACACCTTCCACTAGACTGGGTTGCTGGAATCCTTGTCCAATATTTTCCTTAAAGTAATTTTAAATAAAATTTTTCCTTATACCCAATACAACCCTGCCCTCTGGCACTGGCACAGCCATTCCCTGTGTGCTGTCCCTGCAGGCCTTGTCCCCAGTCCCTGTGCAGCTCT
>JBBMKD010000115.1:73101086-73114405 GCA_037834095.1 Argya squamiceps | reverse complement strand
CTGCAGGTGGGCTCTGAGCTGAGCACAGGGGCACAGGGGCAGAATCCCTTTCCCTCCCCTGCTGCCCACGCTGGGGAATCAGCCCAGGGCACTGGGGCAGGTCCAGCTCTCACCCACAGCACCCCCAGCTCCTTCTCCCCGGGCTGCTCTTGATCAATTCTCTGCTCAGAAAAATGTATGTGAATCACTGTGTTTCAACAAAGAAGAAAAATGCTTATTGAACAGCAAGACCTGTGTGGTCTGACCTGTGTGTTAGAGGCCACACTGAACTGAAAGATCTGAAATTGTTAGTGTGTGAATGCGACGAATTTAAAATTTACCAATTGCTTAATTATTTCATTTAGCAGTGCCAGTAATGAGATGTAATTACTGGTTCAAAATTCTCTAGGCTGCTCACATAGGAAGATAAACGAATTTGTCTCCCACACAACTTTAGACTCTTTGAGCATTCTGTTTTCCTGCCTTTTTTCTTTGATGTCCACAA
Source organism: Argya squamiceps (assembly GCA_037834095.1). NCBI lineage: Eukaryota > Metazoa > Chordata > Aves > Passeriformes > Leiothrichidae > Argya > Argya squamiceps. Next base: position 73,113,921 of record JBBMKD010000115.1, on the reverse strand, counting down.
TGTTTTTGGGAAACTCTTTAGCAGAGAGCTTCCTCTTTCATTGGAGAATAGCAATGGAATAGTTGGAGCAAAGAACCGGTGAGTTGGAGTTCTTAAAATCAAAGGCACTTCTTAAGGGGAAAAACTTTGAAGCTTAATCCAGGTTGCATGAATGCTTCAGACTTGTTTGCTTTCTAATTTCATTCTCATTTGGAAATGTGGGTATAGAACAGAAGTGCTTCTTCTCATACAGGAGTTGTGATTTTTAAATTATAAGATTAGAGCTAAGTTGGCATTTCAGACTTCAACTGAGATGTCTAAATTGAGCAAATAGAATTAGATGAATAGAGTGTGCAGTAATTTTGTTAAGCTCATCATTCTGGCATCTTTCTTACAGCGGGATAATGGATGGGGTTAAATTAGAGCAGTTTTTCAGATAAAAAACTTCCTAAAATTGTTCCAGAGTTGTGAGTTGAAGCCTTTTGACACTAGGAAACCTTATTTTGAAAAGCTCTTTAATTTTAGGAATGTGAGCCTTCAGTAATCAAAAAGCAAGATAACACTAGTAAGATGTTCAGTGATTGATTAATAACCTATACATTTATTAACACACAGCATGAAAACTGGTTCCACCCTCCTTTATTCTTTCTCTGTTGGTGCTGTTGGAACATGGGGTTTGTGTTGCTGAGAGCTGCAGAGCTCTGGGGGTGGTTTGAAACACACAGGTTTGCATCACACCATGCACACCAGGAGCCTGGGCTTGGGTGGCCTGTTAAGGCACTGTAGGAACGATCAATAGACAACGTTTTTACAATCAGGGTTCAGATCTTCATCTCTTAATTGGGCCATTAAATTAAATCTCAGTTTACCGATCTCTTAATCGTAGCAGAGAAGTGTTCACAATGGCAGGCCCCAGAGAAAAGAGTCTGCTCCTGCTCCCACGGCAGCAGACACTGAGAGACTTCACAGGTTAAATTATAACATAATAAACGGTGAAGCTTCTTGGAATTAGTGCCCTGTGGCCAGAGCTGTTACATACTGAACCCTCTAAGCATCAGCTTTGTGCTGCTCAATAGTGAACCCTCTGAGCATCAGCTTTCCCATTCCTTTTTTTAACCAAAAGAAAAGAAGAAAGGAGGGAATTGAGAGTAATGAACAGTTTCACTAAAGCAGTGAAATCTGCCTCTGCAAATAACGTGAGGGGAATAGTCAAAAATCCCTGGTTTCTGGTAGTGAAACTCAAGTACCTCCAGTCTGAGCTGTTCAAGAGTGAAAGATAATTTTTTGTGCTCTTTTGAATCACATATAAAAGAAACTATTCCAGTGATGGTTATCACAACAGTATGACTATTTTCTAAATGTGATTTTTAACCTCAGGCTTATGTTAATTTCACTGCCAGTGCAGAAAGCCCACAGCCCTACTCTCCAGTTCCAGGCTGTGGGGAAACCTGTTGATACAAATGGTGGATTTTAGTAGTTCCTATCCCTGATTATTTTCATGCAGATGTCATGTCACTGAGGTGAACAGGCAAAGAGCATCTTTCTGTGGATATGGCTTCAGGTTATTTATCTGCAACTTAACCAGCTTGTTTAATTTTCTGTGTTTGCTTCAAACACAGATTTCTTCTCTGAAGAAAGTTGCTGATGACCTGTTCATCCCAACACACTTACATTGCCATACAGTACTTGGACTGGTGAATTTGTTACTTTGAAAAATCTATATTGATTTTTCCCTCCATCCTTCATTTGGGGAGTATTTACCATGTGCTGTAATGATAAAGATACTGGTTCTAGCAATAAATCCTCTTCAGAATGGAAGGCTGCAGAGCTGACTGGTTGACTTTGCCTCAAAAGTAAGGATTAAAATTCTCAAAGACAATTCAGTGCTTCTTAAATTTGAAATAGTTTGTAACATTTTTGTTCAGAAAAGAAAGCATTTATTGTCTAGCTTGGATATAAAATGGCTTCCCTTTGCCAGAGGGCAGGGATAGGTGGGATATTGGGAGGGAATTGGTGGCTGTGAGGGTGGGGAGGCCCTGGCACAGGGTGTCCAGAGCAGTTGGGGCTGCCCCTGGGTCCCTGGCAGTGTCCCAGGGCAGGTTGGACAGGGCTTGGAGCAACCTGGAATAGTGGAATGTGTCCCTGCCCATGGCAGGGGGTGGAATGAGATGATCTTGAAAGTCCCTTACAATACAAGCCATTCATGATTCTATGATAAAATTATATTCTGTTTGTGAGAAACTGCTTTATAATGAGGGTTTTTTTAACCCTTATGCAGTGCAGCAAAAGTGGTAATCTCATTTTTATTAAGCATTCCAAGTAGAGTGAAAACTAATGTGTTCTCAGATAAAGGGTTTTCATGATATTCTCATGCTCAGGCCGTGTTTGAAAGAGGACACTGTGGAAATGGAAGATCAAGCAACTCCAAGACCCTGAACCTGAGCTTTGCTTTTCACCCATGGGCTGGCAGTAGCCAAGGTTGTGTGCTCAGTGGGACGCCTGGAGACACTGTTTGAGCCACCTGGTGAAACCTTGGGCTGCTTTGCCTTCTCCTCCTTGAGCTGTGCACAGGCACAGGCCCCCTACTCTGTGTGTGCAGTGCTTTTTATACCCCTCATTCTCTGCTCCTGTCACTGTGACTCCTCAAACCCACAGAGGGTCTCGGATCCCTGGGGTGCCTTTTATTGGGAGACAGAAGTGATTTATAAAGATCTCAACAGCGTTAAATAAAAGAAACATATGCTGGCCTTATTAGTAGCTTGTTGACCTAGATTAGCTGTGGGGAAGCTTATAAGCTGATCAGCCATTCCAAAATTGGGAGGTGTCATTGCAATTAGTAGGAAAAGCTGTGACAAAAGGGAGGACAACAATGATTCTGACAAGGAAAAAGAGAATATTAGTAGCAAATGGGCTCTTGCTGGCATGACTTAGGGATGTAAACAGAATGAAGTTAATTTTTAAGAGGAAAGAAGCATCCTTTGTTACTAAGAACTGGGTGTAGTTGTGGTCAAATGTACTAAAATGTTGCTTTAGCTATGTCAACAGCCAGAGGAGGACCCCATGTGTGCTCGCCTGTTTTTGCCTGTGTGTAACATATGGAGGTGAGGTTTTAGGCTGATATCAGCTGTTTCCAACATGGAAATATCATTGAACTTGGTTTAAGCCTGGTTGAACCTGCTGGGGATTCTGAGTGGGCATCTGATAGGACAGTAATACCCTCGTCCCCCATCTGGCATGAGCAGCTGAGTGCCCCACGTGCCATTGGAAGTGTTTGCAGCCCAGGACCCCCAGCTCAGGGCTCATGGGGGCTCCCCAGATGGGCAGATTGGATCAGTGTGAGCCATGGAGGGCTGCTGGGGAAGCAGTTGCTTCTCTCTGTGTCAGGGTCCTCTCACGTGGAGCAGAGCAGTTAAACTATCTTATCTTCTACTCTGCAGTTAATGGCCACAGGACTCCTTAAAAATGACAGTTTGATTGCTGACTTGGCTTTAAAAGGTATTTCGCATCAAAATATGCACCACTCTGAAAGCTTAACTTTGTACAAGGTAATTTGCTATTTCATGGACTACTTTTTGTGTCTCTGCTGACTTGTAGGCAACAACCAGGGTTGTTGTAGGGTAATTCTGTCATTTTTGTGGGGCAAGACACTACTACAACTCATTTGTCTTCCGCCATCCAGAAAATTCTGTGGTATTTCAGAGTCTTACAAAACTGCAAGTCGCTGCCTGGCAGGATGTGTGATTCAAATCAGCAAAGAACTGAGGTGTTTTGGTGCCTTGATCCCTGTTGTTTCAGGGCATCCAGAGTGTCACATGTGTCACACAGAGCTGGAGTTAGGAGGGAGAACTGTGACATCTTTAATTATTATGAATGGCCCATTCATCGTTACTGTGCCACACAAGCTCTTTGGAAACAGTATAACTTGATATAGTGTTCAAATTGGGGAATTAAACTTTTCTTTTTTGGTGGAACCTGGAAGCTGTTGATCTTGTGAATCTCTTCTGACAGAGATGAAGAAATACCTGAGGAAACCTGTAGAGAAATAACTATTTTTGTGATAGAGTTTTAGTCTTGTTTTACAGATGAATTTCCAGAGTGGACTGAGGTTCTTCTGAGTTGTGTCACTTAAATTTTCTGCATGTTTAATGGTTACAGGAAGCAAAAATGAGAGAGCAAGTAGGATTATTCCAGTTCTGCTAATGCAATTTTGATTTCTTTTAGCTGGAAAAAATGTTAAGGCAACTGAAATGTTTGCTGGGTCGTGTCCCACTGTATTATTTTGGATTTGGATGTTTAATGTGGGGGTCATAGGATGGTGTGGGTCCAAAGGGACCTTAGAGATTTCTAGATGTGTTCCTTATAGCTTTTGTATTATGAAAATACAAAAGATTAGATTAAATTTTTCTGAGATTTAAGAAGCCAAGGGAATTCTGATAGTCTTTTAGAAACTATTACTTGCCATTCCAGTAGAATCCTAGAAACTGCAGTCTTGTCTTCTAAGTTTGTTTTGAATGGAACATATTTATGGGACAGTGTTCCTTAACAGAAATAGAGGTGACTCAAGATAAAGACTTGCTTGAACCTGTAATTTATCCCCAGTGGCAGGGTATTTGGCTCATTAACGCTTTATTCTGATACAACATGTACTCTTTCCTTTTTAGAAATTTTCTCTTTGGAAAAAACTCCGCACTGTGATCTAAAGAAATGAATAATGAACTTTTAAGGATTTATCTGACAAACTAAAATAGTTCTAAGTAAACATTACTATGGAACAAAAGTGTGGCCAAAAATATTGCATTATTTATATATTTTTTTCCTTGTCAGGCTGCTGCTTATTTCACATTTTAACTGATGTCATTATATACGTCTGGTATTTTTCCAGCTCTGCACTGCAGTGAACTAATGTCCCTCTCCACTTGTGTGAAGTCAGGAGAGGAGAGGCTGCAGGGAGGGAAGCAGGGCTGTGTAATACCCAACTGACCTGTGTCAGTGCCCTCCAAATGCCTCCTGAAAACTTTCCTTTCCACCACACATGGAAATTTTCAGTTCATTCAGACCCCACACTTCAGTGAGGATTTTCACATAGGCTTTCTAATGGGTTTTGGGAATAGAAAATAACAGTTTATGAAATTTCTGAGTCCCTTAAGTACTCAGACTGAGGTATTTCCTACTGCCATGTATTTTCACTAGCATTTTTGTGGCTCTCAAAGAATATTGCATATTGAATCATCTGACATTTGTAAATGGAGGGTGAAACTACAGGTACAGGCAAAAGAATCAGGATTTAACAACTTTAATGTGCACAGGTCTTTATAACCATTGAATGACTCAGCCTATTTAATGGTAATGGCCTTCAGCGAGTTTAGGAACTAACAGGCTTTTAGGTAAAGTAAATGCACTTAGTTTTGTAATGAATAAACAAATTTACCACGAGGCTGTGGAGAGGCATGCTACTGTCACTCTGTAGTTGTGTGCTGGTGTCTGTCCCCAAGTACCCCAGTTAGCAGGGGCTGGGATGGATGGATGGATGGATGGAGGGATGGATGGAGGGAGGGATGGATGGATGGATGGTGGGTGGATGGAGGGATGGAGGGATGGAGGGATAGATGATGGATGGTGGGTGGATGGAGGGATGGATGGAGGGATGGATGGTGGGTGGATGGAGGGATGGATGGTGGGTGGATGGAGGGATGGATGGTGGGTGGATGGAGAGATGGATGGAGGGATGGTTGGATGGATGGAGGGATGGAAAGATGGATGTGGATGGGTGGGTGGAGGAATGATGGATGATGGGTGGATGGATGGATGGGGATGGATGGAGGGATGGAGGGATGGAGGGATGGTTGGATGGATGGAGGGATGGATGGAGGGATGGATGGGTGGGATGGATGGATGAATGGATGGTGGGTGGATGGAGGGATGGATGGTGGGTGGATGGAGGGATGGATGGTGGATGGATGGAGGGATGGAGGGATGGATGGATGGATGGATGGATGGATGGAGGGATGGTTGGATGGATGGAGGGATGGATGGATGGATGGAGGGATGGATGGAGGGATGGGTGGGTGGATGATGATGGATAGATGGATGCATGGATGGATGATGGATGAATGGATGGATGGATGGATGGATGGATGGATGAGGGATGGATGGGAATGGATGGATGGATGGATGGATGGATGGATGGATGGATGGGTGGTTGGAGGGATGATGGATGAATGGATGATGGATGGATGGTGGCTGGGCAGTGGGTCTCAGACCCTGCTGCCCTGTGTGCCGGCCCCTCTCTTGCCACTGTCTCCTGGCACAGGATTTTCCAGGTTCAGGCAGACAGAGATGCAAATGCCTGTGTTAATGAGGGTGTTGTAGCATCCCTGTAATCCCGTGCAGAGCCTGTGAATTATCACAAGTGTCTAGCCAAAGGATAAAAGCACAGGAGGCTTCCAAAACAACATTCCCATAGTACCATCCCTTAAGCTGCTGGGGATATGTGCCTTCCAAGTAACCAGTGCATCTGGGTGATTAAAGCCTTCGCCTTTGTCTGAAACATCAGAACTCAATAGACACTTCCTCCGAGCTCTTTTATATCTTTCTGCTTATGGGTCATCAGTTATTTCTGTCTGCTTTTAATATATAAATCTTCTTGTTCTTTCTGATAGAACTTCATCTGTACAGAAGTAATTTGGCCTTTCTGCAGAAGAATCTCACATATTTCTCGTTTTGTTTTCAGTCTATCAGAAATCTCCAGAACTTGTTTGGCTTTCATTTCCTTGCCCTCCTTCACTATAAATACTTTCATACATGAGGATAATACTCCTCTCATAAGCCTGTCGTGTACATTTGGCCAGTACTGTGACAGAGGGTTGCTTCAGGGCATGGGAACTTACATCTGTGACACATTATCACAAATAATCGCTTCTTAAGCATTTAAATAATTTTCATCCTTTTCTGTGTTGTTGTGGCACCTTTAACCCCGTGGTGACCCCTCGCCGCCAAACTGCTGTTTTGCAGTAATGTAATTTAAAATCCTGTCATCACTTTATGATGCAAGATATAAATTTAGGGATACTTGTATCTGAAAAGAAGGCCTGCAGGAATTAAGTATTTTTAGAAATCTGTGAGAATGTTGCTTAGAAGAGGACATTAGGTGGGGATCAGGGAGGAAGGAAAGTGCCAGCAGTGGAAAAAGATCAAGTCAGGATTACTTGAGAACTGATGTATCCATGTCCACAGGATCTGGTAAAACACATCCAAGAGTGCCATGCGTGTTGACTCATGCCTGTGCAAGACCACAGTGCTGAATCACTTCTAGAAAACTGCATCCAGGTTTTGGGCCTCTAGACGTAGCAGAAGGGCTGCCAGACTGGAGGGAATTCCTTGGAGGGCTGCGTGGTGGCTGGGAACTGGTGTGGGGAGGTGGGCTGAGGGCACTGAGCTTGTTTAGCCTGGAGGAGAGAAGGCTTTGGGGCAAGGCTACAGCAGGAGGTTCACAGAAAGGGTGAGCAGCCTTCCCACGTGTATGAGAGGGGTGTTGAGGAGATGGAGCCAGGCTTTTTGTACAGAAGAGTGTGGCAGGAAGATGAGGGAGAATGGTCAGGAGGTTCCAGGCTGAGGGAAGAATGTGGTTTCTCGTGGTCATGGCAGAATTGGCAGAGCAGCACAGGGAAGTTGTAGAGTCTCTCTCCCTGGAGGCTCTTGAGACTCAGCCAGATAAACCCCTGTTCAGGTGTGGATACAGTTTTAACCCTCCTTTGGGCAGAAGGTTGGACTAGAGACCCCCTAAGGTCTCTTTCATCTTAATTATAACTCTAATGTAAGAATAATAATTCAAAAAATACTTAAACTCTGTGAAAAAGGAGGAATTTCTTAAGCAGTTTAGCTGTGCTAACACCACAGTGGCAGAAACCCACCCCAAAGAAGCCCAGAACATATTTCCATGAACGTGGGCATCTTCATCTTTCAAAACATTCTTGGAACTGAAAAGCAAATAGTTAGATTTCTGCTGTGGTTCATCAGTACCATAGTTTATTGTGCCATCAGTGGCAGTGTACTAAACAGAAATGAAAGTTTAACCCAAAATTCTGTTTTTGCATGATGTATATGATGTATTTTACTGCTGCAAGAATCACAGAATCTGAGACTGGCCCATGGTAGGAAAGGATATTAAAAATCATCTCATTCCAGCCCTCTTGCCATGGGCAGGGGCACCTTCCACTCGACCAGATTGCTCCAAGCAAGCCCTGTCCAACCTGACTTTGAGATAGGCAGGGAGATGTTTTGCCTTTCAGCTCTTTATGCCTTATGAAATAACATTAATTGGTGATATTTCAGGCAGAACAGAAATAATTTCTCATGGAGTGGATGATCTAATAAGTTGTTGTTACCGTATATTTGGTGTTTGAGTACAGAGTGTATTTTGGTTGGGTTTGTCTTTGGGAGCAGAGGAGTGGTGACTAATAGGACTTCCCAGAACACCAGTTATCAAACATGAACAGCAATAAAACCTTCTCTGAGTGTCGTGACGTTCTGCCCACGTGTACAGAGGTGGTTTGGTGCGTTGACTAACATGTACCAGTTTAATTAGCTTATACTTTCATTTATTTTTCTTTTAAAGACTTTCATGTTGGCTTTCCTGTAGAGTTGTGTTGTAGCATAACTGCCTTTTGAAAATAGAGTGATTAAGTCTTCAAGCTCAGGGAAAGATGTTATTTGCCATGCATTTTTCAAATTCTGCCGCAGAAACAATATGACCTAAATATTTAATCAGGCTTAGTAGAATTGGCTTTTTTTATTGCTGCAGATTAATCTAGTTTCTCTGAGCTAATACACATGGCATGTATGTCTTCCAGACCTTTCTTTTTCCCAATAATGTTAAAGATTTACGGCTCTCATAAAATCTGGCATGCGCCAAGAGGAAGATTATGAATTACAATTACTTAAACATTAACACTGGGAATTTTTCTTTTGAATCCTGTATATGCTGTTTCAGCCTAGGTTGTATTTGTAGAGGGGTTAATGAACACTGTTTTTATACCACTTTTCTACATCCTATCCAATTTGCTTCCTTTCTGTGTTGTTAAGATGTTGGCCTGGTGCTGTTTATGTTTTTGCCTTTGATATATTTATTTTAAAATAACAGTTGATTTCACTAGAGAAAATATCAGCTTTCTAGTTTAAGCAAATAGGGTTGTAAGGGGCTTTGCATGTTTTGCTTAGTGCTGTTGTCTTGTTCAAGTCTTAAATTTTGGATGAGAAAATGAATGTAAATGTGCAATGGATTTCCACAGTTCTTATTTTCAAATTCTTATTTTTGCTAGGTGTTTAGTCTGTGGCTGTAGCCTTATGTACACTTCTTGAATTCATGTGGAGTTTGAGTTAAATATTGGAAGTGATATGATCACCTAAACCAAAATAATTGCAGTGGCCAATTAGGATGTTGAAATGTTCAGAGAAACTTCAGAAGAATCTTTAGCAAAGTCTTACTTATTTGGTTTTTTTTGACTGTCTGCTGGTTTCACACAAGGTGCTTGGAGGTTTTCCAGATGATCAGGGGGATAACTAAAACTGCAGGAAGCTGAGACATCCATCTGTGCCCTGGCATTCCCAGAGGGAAAACCTCATCCTGGCGTGCATCAAACACAGCAAAACCAGTTGGTCAGTGGAGGTGATTGTCCCACTTGGCTCAGTGCTGTTGCAGTGCCATTCCAGGCACTGTGTGCAGTTCTGGACACACCACCTGAGAATGATGTGAAAGTCCTTGCATGGGTGCGGACAAAGGGCAGCAAAGCTGGTGAAAGGGCTGGAAGGAATGTGAGGAGCAGCTGAAGAGTCTGGCTGGCCTAATTTGGGGAGAAGGAGGCTGAGGCACAACCTCATTGCTCCCTGCATCAGCTTCCTGAGGAAGGGAGTCACCTCTGCTCCCTGGGATTTAGTGGTAGGATGTTTGGGAATGGTTCAAAACTGCCCAGGAGGGGTTCAGACTGGGCATTAGGAAGCATTTCCTTACTAAGAGGGTGGTTAAACCCTGGAACAGCCTTCCTAGGGAGGTGATCCATCATGGAATCCCAGAATGGTTTGGGTTGGAAGGGACCTTTAGTCTTATGTCATTTCAACCCCCTGCTATGGGCAGGGACACCTTCAGCTATCCCAGGTTGATCCAAGCCCCATCCAGCCTGGTCTTGGACACTTCCAGGGATCCAGGGACAGTCACAGCTGCTCTGGGTACCCTGTGGCAGTGCTTTAGCATGCTTTAACTTGTTTGTCCCTGAACTGGTCAGGCAGATTGGCCAGAAGGTCATTGTAGGTCTCTTGCCTACTGAAAATACTCTATTCACATGGAAACCTGCACCTTTCCTCTGTCTCTCCACATCAAACTCCCTTTTAGATTTTAAAGTCTGTCTTTGATACTCTCGTTTAACTGGTGTCATCATAATACCTTTACTGATTGGGGTAAGAAAAAGGAAAAAAAAATGTTTCTTTGCGTTCATCAGATCTGCACTTAATTGCAAATAAATGTAGATATACTGGGTTAATTTTTATATATGTGTAGGAATTACATGTTTCCCCTACATGTGCTTGAGTGATGCAGTGAATAGTGAGTACAGTAAAGGATGTCAGCCTTCATTTTAACTACTTCTGGTTCAGACAAATTTAAAAAAGCTCTCAGGCTGAGGACCAGAGCTCCAGGATTGCAGAAGATTGGGATAAATGGGTGAGAGTATTCTCACAGCAGTCAGATGTGGACATTCACCTCTTGATGAGAACAGGCTGCCCTTGCAGGGTAGCAGAGGAAAGGACAGCTTAGAAGTTGGGGAGAGTTAAAAACAGGACCAATTATAATTATCTCTTTGAGCAAATCCACTTTTGTTTCTTCAAATTTTTCTCAAAGGTTGATATGGCTGACTAATGTGGTTTGTTTGGGGTTTTTTTTTTCCTTTTCTTTTTTTTTTTCTTTTCTCTGTTTTTTCATTTGCCAGCCAATACTGCAGCTTCCTCCCTGCCCTCTCAATTTATACTGGCTGCCTGGCAAGATTAGACAGTGCCAGGATCAGGGAAGGAGTCACTAATAGATGCCAGGAACAAGAGCAGAAAAAATTCTTGAGTGACAGGCTTCTTCACAGGCTTCTTCACAGATGTCAGGTTCTCTGTGCTGTCTTTTTGAGTATCAAATTACTTTAGAAATAATTTTATTCCAGAATTCACATTATTGATGGTTAGCAAATAAACATTTTTTGTGGTGGTTTTGGTGTTTCGTTCAAGTTTTGTCTCTTTCAATTCTCCACCCTCAATGTGTAGCAGAGAAAGTGAAAAACAAGAAACCTGTAAAAATACCGATGGATTTAAATCCTTGGAGCCTTCTAAATGCTGCTTTCTGACTTTATAAAGACTGAATTTGGTGCTTTGCCATGATGCCTGTCAGCTTTGAGCATCTTCTCTTATCTTAAAGGCGTTGTTGGATTTTGATGTTTATGTTTCCATCCAGCTGATATTCTGCAATCACAGGCGGTCCCAGCTGATCCAGTATGAGAGACAGGAAACTACCAGACAGAAAGGATCCTGACACTTTAGTCCCCAAAATACTGATGCTGACTTCTCTTGCTGTGGATCTGAAGGTTTTGGGTTCTGTGGCTTTCATGGCTGTTAAAGGCAATAACATTAATAACTTGAAGTTTTAACGGAGCATATGAAACTTTTTTTCATAAATCTAAACTTCTATTGAATGTTGCTGTGTATTCTTGTCTAATGAGAAGGCAAGAGAGGAGTTTTATTATTTTCATTACTATAAATAAAGAGGGTGGTACCTTACTGTTATATATGAATTGTGGCTTTTTTCTTGATTGGGATAACTCAAGTCCACTCTAATTTCCCTGACAGAGCTGCCTAACAAGGCACATTACCTTTTAGAAATGGACTCTGTCATGTTGTGGTATCAGAATTCAAAATGTTGATCAGATGGCTTTTTATACCAGGGGATTACAGTCTTTTGAAGTGGGATTTTAGTACAGTGTGAGCTACAGTTTTGTCCTCCAGGTAAACAGGATACCTAAATAGCTCACACACACACCATAAATCAAATATCTTTATTTTTTGCAGTAGTACTTTTTCAAAAATTTCAGCACTACATTGTAGTTGAAGATCACCTTTTGCTATAAACTAAAAGAAACGTGCCCCATAAAACATGCAGAAAACAAAAATTTCAGTAGCATGTAGAAGTAGATGTAGCTGGAAGTGTCATTTCTGTTGGATCAAATAAGCTTATTTCAAACTCACTAGCAGTCAGTGAAAATTGGTTTCAATGTCTCTTAATGTACATGGCCTTAAAGGAACTCTGCTCTTAAGCTTTGATTTTATTCTGATTTACTTTAGAGGATTTAATAACAGAAATTCTTAGTCTTCAATATGGTATAAGTTCTACTGGTGAAAGTGGCTACGAACAGCCACGGAGTTATGGGATTGCATTGCTCCTGGTGTGGGTTTGACATTGAATTTCTCCATAGACAAGTTCAGCTTTGAAAATGGGAATAGCTTATGGAAGTCAGTGCTGCTGGCACTGTGTCACTCTGTGTGTGTCTCCAGAACCTCTGGGTGATGGTTTGGGGAAACTTCGCCTCCTCCAGTACATGCTGTGGCCTCACCCAGTGGTAAGGTAAACCTGAATATGGTGATGGTGATTACGGGATCAAGTCTTGGTCTTCCCATCTGTGGAGAATGTTGATAAGGGTCAAATATAATTGCTGTCACCCTGTGGAGCCAGCCTAGGAGAGCTGGGGGATGTTCATCTGCACAAGAGAAGGCTCCAGGGAGAGCTGCCAGCCCCTGCCAGGGCCTCAAGGGGCTCCAGGAGAGCTGCACAGGG
>JBBMKD010000115.1:73058365-73080936 GCA_037834095.1 Argya squamiceps | reverse complement strand
GTGAGGGTGGGGAGGCCCTGGCACAGGGTGCCCAGAGCAGCTGTGGCTGCCCCTGGATCCCTGGAAGTTGATCCAAGACCAGGCTGGATGGGCCTTGGAGCAATCTTGGATAGTGGAAGTTGTCCCAGCCCATGGCAGGAGGTGGAATGGCATGGGCTTTTAAGGTCCCATCCAATGCAAACATTCTATGACTCTGTGATATTATTTCCAAGTTTCAGAGGAGGTTGCAATGAACAATTAATTCATTGTAACCATGCCAGGGCACTGAAAAGCCAAACTCTTGCTGAGCCCACGGGGCTGCATAAGGACAGGGTGGTGCCAGAGGTGAGCACTGTGAGGGCTCTGGGTACAGAACCAGTTTTCCAGACTCATGTTCTGCCTAAATCTTGGAAGAGAGAGGGCTATTAGCAACACACATACCCTCTGACCTTCTGCCTGCAGAATGAGTCTGTTACCTCCTGAAGTGGACCCAGATTCTTTCCTGTCAGAATGAGTTCAGAGGGCACAGCAGTTCTCTTTCCAAGTGTAGCACGCACCAAAATACATGCAAATACAAATATGCTTCCACAGCCAGTGTGTTTGTGCAAAGCTGTGCCAAATCCAAGCTGCTCAAAGGACAGGGATTTGGACCTTAGGTTGCATGACAGCAGTGTCTTTCTAATTTTCATGTTGTTATTTCTTTGTTAGGAGTCTGTTGTTGGGGTTTTGGGTGAGAGTTTTGCTCAGGATGCTTTCTCCAGCAATTTCCTCTGATTCTCACCCACAGAGTTTTGCCTCATTCAAGGCAAATGTCATTTTTCAGCAGCTATGAGATATTTACTTACCCTGTTGAATTAAGAGCAAGTAGATAAAATAGAAATACTGTGGGCTCTGCCCATTTGATGTTCTTATAAAATAGTAACAAGACAAACACAGGGATCATTGAAAGGAATTACGTGTATACCTTGAGACACCCTAAAACAGGTTTGAGGATTTTAAGCTCAGAAAAAACTTAGTATTTAATCTGAGCTTTGCAAACAAATTCTGTTTGTATTGGACTGCACTCATTTTTCTCCCTTAGCTCTCACCCTTTCAGAATTTAGTTTCCCACTTGCCACTTTTTAAAAAGTACAGGAGAGAGATGGTGCTCAGCAAAGCACTGCCCTGTCAAGTCAAAATTATCATGTTCTGTAGGATTCAAGTGCAGGAATTCAGTCCGTGGTAGATCACAGTCTGCTCATTGAGTTTCTACTTCAATACAACCTAGAGTTAGGTCCTAGCCTGCCTCTACCCTGTAAGTGGAATTGCAAGGATGTTTTTTGGCATGCCAGACAAAAGGGGAATGAAACAATCTGTACCAAGCTACAGGGGAAGGAATTTACTGCTTTCTGTTCCTTTTGCTTCTCTAGTGATAGGAGCATCCATTTCCCAACATTGGCTGGAACGTGGCCATGAGATGCCGAACAATTTATGCCTTCAGTTGAAAAATACATTTCCTGGTCTCTGGAAATTAAACTCTTGGCTTATTTTGTAAATATTTACTTCTGTCTTGCCACATCAAATTCCTTTCTTCCATGTTGTTTCTGGTGTCATTGTCTTTCTGACTCCATTTTAGCAGGAAATCCCGTTCGTTAATGCAAAGCCTCCCTTAATTGTTCTGAGTTGTTTCTGATTTTGCTTATATACCTACAAGGGTATGGTGACTTCTTGTTTTTCTGCTTAATATTACAATATTCTAAATTATAATGTTGTCCTCTGTGAGGCAGAATTTGATATGGCTTTATAGCACATGACTTACAGATCTCTGCTCATATGTAAGCCGTGGCAGATAAAAGGGTACTCTTTAAAATTAATGAGATGTTTTGTCATGAAGATATCTTGAAGTATATAATTTATTAGGATCAAGTTTAGGATTGTAGAATTAAAAGAGTGGCCTTTCATGATTGCTGTTTAACAGTGGGATGGGATAGAAATAATTTTCTCTACTCAGGCTGCATTAAAACCATTTGTGATGCCAGAGATCAGCTCAGGAGAATGACTTTTTACATGGGCAGATACTGACAAGAAAGCTTTAAACAGACAGAGGGCAGGTTCAGATTGAATATTAGGAATAAATTCTTCATTTAGAAGGGAGGGTGAGGCTGGAGAAGCTGCCCCTGGATCTGGCCTGGCAATGTCCCAGGCCAGGTTGGATGGGGCTTTGAGCAACCTGGGCTAGTGGAAGGTGTCCCTGCTCATGGCAGGGAGTAAGACTGGAGGGGCTTTGAGATCTGTTTCAACTCAAATCACTTAGAGGTTCTATACTTTGGGATTTGCCCTGAAATAGCTGCCAGCTGCAGCACACAGCTGTTTCCAAGGGGACACAAACTTTTATTTTTAAGAATGCAGAAGATAAAAAAAAAGCAGAAAAAGGTCTGATCAGTGTCCAGCAAAATTGGAACACGGCAATATGTCCCTCATGTGAATTTTGTACTCTCTGGGAGTTCTTTTCATTCCCTGATCACTCTTTGTCCATCAGTGTGGCCCATGAAAACCTTGTTATTTACATCCATGATATTTGTGGAGTCTGCACATTGTTAGTCTCTCAATTTCACATCATCTCCACAAGCCAGATGGACCTAATAGTAAATATAGCAAATCTTTATTCAGCAGAATTTAGTCATGTTTCACTTTACAAGACTAGAAAGAAAGATATAAAGTGTGTTCTTACTTTCTGTTTATTCTGTTATTTAATATTTTAATTGGTTAGGTTCTGTTTCTTGGGATCCTAAATATCTCCCAGGCTTTAGAATTGGGCTCAAATAAATAAGAACAGTGCCCCTCTATGGAATAAATTGCCCTGCAAAGGCTTTGGAGTTCTCCATGGCTATTGTCTCTATTTCTATTTATGTGCCATTGTAGCTTGGATAATTCAAATGCAGAATGCCTCAAGGGCTCTTTAGCAGACATGAGCACAAGAGACTTAGGGATTTTTCTCTGCATTTATTTGTACTAAATGGATTTCTCCCAGTGCTGGGTTCCTTAAGTGCTCACAGAGCACTTCTCCATCTCCCACAGACAGGCACTTGCTTACAACCTGTCCCCCATACAGGTCTGTGGGACAATGCATTTATTGTATTTCAAGTGGAGCAGCATAGTGATTTGTTTTGTTCTGATGTCTGGTATGACCCTTCACAAACCTTTATTCAACCAGATGGGCATTTCAGGTTGTCTGCCTGGAGATGTCTGTGCAGGCACATATCCATGTCTAGAGTTCTTGTGCCACAACACACACTTTTTTTTTTTTTGCTGTAATCCTTTTAAAAAATAGGTCAAGCCCAAGAAGTGTTCCTTACATACAGAAATCAAGGTATGGTTTTAACTTTAGATGTCAGATTTTGAAAATATTTTTAGAGATTTTTTGTAATATGATTGTGGCATTGTAAAATCCTTTTGTTTAAAATGAGTATTTTTTGTGTAGCAAGGTTTTGGTGTTTAGGGCTTTATATTTAAGTCTTTTAAATAGAGAACAATAGTGCATTTGGCATATATATAGGAGGAGAGACAGAAAGCAGCACGGAGTATGGCTGAATTATTTGAGAACATTTATCCTCAAATTTTTTGATCCATAGAACTGGTTTTTTCCATGACCAGATAGTGATTTGTGTTTGAGTACTGTTCAGTTTGTTTGCAGCACTTCTGAACTAGGAGAGTGAGCAGAAAAAATTCAGACCATCTGAATTTCCAAACTTCAAATAAAATCTGTGCAGAGGCGCTTTAGCCCTCAAGTACTTCTGTACTCAGCACATACAAAATATTTCTAAATATTCAGATAAATTTAAATTCACCTTTAGAAGCTCAGTAGTGATGTGAATTGTGAGAAATCCAATCCTTAACCCTTCTTGCTGTCATAAAACTCGATATGACTTTCCTCTGCTAATGTCATCAGTTCGTTCCTATCAGTGCCCATTTTTTTCAGGCTTCATCAGTCTAAGCTCATCTCATACCCTAGGTATTGAGATTGTCTTCTTTCCTCCCAGGTTTCCTTCCCTCTTTGCCATTGCTTTGACAGTGCAAACAGGAATTTATTGCACCTTGAGCCTGGCTTCAACCTCCTTTGAAAGAGCGGTCTGTGCCCATGTAATGACCATTACGTTTCTATTTTGATATCTCTTTTTTTTATTCTTGTATCTTGCAGAATCTTCTGTAAGCAAGCTTCCTTTCTCCATTTGCATGTTTTTGGTTTTTTTGGCCAAATTACTCTTTCACCTTTTCTCATGTCCATTGAATAAATGAGTTTTCAAGTATTTCATGGAGAAGTATGTTTTCTGGTTTAGAACCTTTGCATTTCCATACAATTGTTTCATGCAGGATGCCAAGAGCAGTTGCTGAACAGCACAACTTTACTGGATATAAAATTATAGAATTGTTTTGATTGGAAAGGACATCTAAGTTTGAGTCCAGCCCTGCCCACCACTGCCCCGTGTCCCCAAGTACCATATCCAAATGAGTTTTAAACACCTCCAGGGACGGGGACTCCACCACTGCTCTGGGCAGTTGTGCCAGAGCTGGACAACCCTTTTGCATGGAGAAACTTTTAATATCCAAACTAAACCTCCTGGCACAACCTGAGCCATTTCTGCTTGTCCTGTCACTTGTTATCTGGAATAAGAGACTGGCACCCACCTGGCTCCAGCTGCTTCCCCAGCTCTGTTCCCTTCTCTGGACGTGCTCCAGCCCCTCAATGCCTTTCTTGTCATGAAGGGCCATATTTTTGTTAAAACCAAAGACAGGTAGTCTTTCAGCATCTTTTCTGCATTATAGGCAACTGTTTGTTGTCTGGTCATTCTTAGTTGTTGCTCTGAGGGTGAAATCTTTCATACTTAGTGAGAAGTTTGGATTGTTTCTTGCTGCATTAAATTTCAGCAAGTTTATTTTGTGTCCAACTTCTTGAAAGGCAAAGAAAAATTTAATTAAAATGCCTTTTTGCTTTGTTTATCAGTCCTGTAATGACTGTGCCATTTGCAAAGTTTAACTCTACTATTTCATAGAATCACAGAATTTCTTAGGTGCCCACCAGGATCATCCAGTCCAGCTCCTGTCCCTCCACAGACCCCCAACAATCCCACCCTGGGCATCCCTGGCAGAGCTGTCCAAGCTCTCCTGGAGCTCTGGGGCCATGCCCATTCCCTGGGGAGCCTGGGCAGTGCCTGAACCCTCTGGGGGAGGAACCTTTCCCTGATACCCAACCTAACCCTCCCTGGCACAACTTCAGGCCATTGGCATTTATTTACCATTGATGTATACTAATAAAATTCACTTTATATATTCTGTCTGTACATTGAAAGTATTTTGGTAGCTTGATCAAGTGTTTAATAGATTTTGGTATTTGGATGGGCCAATAATGTGTTCCTTTTTGGCCCTATTAAGAATATTTTTCAGACAACATGTTGGGGTGTCTCACCTTCAGTTCGTATAATACATCCATATTACTTTTTGTTATTCAACTGTCTTAATAAAAAAAAAAAAAATCTCCACTTTGTGGAACAAAGTCATATAAATGATGTGTAGCAGCCTGTTGAAAAAGGGGTTCTGTTGTGCTGTATTTTACTTCCAGTCTCATTGAAAGACCATTGACAAGGTATATTTTTTAGTGCTGGTGGTATCCTCTTTGGAATGAGTTTCACAATCACTGTTCCAGTATTATGCTCAGGACAAACTGGCATGTCATAATTTTGGAGCATCCTATTTACTTCCTTAAAATAAAGTACACTGCTACCTTTCCTTCTCATTGTCCAAAGCTTTCAGAAAAGGTTTTGGCACATTCTAATTTTGGATTTCCTTTCCGCTTCTAATTTTAATTTCCACATCTTTTTTTCCAATTTTTTCAATATAAAAGCTGCACTTTATACTCTTTTTTTAAAATGTGATAAGTGTACTTTATGAGCTGTTTCAAACTGATGTAAATTAGACTTCTTGAGGCACTTGATAAATGAGTCTCCTTATTGGCCTTTTTTTTTTCTTTCGGGATCTGTGGGCTTTGTGGAGTTGACTTTTTGAAAGTGTTGAGTTCATATCATACTGGTTTGCATTTTACTGTGTGTGCAAATAGCACTTAATCAATTCACTGGGATTAGCAACCATTACTATTACTATACTATTACTATTATACTAGGATCTACAGACTTTGTGGAGTTGACTTTTTGAAAGTTTTGAGTTAATATATTACTCTCTCTCTCTCTATATATATATATATCATATATATGAATATATATATCATGATTTGCATTTTACTGTGTGTGCAAATAGCACTTAATCAATTCACTGGAATTAGCAACCATTACTATTACTATTACTATTACTATTACTATTATAATAGTCTGTATTATTTTTTTATTTATTGAAGCTCAGCCCTGAGTTAAATTAAAAACTGCTGTGTGAAGGGAGGTAAGAAACAATGTTGTTTTTAATTCCTTAAAAACAAACAACCAACCAAAGGACCTTGAGATTGTTGTTCAGCCTTGAGTCTTCCTCGTTGGCTGAGCTCATCCCTGGTGCGATTTGATGATCTGTGACAGATCACATTATCTTGGAATGGTTTGGCTTGCAAAGACCTTAAATATCACCCTGTTTTGTGGTCAGGGACACCTTCCACTGTCCCAGGTTGCCCCAAGCCCATCCAGCCAGGCCTTGGACACTGCCAGGGACCTGGAGACTTCCAGCTGCACACAGCTTCTCTGGGCACCCTGTGTCAGGGACTGACCTCCTCACAGGCAGGAATTTCTCCTGATAATGCCAGCTGATGGTTCCTAATCTTCCTGACAAATGCCAGCTGTTGCTTCATCTTGCTCTTGTTCCAACTTTCTGTTTTGCTTACTAAAGTACTTCTGTGAGGGAAAGATGAGTTGGGGTACCAAGATGTTTTCATTGTTCTGAACACAGCTTTTTATTGTTATGAGAAGTCCATAATGGGTGAGAGTGGAGGTTGTCGAGCTCTGTAGCCTGCCTGAGTGTTGATGGAGAAGAGTGGATGAAAGAGGACAAATATTCCAGTAGAAAAATCCATATTCTTGTCAGCCTGTGCACGCTGCCCTCAGTGACCATGTAATGGATGTATTTTTTCTGTTTGATCTCAACTTTACTTCTAGTTGGGCAAAAATAGGTGTGTGATAAAGACACATGAGGGAAATTTGTCTCAGCTTCCATTTCTAGACCTTGTACCTTGTTGTGAAGACGGGAACAACCTTGTTGTAAAGCATTTTTGGTATTTTTAAATTACATTATTCATGCCTTGGAAGTCAAAATCAAACCTAAAACCTTACAGACACTGGAGACATGACTGCTGCAAAATCAAGCAGCTCCTTTAGAATGCTGCATTTGTTGGTGATGAAAGGTATTTATGAGCTAAACTTTATACAAATGCCTTTTGAGGGTTGTAACTAACTCTGTGCTGAGGCTTCAAAAATTAGCCTGATATTTGTCAAGGTGGTTTTCAGAGCTAGAGACAGAGGCATAATAATAAGTAAATTACTTGGAATTGAAGTTTTGCACCAATTCAGGAGGCAACAGTACTTCCTAGGAAGATTCTAATCCATTAGTTAATCACAATATCTGGCCTTGATTATTTTTCTTCTGTGTTAAGCTGTAGAGTTTTTGTGGAGCTCCTTAAGTTTGCAGTTCTATGAGGTTTTATTTTGAAAAATTTAGTATGAAAAATCCTGCCACGTATCCTGCCTTTGTGCTTATCTAAGGAATGGTGCTTGGAGAAGGATAACTGAAGCATGGACGAGAGAATTGTGTTGAGGTTTTTTGACCTGGATATCTGTGTTACGGGCAGTGGTCCCACAAAGAATTGCCTCAGCATGGTGTGAAGGACATAAGTTTGTGGCTGGAAAGCAGAACTTTGCATGGGGAAAGACAACAAAAGCCTCTGCACTGCTGCTTTGGAGCTAGAAATCAGCCACCAAGGTCTTGCTTATGCCATAAACTCTACTTATACTACACTTAATTATTTAAAAAAACCTTAAAGAGTATATAAAGAAATAATGTATCCATTATTTTCCTTTCTGCTTTTCCCCAGTTCTCTACATTTCTATTGGAATAAATAAATTTACTTTTTTGCTATTCTGGTTCCTTGCAGAGTACCACTGTATGTTCATTTTCCTCTTCACATGCATTGAACGTGTGCACTTTCCAAAATCTTGATCCCACTTCTTTGTTTATATTTACATTTCCTTTACAGCCAAAATGCTTTATGTATTTTGGAGAAGAATCTATTAGTTGGAAATTCTCTTTATTCCAAATTCTTCCTCTTTGTGAGATTATCTATATCTTCTGGAGCAAACACCAGATTTAACGTGGTTTTGCTACACCCCACCATAAGCATCTCCAGCTTGGTTTTAACTGATTATTTTGTCTCCACAGCACTAGATGGTGCTGATGACAGTATCTCTGAAATCTGAGTCTTCAAAGACACCCATGGTTGCAAGAAATAGTGCTGCTGTTTCCTACCAAGGACCAGCCTGCAGATCCAGTTATTGATCTGAACAAAAATTTCAGTCTGTGAATGCAAGAACAGAAAATGGGAGGGGGCAGAAAGCAGGCAGAAAGCTACCAATATATCTTGATTTCTGTGTTGCTTCTTCCCCTTTTAACATGGAAGGTTCTAGTGGTTTTGACTAACTGCTGTGAGTTACTGTAACTAATTCCTCATGGCTGTGAGGAGTGTTGGAAAAGCCTTTTCCTGAGGCTCTTGACTAGTGATGGGGTGACAAAGAGTCTGGTACTCCAAAGAATCCACTCCTACCACCTCTGAGGGATATAATATGAATGATACATTGCAAGTTAAAACAATTCAGGGGACTTCTGCCAGTGCTGATCATCATTTCATGAGGTAGAAGAGCCTTGCAAGCACATGCCTTCAAACTCTGATCCAGTTCCAAGAAATGGAGGATATAATACTGAGGTAAATTTTGCCCCTAGTAGGTGAATTGTGTTCCCAGCATCACAGAATGTTTTGGGTTGGAAGGGACCTTTCAGGTTATCCCATTCCACCCCCTGCCATGGGCTGGGACACCTTCCACTATCCCAGGTTGTCCATCCTGGCCTGGGACACTTTGAGGGACCCAGGGGCAGCCACAGCTTCTCTGGGCACCCTGTGCCAGGGCCTCACCTCTAACCCTTCTGGGGCCTGTTGATCAAGCTACCCTTTCCACCCTCTAAAACACACACAGTCATCCTAGGAAAACCTGATAGGAGTCCTGTAATGCTCCAAAAAGAAGTAAAGAAGTCCAAATCATGGTTTTAAACACAGAAAGCCTAAAAACATCTGACAGCTAACAAGACCCAATGGTCTCAGGTTGCACCAGAGTAGGTTTAGAATGGATATTAGGGAAAAATTCTCCATGGAAGGGGTTGTTCTTTCACAGGCTGCCCAGGGCAGTGGTGCAGTCCCCATTCCTGGAGGGATTTAAAAGCTGTGTGGATGTGGCACTTGGGGACATGGGTCCGTGGTGGCCTGGGCAGTGCTGGGGGCAGAGTTGGACTTGATGGTCTTAGAAGCTCTTCCAAGATGGGGATGGTTTATCTGTGAGTTGACAGCTGTGTTTGAGCTATCCAGGGCTTTGGAGGAGTGTTTCACTCCTTGCTGCTGCTGAGCATTAGCTGGTGGCCTTTGCCTACTGCTGCTGCTTCCACCATTCTCCTTGTAAATCTGGTTACACCATCCTCTGTGAGTGTCATTGGTCTGCCTTTTTCCAGAATGCAAGAAAAATGTGTTTATTTCTCTGTATGTTTATGGACCTCTGAGGTAATCCTTTTTTCATTGACTTAGGCTGAAGTAAATTTGAAAATAATATATACTAATAAAACGCAATAACTTGGCCTCAAAACACCCAAAGCTTTTGTCATATACTCAGATTTCTCCTGTCTAAGCATTAGGTTATTAGAATGGATAATATATGAGATACTTAAGTGTATATTGCAGTGTATTGCGTGAGGTGCTACACTTAAAAATTGCATTCTAGTGAACACAAACTATTTATGAACTAAAATTGCATGTATGCCATTCCTTCTGTGACAGTTTGACTTTTATGAATTTAATAATGAACATAAAATGTTCTTCAGATCATATATTGTATAGTATATTTCTGATTCAAACTCTGCTGTTACTTGCCCAGATGTTAAATAAATAAATAAACAATGCAACTATTATGCATTGCATTCTAAAAATTTTTGTGTATATAATAAGATTTCTTTCCTTACTGAACTGTCTTAACTATTTCAGGACATTATGGTGAAGTTATTTTAATTTTTTTTCCCCCCCTAGTCTATTTTCTCTGTTGTCCAAAAAACACAACAAAGTGCTGGAGCAAGCCACGCAGTCCTTGAGAGGTTCCTTGGGTTCAAACGACTCTCCACTTCCTGATTATGTGAGTATCAAAATGAATGTTGTAATGGGTGCCTCGAAATTCAAGTCTTACATCCCTAAATCTGCAAAGAATTCTCGGAGTGTGGCAGCTGAGCAACCACCAGCATCAAAACACAGGAACCTGTATGAATGATGTCATGTCTGAAACGTCTCTGAAAAACAAGAATTACACTTAGAAATGGCAGGACAAAACCACAGCTATGCAGAGGGAAGAGACTTACTGTCAACTCGTGCTTTTCAAGCCATTTGTAATTCAGGATATTTAAATCACACAGTTGAAAAAGGCAGTTTTAAGAACTGGGCTTTAGCATCCACAGAATCTTAAAATGCCTAAAAATGCTTGAACGCAATTCCCAGTGAGCCTCTGGGGGAAAACTGGAGTCATGGGGCAAATTAGTATGTTCTGAATACATGGATACTTACAGTTCCCTTCAGTTTGCTGAGCCAATGCCCACAAGTGGACAACAATTTTGTATTTAATTGCACAGCTTGTTGGGAAATCTTTGCTTTGGGTGGAAGAAGGAGACATCTTGAGAGGACTTGAATAATATCTTTGTACAGCTGAAGTACCTTTGGTCTGTACTCATTTGAATCCTCACTGCAGTATTGTGTGAAGGAAAGAAAATGCAGTTGCTCAGGATTTTTGAGGATGAAAATATTTTATTTTCAGGGCTAATACATGATCCAGAATATTCCTGCCTGAGAGTTCACATATCCTATTACTCTAGCATTAAATATAAAAACACTTAAAAAGATAATTCAATATAATAGTTTAATGATTTAAATAAGGAAACAACATGATACACATAGGCATGTGATAACATACATATGAAGATATATATTTTAGGGTGTTTAGGAATACAATGCTTGAAAAATATTTTGTAAGTTTTGGACTTCTTTTAAACTTTCTGGATGTAAACAAGGCTGCAGTGAAGGAAAGGCCCAGGGAAAGGCTTTCAGTATGAAGTTGTCCCTTTACACACAGAGGCAGCTGAACAATGCAGCTGATAGAGCTGGGAAAGCTCCCTGGAGTTCAGCCAAGAGGCTTAGATACTCCAGTGGATTTTTTTTTACTGTTGGTATGATGTAGGGATGGAAGAAGGAAAGAGAGCACTTGGAAATGCTGGTGTAGGGGTGAGTAAAATAAGTTCATGGCCTGTATTTTGAAAGAGTAAGTTAAACTACTATTAAGCATGGCTTTCTGTTCCTTTCTTTTTCTCCACTCCAAATTGCTCGTGTTACAGCTCAGTCTGAAACATAGGCGCTTGACTAAAAAAAGGTTGAGGCCAGATTTCATCACTTCAGCATATTCTGCTTCTGAAGGCCTGTGTTTATGTTGTGTGTAAGAACAAGGAGGAGTGTAGGAGCTGAGGGGACTGGCATGTCTGAAGTCCTGAAGTGTGTTCTCCCTCTGTATCCCAGCCTGGAGCTAAGGAAAGGGGTGATTCCAGTATTGCCTGCTCTGCACAGGTTTGTTCATTAAGAGGTGGAGGTTGGCCACTAAAAAGCAGTTCTCTGCAGGTTCTGTTCAGACCAAATACGTATTTTAAAAATGCAACTCTCACCATTTCTTCATTCACTTTAAATTAGAAATTATTCATTTTCTTACTGTGGTCTGTAATCCAAGGGGAATTTGCATGGAACCCAAATCCAAGGGTTAAATCATATATAAATATATATATCATATAATATAAATCATATATAAATATCATATATTCTAGGTGCTGCTTAAGATACTATCCTAAATTCTGGGTGTTTGAACAGTAGTACTCTTTATATTTTAGTAAGTTTTTGACCCAATACACAGTCCCTAAGCTTATGCTCACTGATGGTGATAGGAATACACTGAGTTCTACCTTTACCATGTTTCTTAATGTTCTGCCATCTGGTCTGTGGTGTACCAGCAGAGCTGGGAGCTGGAGTAAGGAACTGACCCCGTTGGCCTTGATACTGTTCTTGCTTTTCTGGTTTTTCTGGTTTTTAAAAAAGAAAAGAGCAAGTTGTTTCATTTTTTGAGGCTGGACTGGTGTCCAGGTCCTTTCCTGACAAACTCTGTCAGTGTGGTGGGATTCAGGAGCAGGATGGAGAAGGCAGCAGGATGGAGACAACCACCCCCTGTCATTATTGCCTCAAAGACTATCCTCTGTAAGACTGATTCTCTTGCTGAGTAGTTTACTTGTTGTTTCATAAGCCATAATATTATTTATTGCTTTTGTAGCAGCACTGATGTGTTTTTTGAAATACTACACTTTGATCCAGCTGGAAATGGGAAGAGTCCACTTAAGCTTACCTTTCTTGCTTTCTTCCATTCAATGAAAGCATATTTTCCAATGTTTTTAGCAAACAAGAAAACTGGTAATAAACTAATTGAGAATTTCACTTCTTTCAGTTCAAATCAAGACATATTACTTAGGTAAACATATCAATGATTTTCTTGGTAATTTGATTACAGCCTAATGTAATTTATCAAATCAGAGGTACTTAACAGCATAACTAGAGACATGCTGACTTCTCCTGGGAAGTAGCACATCAGATGTGTGGTTGGAGCTGCCATCTACCCCCAAAATTTCTTTTTAAAGAGCTCATAGTATTCTTTATGATTTTTGAGTGCTTCTCCTGCTTGTTAAACTACAGCTGATAACAAGAGATTCTTTCTATGGAAAGAGTGGATGGAGAAGAAGAGAGTAAAATTTGATTTTTGGCAAGTTTGTGTCATTTTCTTGCTGATGAAAGAAAAAAACCAGTTTCCTTAATGCAAAAATTGAGGAAATTAAAAATCAAATGTAGGTGTAGTATTAGATTCAAGTAGCTCAGCAGACATCATCACTTGAGTCTTACCTCCTGAATTTGGGGTTTAAAAAGAAAATTGTTCTAGCCAGAATGAGGCTTAAATGTGTTAGGAAAAATTCTAAAATTAATTTTTAAAATAATAAAAATAAAATATTGATTGATAATATCAAAATATTTAATAACATTTAATAATATTAATATTTAACAAATATTAATATTTTAATAAAATAAATTCTAAAAAATAATATTTATTTTTAAAAAATAATATATTGCCCGCTTAGTGGCAATATATTCAGTTATTTAATACATAGCATTGTCATTTAAGCAGCGCTTGAGTGGTGGATGAAATTTGGGGTAGAAACCTTGTAGTGTAATATCGAACTTTTCATATTAATTAGATACATTAATCAATATATGGAGAGCCATCCTTTAATCCTCTGTCCAAAATCTGTTGGGTTTTGGGGTTATTTAGTATAGAAATAAAAGCATGTTGGCAATTCAAGGGGAAAAATGTAAAAAGCACAAATGTAATGAGCTCTGTGTGTGCATGTATATGTACAAAAATAGATGTTTTAATATATAATTATATATGTAAAGTCTGCAGTAGCAAAGCCTGGCGGTACTGGGAGAGTTCCCAATCAGAGCTGACTTTTCCTGACTCCTTCCCAATCCAGTAAATTTACCCACTGTGCAAAGCAGGCTCTCATGGAGGGCTGGAATTCTGCAAATGTTGATGAGTTTTTCCTCTCATCTTGATAACCAGAATTAAACTCTGCATCTGGATGACGAGATTTCTGTATTATTTTCTTTTCCCCCTCAGTTTGTGCTCCATAATGGGCTAAATGAATTCTAATATTTAGATTCTTCTTTGATTTTTCCCTGATTTATATGGTAAATAGAAAGCAGCTGTCTGTTTAACCATCTAACTCTTGAAACTCCTAGGCCCCTCAAGCGTCATCTGGAAGTAATGTAGCTTGTAAAACAAAGCTAAGAAGAAAAAGCAATGTTTGTTTTATGTGGGATGAATGACTTCAGTTGGGGTCCCTCTAATTTGGCCATTATGGGGGTTATTAAAAACCAGTATTACAAAAGTGGTTTCAACAAAAAAGAAAATTTGGGGGGGGGGGGGGGGTGGGAGCTTATATCTTGTTATTACATTTGATTGTATTCAGAGCTCCAAGTACTTCATAAATTGTCCTTCGTTTGAGTTCCCCCAAGAGAGAACCAGCCCAGTCTGCCCCCTGCACATCAAGAGATGTAAAAAGGTTCCCCTGCGTCATTTACTTCCTAAGAAGAAATTGTCTGTGATAATTAAGAGCTTTTTTTTTTTTGTTAAAGGGTCGTATTTATCTTAGAAACTTGAAATTGCTAAAGAGTAGGTAAAATCAGGTCCATGAACTGCAGCACTTGCTGTCTTTTAAATATAATGGAACAGATCTAAAATCTACTGATGTTCTAGATTCAGTGCAGAGAAGTTAATTTTTCATCCAATATGTAGCAAATAAGTATTTAATTTACTACTGATGTGAACAATTTGACTTTTAAATAAATGTTGTGAGTTTTTGGGGGTTAGAATGAGATGATCTGTGAGCCTTTCCAGCCCACGTCATTCTAGGATTATATGATTCTATGAATTATAGGGTCATTTGGAGTGGACAAGACCTCTAGGCTCACCAGGTCCTACAATGTGTTCTGTGCTTGTATATCTAATATGACATTAGGTATCCTGCAGCTCTATCTGATTTTTTAAATTATCTAAAGAACAGTTTAATGCAGAGCTCTTCCATCACATAGAAGTGTTCTATAAACGTGTGTTATCACAAAGAAATGGGAAGTCTTCCCCACAATCATATGATGACTCCAGTAATGATGCAGAAATTAAATTAAACCTACTTCCAAATAAACTGGTCAGCCATAATAGAGTTAGTGTGATGCAATTAATGTTGTTCAGCTGGTAGTCAGTGGTAACTGCTAAGAACACACAAAATATGTAGAACTGGATATGCTGTTGGCAGAAGAGGAAGCTTTTGCCAAATTAAATCAAGACTCCTGACTGAGATATGTCCGTATTTGTCAAATACTGGGATGAGGAAAAAAGCTAAGGTAGTTTTGTTTTGTTGGGGTTTTTTTTTTGTTTTTTTTTTTTTTTTTCCTCACCTTTCTTTCAAATTCACAAACCACCTACCTAGCATCCAAAGCACTGCCCAGGTCTCTTCAATGGTTTTTTTGTCTCTTTTTTCTTTCATTTGAAAATGTCATCAAGAAACCCAGTAAGTTGGTTTTTTTTAGTGCCTTAGCCACGCATCATTAATGGTCTAAAAAACTTCATTTTTGTGTGTGAATTTTTAGTTTCTCGTGTTGTCTAGGGGAATAAACTTAAGACGTGATTATACAAGAAATTTTTTATTAGGGTGTTGTTTACTGAAACCATATGGTAAAGCAGTATAGTACTGGGTGGGTTTTGTATGGTATGTGGATTCTAGCTCTTTAAGTTGCTCTTAATAGGGGAGTCACCTTGTTTTGCCCTATAATACTTTCTTTTTGATTACTCTGACTTGATGGCTGATGAAGTAACATATCCAATATCAGGTTATTCTTGGGTTTGCCTGTCTCCAGTATTGAGCAGAGGGCCTATAAATACTTTTTCTAAATATTAGTCATACCCTCCTCCAGATGAATTATATTTTATAGAATATTACTCCTACCTAATCCCCCTATTTTTATATCACAAAAAATAGCTGTTTCAGAATAGACTGAAATAACCAACCTAACCCAAATCTAAAGCAAGCTTTTCTATTGAGTAATAGCTGAATTCTGCAGTTCTGTCTGAATTCGTAATCAGTTCTTTCCTTTAAATGAATTGAAACTTTAATGAGAAAATGCTGCATAAATTATCCTTAAACAGAAGAACTATCCTGAAGTCCTGTGAAAAAGATGCTGGTGAAGTTTAGTCTGTTTAAACTTCTGTATATTACTGTGAAGTACTAATAGTTATTTGCAGCTAGGTTTTGCATTATTTACAAACACATTGCTCGTGGTTGAAAGAGTTGTAGACATGTACATTGGAGAACATCAAGATGATGTTCTTCAAAAAGTGATGATCTTTCATCACCCAGGACTTTGGCAAAAATGTTACTGGTGTCTGGTATTTGTGTTACATACATGGTGTTAAGCCTTATTTTGCTTAGAAATTTTCATTATTTTGGAAAATAAGGATGAAAATTCATTTGTTTTCAAAGAACATTTTCTGTGGTAGTAGCATCTTATGAAGATTTGATTGAAAATATTTCATTCTTCAGGTTTATGAGGCAGTATAAGTAAAAAGAACTTTTGACATTTTGACAAATAAGTAAAAGAACTTTTGACATTAACAGTGCAAACACCTGCTAAAGTAATTTCAAAATTCCTTGTTTGGTTTGTTAGAAACATTTGAAGTAAACCAAACATGAGCATCATAATTTTTTACTTATTCTTTAATAGTTCTAGAGCTTTAGGACATTGTCATTATTTTGCAGTAGAGGGTATAAATTAAGGCATTTGTTCAAATTCCGTACTCAAACCCCATTTTTTTGAGAAGACTGCTTAAACAAGTGTCCTTAAAAGAGAAGATGATTGAACTGAAGAAGTTTTAAGAGCTTGTCTTATAAATAGATGAGATCTTGGGGTTCCTTTGCACCTCCATAAGTTAAACAGGAGAATTTCGTATGCTGATTTTTCTCCAGCACAACTAATTGGGTTGCATTTGAGAAAACTGGAAGCCTGGGACTGCTGGGATTTTAGAAGGGTCTTAGGTGTAGCTGTAGATAGAAAATGTGATGCATTAATTAAGATAAAACCCTCATAAACCTCTCTATAAAACTGTTTATTACTGCCATGTAAACCGACATTTGTTTTGTTCACAGTAATGGTAAGTATTGAAGTATTTGGATGAAAAAAGGAACAGTACTGATCCCCAAAGCACCCTGTGTGCTGATTTGGTCATTAGATGCTTTTCCTGCTGTCTCTTTCACATGAGTGGGTTGTTCAGGGTTTCTCAGAAACCAATTATTCACCTGGATGGTTCATCATGGTCAGACGTCCACAGACAAACAGAACAACCTAATGCAGTAGCTCTCCAAAGAGTAGGATTTATTTTTATAACAGCAATCTATTTCAACAACGCATTAAAACAATTTTCTGGTGTTCCTAACGCAAGGTTTTGATTGAAAAATATAGTGCTTAAAAACCATAAGTATGTGACCATATGTTATAAACATCCCAGTAATTGTTTTTTTAAACATGCAGCCATATAAAGTAGAGGAAATGGATGAGGAAGAAAGTATGTACCAAACCTTTTAGGCTGTTTGGTACTAAATATCTAATTGGAATTGGAATTTCTGTGTGCTGCTTTTTCCTCTATGAGATATTGGCGGAACATGTTGTACCTTCCATTTCCAATTTCTCCTCTTCATGTTTTACAGGGACGTTTACAGACAAACCAGTGAGGATTTTGTACATTTTTCGTTGTTGTTTAAAAAAAAGCCATCCATTTCTATCAAAGGGTACAAAGAAGCTATTAAAAGAGTAAACGAACAAAGATCTTTAGATTCCTTCATTGCAGATATCTGTGACTTGGCACTAGAAAGACAAAGAAAATAATAGAAATTAGGGTAAACCAAGACCAAATGATTTTGAGAAACATGCTGTGAGAGGAAGATGGTGTGCTTCATATTGAATAAAATAATGGAAGAAGTTATTCACCTATGGAGATACTGCTCAAATTTGTCTGAACTGAAACGTCCACACCTCAAGTGCTGTGTCCAGTTCTGGGCCCCTGGGGACAAGGACACTGAGGGGCTGGAGTGTGTCCAGGGGATGGACCTGGGGAAGGGTCTGGAGCCCCAGGAGGGGCTGAGGGAGCTGGGGAAGGGGCTCAGCCTGGAGAAAAGGAGGCTCAGGGGGGACCTTGTGGCTCTGCACAAGTCCCTGACAGGAGGGGACAGCTGGGGGGGTCGGGCTGTGCTCCCAGGGAACAGGGACAGGAGGAGAGGGAACAGCCTCAGGCTGGGACAGGGGAGGATATTGGGGAAAAATCCTTTATGGAAAGGCTTTTCCAGCCCTGGCACAGCTGCCCAGGGCAGGGATGGGTCTCCCCATCCCTGGAGGGGTTTAAAAGCCATATGGATGTGGCACTTGGGGACATGGGTCAGTGGTGGCCTGGGCAGTGCTGAGGAAATGGCTGGACTCCATCTTGGATGTCTTTTCCAACTTAAACAATTCTCTAATTCTATAAAACGTTGATACTGGGACCATTTTCTACCTCTACAGAGCCACATTTATTCCAAGCTGTGTGTCCATGTTTCTGAAGCAAGTTGATCTCATCAATTTACAATTTTTCTTCTTGGAGAGGTCTTGTCCCCCTGAGGAACATTTCACAGCGTCCTGCTGAGGGCAATTCTCCCACTGATGGCTGGTGTTAATATTACCTATAATGTTACACAACTGCTGCTGATTGGCAGTGTGGGTGGCCAGGAGACTGAAAGATGGGATGAAGGAAAGGAGAGTATTTTAAAGGGAATGAGTCAACCATATTAAAAGACAGTCTTCCTATGAAGTGAATAAGAAAAAGGTTTGGAGAAGAAAAATTATTAATATAGACAGAAACTCAAAACCAAAAGTGGGTTTTGAGAAAGGGGTTGGCTCCTCTCTGCTGCTTATATGAAGTATCACATGGAGCAAAATAAGCCACTTACTGAAAACTGATTTCCTCATCACCTGGCCTGAAAACAGCATTAAGGAAATGTAGAATGGAGAATTTACATTTTGTTTATCGCCACCGACAGCAGTGGATTCTTCTTCTCTTTGAAATATCTTTCTGAAAAACGTTGCAGAAAATCTAGAGAATGTGTTTAGAAGAAATAGAAATTTATGAGTCTGTTACTCATTTTTATTGAATTGTATAGACGCCCTAATGTTTTTCACAGGTGTAATTGGAAAGATAAACTTTTAATTCTCTTTCATGTAATCAGCTATTTCTCCTAATTTTCTCATTTCTTTGTTGATTAGGTACTAAATGAATTAGTGGAATAAATTGAATATTTCTTGTGCTAAATCAGCTTTTATAAATAGGAATTCTTCCACAGAATTGGTTAATTATAGAAACAATAACCCAGAGTTTGGACAAAAGGTAGCAATTCGTAACAATCTCTGAGTTAGAGGCAGAGGACTAGGGGTGTTCAGCCTGGGGAAGAGAAGACTCTGGGGAGACAGAGTAATACATTGCCATTGTTTAATCCTCCTGTATTTGTTATCCCCAGCACTTTTGGGAGATGTCTGATTGCCTTCACTTCTCTGAAACAAAGTTGAGACACGTAAGATACCTTTTTTTTTTTTTTTTTTTTTCTCCAATTGCCCTTCAGATATGTTACTGGAATGTGGTGGAGCTCTTCCAGAGCTGCTCTTGTTCATATTCAGGCTGGAGCCCAAGCTGTGTGAGCTGTGGCTCCTTACTGAATGACATATTCTCCAAAGACATTGTGTTCTGATGCATTTTTTTTTTTATTGCTATCAAGCTGGTACGGTGTGTACAGAGCCTGCTCCACTCCAGCATTTGTGTGTGTGCTAACCCAAACCCTTGACCTTAAAAATAATGTTGGCTAGTAACGAAAAACAGCCATCCTGTTCTAGAGAAAATAAGATGTATTGTAACGTTGCAGGTTCAATTTGGCTTATTCACTGCAATAGGACTAATTATCTGAAGTATATCTGTTCTCCCCGGATAAACTGAGGAGAAAATGGATGTTGCTGTTCCCAAAAGCAGGTCTTTCATCTGCTCACCAGGAGATAATTTGTAGCACTCACAGAGAAATCAGATGCTTACTCAATGCAGCCAGAAAAAGTTATCTGAAAAAATAATGACAAATTTTCCCATTGCAACACTAATCTTCTTTGAATTTGTTAAATGGAGTCAATAGGAAGAGTCATGTTACATTCCCATGGGAAAAAAGCTTCATGGAATTTTTCTAAAACATAAAATTATTTTTCTGCAATAAATTAGCCATCTTAACATGTGGCAGGTTAATTAAAGTTTATTGGAAAACTTATTGTAAATTATAGGTAACCAGGTATAATCACAAACAGGATTTTGGTGAGGAAGAGTTGAGGGACTCTGGGATGGATGTACAACATATCCAGGTGTTTCTCTGCTTTTCAGCAGTAATCTCTCATCCTGTCCCTGTCTGTCACTGCTGTGCTTTATGAAGCAGGCAACAAAAAATTAACTTTGGTCCCAAAATAAAAAAGACTTCATAAATACTCCAGGAAATTTTATTTAGTTGTATAATGCAGCTTTTACATATTTCTATCAAGAGCATTTTGCCTCAAAATTCGAGAAAATACCATCTGTTGCTCAGAGTTCATTTTGGAACAAGTGCCTGTGTACATAGACTTCTGCAATTATTTTCTGTGAGTTTTGGGTTTTTCACATCTCAGTTAAAGGTTCATTTTTTGGCATTCAGGCTGCAGCTGCTCTCTGCTTCCAGAACATTCAGCAGAACAGTGGTCAGCAACTTCTGTGTTTATCAGAACTGATGCAGTGCCTTTGTGTCCAAATGTCTTTCAAAAATAAGATGGAATGTAGTGAAAAGAGATTTAATCTAAAAGTTACCCCATTTTATTTGGTTGTTTTGCTGTCAGCTCTCAGAAGCCTGTTTCTCATCTCCTTACAATTTCCAACTTATTCAGCGTGGGAGAGCAGTTCTTGAAATTTTTTCATAGAGGTTTTTCAGGTCCTGGGTAATAGAATAAATAATACTTCTACTGGCAGGTAAGGTAAGAGGACAACAAAACCACTTTCTTATATTTTCTAACATTTTAGAAGAACTTACCTCCTTTATACTGAAATCACTTCAAAGCTCAATAATGTGATTTTTCTGGTAGGCTTCACACATCTTTGTTAAGCTATTCCCTTTAATTTTCAAAATATTTAACACCACTGAAAGAATGAATACAGTATGTGTGCTGAGTGGTGTCATAAAGAATTACTTCTTTAACCATGCTGCTGTCTTTTAATGTATCATAAGAAATAAAAGCATTTTCCATGATTCATCTTCGGTTCTGGTATAAGATAATGGCTGTAAAGCAGTGTATTCCTGCTCACAGCATTTTGGGAATCTTATGCCATAACCCCTTGTCAGCTGTCTGCTCTCTGGGGCCTGACATTTTTTATCATGCACTGCTGCTGTTTAATACTGAACCATTATAAAAACCTCACTGTGTGCACACTGTAACCTTCTGCAGGAACAGCAACAGGTTAAATCAACCTTTTTTGTAATTACTGTTTTTAAACAGGCCTAATATTTTCATGAAGCAGTCAAGAGGGGATTTTTTCTGTTTTGTGGTGATTTCCTGTTGTTGTGTTCCCCATCTCAGTTTCCATGTGCAGTGATTTTTGGCGTTTGAGCAGAGCAGGAGTCTTGCTCTGTGGAGGCAGGGGCAGGGTGTGGCCTTAGTGGTGACACCATTCCCTTGCCTCCTTGGCATTCCCCAAATTGTAATGATGGATTCGTCTGCTCTGCCAACCCCTTCTGACTTCCTTGTGCTGCTCACAGAGATTTCAATAGCACTTTTCACCCCGAGGGCAGGAATACAGAATCTTTTGGCTGCTGGGTAGAGAGGAGCCCTGACTTTTCCCACTGACATCCTGTGTGTCATCGGGACCGGAAAATCTTCTGCTTGGATAGTATGGAAATGATGGAAATTATGGAAACTCCATTTCAGTCTTTGTTTGTATTGAGGATTTGGGTTACACAGTCTTGTGTGTGAAGTTTTTTCTCTTAGATAGGGTCAAAATTATTCAGATTGAGTGTGAGAGAGCAGTTCCAAGGCATTGATGGTTTGCTGTGTCATACCAGAGATGCTGAACCACAGGATCTATTCAGTGAGGAACCAGATGAGAACTTATGAATTCAGCTTCTGTGAAGTTGACAGCTTTAGTCAGGGATATTCTGCTTTAGTCAGTGTACATTCAGTTTGTTTTGATACCTTTTCAATTAAAATTGCTTAGACACTGAAGGTGGGTTTGCAAAGCCATAGAATTGTAGGGTCATTTGCTTTGAAAAAGCCCTCTCAAGTTTGGGGTTGGAAAAGTCATAGAGTCCAACCATTCCCCCAGCACTGCCAAGGCTATCACTAACCCATGTCCCCAGGTGCCACGTCCACATGGCATTGAAATCCCTCCAGAGGTGAGGATTCCACTCTGGGCAGCTGTGCCAGGGCTGGACATCCCTTTTATGAAAGAAATTTTCCCTAATATCCACCCTGCCCCTCCCCTGGCCCAACCTGAGGCCGTTCCCTCTCCTCCTGTCCCTGTTCCCTGGGAGCACAGCCCGACCCCCCCGGCTGTCCCCTCCTGTCA
>JBBMKD010000115.1:73034498-73058265 GCA_037834095.1 Argya squamiceps | reverse complement strand
CGCTCCGGGGGAAGGAAAAAAAAAAATAAATATATCTATATATTATATTTATCTCCAAGCCACCCTTGCGCAAGAGGCGGCTCGGGTTGCGGAGAGGTTGTGGGTCCGTGTGTGTCCCCTCAACCAGCACCACCTCCCTCCTCCCTTCACTGCCGCGGCCCCCCCTCCCGATGCCTCCCTTCGTACCTGCTCCTGGGTGGGGGGACACCGGGGGGTCCCCCCCGCCCCGCACCCCGCGGGGCAGCGGGTGCGGAGCTCCCGGGGCTGGGCTGTGCCGGTGTTCGCTGTAAACTATTAAAAAACCAAATCAGCGTAAACATTCAAAAATCGGTGCGTCTCTGGGTTTCGAGCCAGGGCACATCACAAAAAGAAATAACAATAACGATAATAATATTAATAATGATGATAACAATAATAATAATTTGTGCTCTCACAGCACCTGTCACCAAAGGACAGGAAAATACACCACGGAGGCTCGGTACGCTCCGATTCCAAACACGAAGCAGAAATGACGGGCATGCAGCAGCACTCCGGTATCCTCGTTACCGGGTACTACTAGCGGTAACAACCCCTGGCACCCTGGGCGCTCCGCAGATTCCCCCTTTCCAATTCTGGACCTGCGGGAGGGTGAGGAAAACCGAGCCACCAAGAGGCTGCGCTCTCGTCCAGCCTTGGTGCGCTCTGCGGCCGAGCTGGGAAGTCCGGCCAGAC
Source organism: Argya squamiceps (assembly GCA_037834095.1). Taxonomy (NCBI): domain Eukaryota; kingdom Metazoa; phylum Chordata; class Aves; order Passeriformes; family Leiothrichidae; genus Argya; species Argya squamiceps. The sequence continues at coordinate 73,057,554 of JBBMKD010000115.1, read as the reverse complement.
TTCCTAGCGCCAGGCTTGGCAGGGCGGCAGAAATCCCCAGGGGTCCCCGTCCTGCACGCACTCCCACGGAGGAGCAGCTCCTTTTTCACAGAATAGCCGCGGGCGGATGAGTTGCTTTAAGGTCACTCTCCGAGGCAGTTATCGTGTCGGAAGTAGGAGCCAGGGCTCTTAAATCATGGCTGCTATAAGCAGGTCCGGTTCAAATCCAAAGCCAAAGCCAAAACCTGAAGGGAATGCGCCCAACTAAACGTGACAACAGATAGAGCACACATGATACTAACATCCCGTGCAGGCAGGGCATCCCTGAGGTGCATGAATCCCTGGATCCCTGAATTTGGGGTAGGCAGGAGGGCAGGGATAATTTAAGTGCCCACTTCTGCATATATTTACCTGAGCAGGTCAGGGATGCTGCAAACAGGCCCGGCACTTGCAGAATCCGGATCTAAATTTGTCACAAAGTGACTAGATTTGGGGGCAGGCTTATTAAATGTTAATCAGACTACACCTAGTGAGGTACAAAATCTGCTCAAAATCCAGACAAATAGTTGGAAAAACTCTGGGGAGGGGAAGAAGATTATTCGCTGGCATCAGAAAGAATAATTTAATAATAATTTAGGAAGCCTCATTATAAAGCTGGAGTCTGAAGAAGGCAATTGACTCCTTGCTTCACCTCCAAATAATTAAAGGCAGGAGGGGAGCCCCGAGCACAGCCCTGCAGCCTTCGGGTGATAGCAGGGGCCAGATCAGAACCATATCAGCATTTGGTTCTGCACACGCAAAAAAGTCCCATTGCTTTTAAAATTATGCCTTCTGCACCCTGAAAAATGGAATTTGGGTAGTATTTTTAGTTCAACATCTTGTCCTACAGCCTCCAGAGTGACCTCACGTGCACTGGGGCTGATTTCCTCACTTCCTCAGAGAGCCTCAATCTTTTTTCCCTGTGATATATATGGTAAATCAGGAAGGGGGAGAAAAAAGAAAAGTTCCTTCTCATTCCAATATTTCCTGGCGAAAGACACGTTGGTCATGTCCATTAATCCATATATTATGCTTTTTAATTTTTCAAAACTGGCCAGGCTGTTATAAATGAGATTAAGATCTCCTTTTTTTTCATTTTCCCCTTTGTATCTCCACTTGCCTCAGCACTGACAGCTACGATTACTTTATTGTCATGAAGGAAGTGACAAAAAGCACAGTGTGGTGTGTGCTATGAAGAGGTGGAGGACAGGAACGGGGTGCAGGAGTTAATATAATTTTTTGGCCCTGCCATAGGTTCTCCAGGTGACCTTGGGCACCTGCCTTTCCCTGTGTTTAGGGATCTGGGCTTTGGCACCTGTTTCCCATAGGTACAGCTGGGCCATCAGCACTCGCCTGGTTTTGTGATCTCTGCAGGTGAAAATTGCCCCAGAAGTGCTAAATATTAAATGACTGATAAAGAACTGCCTTCCAATTAACCCTGCAAACTTGTTTAAACAGACCATATGTATGTGCCCATATGGAAAATACAGAAATAAGCATAATGAAGCTGATAAGTATGGGAATGGGACCTGGGCTGAGGGGACACTTGGAAAGCAGGGTGATAACCACAGCCTGCCCTGCTCTGGATGATTTGCTCAAATGTCACCCTAGGCCAGAAACCTGTCCTGAAATGCTTGAAGGGCACTGTTAATCCCTGAGGAGAAATAAAATATGTTTGAGTCATAGAATTAAAGAATTGTTTAGACTGGAAGGGACCTTAAAGCTCATTTCGTTCCACCTCATCTGTCAGGGCTGGGACACCTTCCACCAGACCAGGTTGCTCCAGCCCTGTCCTACCTGGCCGTGGACACTTCCAGGGATCCAGGGGCAGCCACAGCTGCCCTGGGAAACCTGTGCCAGGGCCTCCCCACCCTCACAGCCAAGGATTTTTTCCTTCCACATAGTCTGAATCTCCCCTAATTTAGCTTAAAACCATCACCCCTTGACCTGTCACTTCAGGCCCTACTAAAAAGTCTCTCCCCGTCTCTCCTCTAAAGCCCCTTTTGAGTATTGAAGGGATTTATACGATGTATTGCATTTGTATAATGTGTTTGCACAGCGTATTGCATCCCTCCTGCCAAACACATTAGGTCCTGGATGTAAAACCCCGCCGAGCCCACCCTCTCCAGCCCCAGAGCTCCATTCTCACGGGGGTTTCTGGGGACCTTTCCTGAACCCAGCTGGCTTTGAAGAGCTGAAGCCGAGTTAATTTGCATTGCAATTCAGCCTTTGACAGACAGTTGGAGCCAAGGCACTGTTAACCTAATTGTTTTGCTAACAGCACCAGGGTGTGAGACTCACCAAAGGCACTTCCAACAAAGGGGATAAAACCAGACTTGGGAAAAAAAGAAAAAAAAACCTGAAAACCCTTTTTCTGACATCATTACCGGGTACAAACAAACAGAGCTGATCCCTCTTCACACACTTTCCAGGCGAGGGTCAATAACAAACACACTTTGCTCTTTTGGGGGTATGTCTCTCCTTTTCACAGCAGTGAAAAGGCAGTCAGGGGAGGTAGGAGAGAACAAGCCAGGCTGAAGGCAGGGCAGAGGCAGCGCAGGCTGGCTCCTGGCACTCTCCCATCCTTTTGTGCACATTAGGAATAGCTAAGCTTGTGGCCCTGCTTCTATTTTTATGCATTATTTTGAGAGCAGAGCTCTCAAGCAATGTTCAAAGTCTGGGTTATGAAGCCGTTTTGGCTGTAACCAGCCTCCTTCCACTCCAGCAGCTCATGTCAAGAGAGCAGATTCAAGCTATGAGACCCAAGGTCTGCAAAGAAAAGCATTCTTCAGGTAACCCCTCTGTGTGGTGGGCAGCACGGGGGAGACAAGGATCTCCTGCTCACTCCTGCCACACAGCCCTGAGAGCTAAAATCACCACCTCAGTGCTGGTGCTCCTGGCTGCTGGTGGCCATTCCAAGGCTGGAAAAGGATTCAGTAGAAGTGGGTACAAGGGGAAATCCACTGCACCCACCTCTGGGGTCTGACAGCAGAGGGACATGGGCCTGCTGGAGTGAATCCAGAGGAGGAGATGCTGCCAGGGCTGGAGCCCCTCTGCTCTGGAGCCCCTCTGCTCTGGAGCCAGCCTGGGACACCTGGGGCTCTTCAGCTGCACAAGAGAAGGCTCCAGGGAGAGCTGCCAGCCCCTGCCAGGGCCTCAAGGGGCTCCAGGAGAGCTGCACAGGGACTGGGGACAAGGCCTGCAGGGACAGCACACAGGGAATGGCTGTGCCAGTGCCAGAGGGCAGGCCCACATGGGAAATTGGGAAGGAATTGGTGTCTGTGAGGGTGGGGAGGCCCTGGCACAGGGTGCCCAGAGCAGCTGTGGCTGCCCCTGGATCCCTGGCAGTGTCCCAGGGCAGGTTGGATAGGGCTTGGATCAGCCTGGGCTAGTGGAAAGTGTCCCTGCCCATGTAACAAAGGGTTCGAATGAAGTGAGTTTTAAGGTCCCTTCCAGCCCAAACCATTCTGTGAGAAAAATGAGGAAAAGGCCCGTTGAGATGAGATGTATCCTTGCCTGTGCTCACCACCCATGGGCAAAACCATTCCTCTCTCCAGCCCTGGAGGTTGGACCATCCAAATCAAATGTCCACCGGTGGCTGTGACAGGGACCAGTGCTGTCCCTGGGGGGCTCATTCCAACATGGGAGTATTTTCATTTATCAGGGCACTCACACATGCCTGACTCTGACTGTGTGCTTTGCTGGCTGTAATTTTGTTAGCTTTATGAGTTGACCACACAGATGCTGTAGGGTTTAGCTAGAAATGGGTTAAACACAGGCCACCCTCCCTTATGCCAACATAAAGGAAAGTATACATACAAAGTACACATTAAAACTGTATGTCTCCCTAGTTTTAGTAGGAGAATTTTCTGTTTGCAGTGCAAGATGCTGGTGTGACTACATCCATCAAAGAAGAACGGGGATGGTGCAGGGATCAGGACCCAGTGTGCTGCAGGGAAAGGAGGAGTGAGCATGGGCTGCTGGCAAAGTACTGCTGGCAGAAAGGATCTGGTGTCCCACCCCCATGACAAGCCAAGGTGGGCCACAGGGGCAGTGCCTGCCCTCCACGGCCTCTCTGGTGTCACTCCCTGACACTCTCAGTGTCCCCAGAGCTGCCACAGCTCTGCCCCTCAAATAACCCGTGGCAGCAGCGTTGTGTCACCAGTGGGGCCAAGGGTCAGCCCAGCTCCTGATGAATGTCACCAGTGGGATTTATGACCAGGAGGTGAGAGGGATTTAGGTCAGACAGTCTGAGAGGGGATGATGGTGGAGCTGGGCAGGAGAACACGGTGTCATTTGGGAGCCACAGGCCAGGCAGAGGAGGCACAGGGCTGTTGGAGGGAAGATGTAAAGGGGAGGAGTGGAGACAGACAGCTGCAATATTTGATTTTACAGAAAAAGGAAAGCTTGAAAATCCCTTTAGCTGGGACATGCTATGCTGAGAAAAAGGCTGGCTTCTTCCCCCAGCAGTCCAACCCAGAGATCCCAGTGCATTTGGCATTTGCTGGCACCTAGCTCCTTAGAATCTAGCAGAGTCTGAATCAATGTTAATATAAAATATGTGGTGCTAATGCACCACCTCAGTTGTAACTCTTAATCTGTATTGTACCTGTACTCCTGTGTTTCAGATGTCCAAATTAGTAATATAAGTTTTCAGGTTTGTTTTGGTGTGTAAGCTCTCAAAAAGTGATTTTTTTCTTTCTGTAGCAGCAAATTGGTTCTGCTGGAGCAGTTTAAAGATAAGCACATATAGCAGGTGTCCCTCTTTCAGTATTTCACTTTCAGTAGTGCAGATCAAAGTCCTCTTTATTTCAAGTAACTACATTTGCATGAACTGCAATGTTTGATTTGTAGTTACCTGTGGGGATCTCTGGATCAGACAATGGGGTGTGGGGAAAGAGCTGGGGCTGACAGGAGAAATAGGGGTATTTTTTACCCTGTAATTCCTCCTCCTGACACCTCACAGGAGATAGATGCTTTCTGATTTCAGCCACATTTGCCTGCAGACCTGCCCATGGCAGGGAGATTGGAACCAGAGGATCTTTAAGATCCCTTCCAACCCAAACTACTCTGTGCTTCCACAATCCTAGGACCTCAGGGTGCATCCCAGGTGGGGATCCACTGCCTCGTGGACTCTGGCACATACAACATTGCAACACCAACGCCCAGGAGCACTGGGGAAGGGTGGGGTGTCCATCACTTAAAGGCAGCATTTTAGCCCTAATGTTTTCAAGTCAATCCCTGAATTGTGGCTTAAGCGGAATTTATCAGCTCCTGAGAGATGGGCTACTCAGATGCAGCCACAAGGCAGGGATGTGCCCTTCCTCTCACCCAGAAGAGGAGGCTGAGGTGCCACTGCCTGCAGATCAGTTTACCAGCGGGAGGAGCCCACAACAGCCTCACTAAAATCAAACAAAACCACCCCAAACCCATTTTGGCAGAAGGAAACAGTTGCAAAAGGGATGGGAGAGTAGCAAGCAAAGCAAGAGGAAAAACTCCAGCTTCTGTGTTTCCTATTGCTGGCAGGTAGGGGTGTAATTTTGGAGTTCCTTCCTTTTTAATGGGATAGGTCATAACCTTACCATCATTTATGTGTCTCCCTGTATTTATTGCAGTGGCCTGGCCAGATGCACAGTGGAGCTGATTTTTCTCCCTCAAACATTAGTCATGTCCTCACAGATGGCAGTACAACAGCCTATGCTTTTCACAGACTTTACCAAGCAAAATTCCCCGTGATGCTAATGGGAATTTTGTCCTGTCAGAGACAAGGACTGGCCCGTTGTAAAAAAAAAATCCCCATGTTTATGGGGAGTTGTGCAGCATCAGTGTTCCTCTTTCTGACCTACAGCTTGACATAAAAAAATAATCCAACTATCAGACATCTGCAATCAAGGACTTCATGAAGCCCTGACCTTTTACATGTGGAGTATCACAGTTACACTGCAATACTCAACTCAATTACAGCAGTCTGCTTCAAGGACCACAGTTTGGATTTCTTGTCCTCAAATCCATTACAAATACTCACTTAAAACAGCAAAACTGCTAAATTCTTCTTTATTTTCCAGCTCTCTAGGAGCATTATAGGTCTAGATTACAGTATTTTGGGTTTATGTACTATATGTCTTTTTGAGGTTTGTGAGAGAGAAGGGAGAAGATGCATGCAAATAATTAAAAGATGCTTCAAAATCAGGACAGCTGAGGCAAGTAATGTCTTTTATCTGCAGTGACTTAGTCACAAAATACCTGCATGAGTAAAAAAAAAAGAAATTAAATAAAAACAAGGTAGATGCTGTGCTAGGAGGACACGATTGAGAAGTGAAGCATCGTTTTTCAACAGTAATGATCCAGGTGGAGTAATTAACCAATGGTTGTGGTGGAAGTTTTGTCAATAATAATTGTGAAATGAGGTTTTGGTGGTATTCAGCAGATGAGCTCCAGCTGGTTTAAACCTGTACAAATGCAGGGAGCCTTTCTGCCCCGAGTTACTCAGGTGGGTAGTCTAGACAGCAGGAATAGCTCTTCATACCCGATAATTTATTAATTAGTAGAGCCAGTGTATTAAAACAGATAATTGAAAAGTCCTCATTTGTCTAAATGTAGGGTTGGGATTCTTTAATAACTTTTTTACAAATATTAAACCCAACAGAAATGCTTTCATGACAGTCTTGCACATGGCTTAGTTCCAGGAAATGGAACCTGCTGGGAATTGATTTTTTTTTCTCTGAAATTTCCAAGTGATGGAAATTGCTTGAGAATGGGAAGGTGGCTAACACTAAAATAAAACTGAAACTCTGTCTGATAGTCACTGTCTTCAGGATGAGAAAATTTCTTTCAACCTCAAGTAAGGGAGTTTCAGGTAAACAAGAAATATAGGGTTGGACAGGAACTGACTTCCCTGATTTCACAATCCAAATTGCATAAAGTGAAGAAAAAAAAGAAGTATTAGAAGTAAAGTGTAATTTAAAGATTGGATTTTCAAAAGCACATTACCCAAACCTGCACATTCATTTTATCTGGAGGGAAGAAGGCACGCCATCTGATAGCAATGATTAATCCAAAGGAGGCCCAGACTTGTTCTCTTCATTTAAGAGGAAGAATTACATATTCTGTGAGGAGGTAAAAACAGCTGTACTGACTGAGATACCTGTGGCTCTTCTGGAAACTGCAGAACATGGCTCACCCTCTCCCATATGTGTTAATATTTGAGGTTTTTTCAAAGACATAAAAATAAGCTTAGGTCTGAAATATCCAAAGTGTATTGGAGACACACTTTTTTTTTTTTTTTTAATGATTTTTGGGGGTTTGCTGACATAATTTAATGACACAAAGTCAAACCACCCAACACCACATATGGAACAGAGGAGAAAACTGATTTACAGCAAAGAGGAAAAGTTCACTGCAATGGATCCTATGCTAACTGTGCCTTCAAGTTCAGGGAAAGATCTTAGATATTGAAGTGTATCAATTGCAATCAGCAAAATTAAAAAGGTTTTTGCTTGCTGGTCCTAGTGAGGGTACTTAATTGTGACCTGGACCCAATGCTTTCCAACACTCACCTACCTCCCAAATCACAGAGCCAGGGAAGAGCACCTCACAAAGAATTAAAGGATGACTTTATAGCCATTGTTTAAAACCATAATTAACACGGTGTTTAAAGCAAAAGTGAGACAATTACCACCTCCTAAAGCCCTTAAGAAATCCGAGCAGCATATCTCCTGCCAGACTTTCTGATATCACAGGCACCGTAAACAGAGCCCTGCAAGAACCATCCCATTCACAGCCCCGACAGCTATTGTCCTTAGGTGCTAAGTATTGTTATTATTACCACTATTACCCTCTCTGTGTTCATGGTGATGTGCTAGGAAGCACATCAGCAGCTCGCGTTTCTCAAGATCTTTCTGACTCCTGCAAAGAGTAGCCTCACCTCCGAAGGGTGTCTGTTCAGTGGGAGTGCAGATCTCTCAGGGCTGCTCCACCAGAACTCGGTCCGTTGGGAAGATCAGAGGATCCCTGGGATGGTTCGGGTTGGAAGGGATTTTAAAGCCCATCCAGTCCCACCCCCTGCCATGGGCAGGGACACCTTCCACTAGATCAGGTTTCTCCAAGCCCCATCCAACCTGACCTTGGACACTTCCTATGATAAAAAGGACAGACAGCAAGGTCTCGGCTTCTTGGGTCAGAGCTAGAAACATCATGACACGTTGTCCCCGTCCCTCTGGCGAGCCCTGAGTTGTGTCTCAGTGCATCATCTCCCTCTGTCTCACATCTGTCTGCACAGCAGCAGGTCGGGAAAATTGGTACTGCTCTGAAAGTGCCTTTAGTCCGGACTAGTTAAACTGTTCTGCAACATATTCATTACAGAAAAATGTAGTAAATTAGATTAGTAAAGCCAGAAAGCTCTCTTAATTGCTTTGACTTACCGGGAACACAAAACTACTCAGAGTCTCAGAAGAAGGGATTCATTTTCTGTACATCTGAACTATTTTAAATGCTACCTCCCTGCCTACAGAGGCATCTCACACCCTCAGTCCCCATCAGGGCTCTCACACAACACTCACTGGCTGGGATGCACCCCTGGGATAAAGGTTGTGAGCCATGCCACAGGTCCAGAGCATCTTGCAGTTGAACAAAGGGAAATATGTGGCAATATGTATAAAATCACAGACTTGTTTAGGTTGCAAAAGCCCTCCAAGATCATTGAGACCAACTATTGAGACAACCATTGCCCCAGCACTGCCCAGGCCACCACTATCCCCTCTCCTCAAGTGCCACAGCCACACAGCTTTTAAATCCCTCCAGGGATGGGGACTACCACCACTGCCCTGGGCAGCTGTGCCAGAGCTGGACAACCCTTTCCATGGAGGAATTTTGCCCAATATCCACCCTGAGCTTCCCCTGGCCCAGCCTGAGGCTGTTCCCTCTCCTCCTGTCCCTGTTCCCTGGGAGCACAGCCCGACCCCCCCGGCTGTCCCCTCCTGTCAGGGACTTGTGCAGAGCCACAAGGTCCCCCCTGAGCCTCCTTTTCTCCAGGCTGAGCCCCTTTCCCAGCTCCCTCAGCCTCTCCTGGGGCTCCAGCCCCTTCCCCAGCTCCCTGCCCTGCCCTGGACACGCTCCAGCCCCTCGGTGTCTCCCTTGTCCTGAGGGGCCCAGCACTGACTCCAGGATTGGTGTAATCTGTAATTACTGAATGATTTTCTCAAGTGACAGCAGGTGGTTCACAGGAGATACCCTCACAGTTACTTTTGTAGCGAGTGGCACATATTGTTAAGCATAATATCAAGGATGAAGAATATATTTGATGATATAGTCAGAGATGATGCTGGGGTGGTACGGTATTGGTGGATAAATGACATTCCTGCAACTGTAGTGTATTGTATGTAGTAAAGTTTCGAGGTGTGAAGGAAAAACATGAAGAAAACTATTTGGTTTAATCAGCTAATTGGTGGTTTTTTTGTGGCCATTTGCAAGATGTAATGTTTTGCCATCTTATTCTTCATGATAAAAACATGCGTGTCTGTACTTCAGTTAACATCACGTAGGATGGAAAGAGTAAGACCCCATTCCAAAGAAGCATTAAAATACAATAAAGGTGCTTAAATCTGGAGTTAACTGTGAACTGAAACACAAAAATGAATGTCTGTGTAGCAAAGGTATCTTCCTACAAAATTGTTGAATTTGTTCCTTTTTGGAGAACCACTTACTTGCCTCAAAGAGGGTCATCAGAGATCATCTCTAAGATATTCTTGAGGGTCTGCAGATTTCATTAGGTATTATTTACAATGCTATTAATAACTACTCTCAGGTTTAATGCATAAATTAGAAACTTTGTATTATGTAAGACCTGCATTGCTCGTGATGGGAGCCTACAAGGAAGTGGAAAGGGACTTCTTACAAGAGAATGGAGTGACAGGACAAGGGGGAATGGCTTCTCAGTGCCAGAGGGCAGGACCAGATGGGGTCTGGGGAAGGAATTCTGGCTGTGAGGGTGGGGAAGCCCTGGCACAGGGTGCCCAGAGCAGCTGTGGCTGCCCCTGGATCCCTGACAGTGTCCAAGGCCAGGCTGGACAGGGCCTGGAGCATCCTGGGCTAGTGGAAAGTGTCCCTGCCCATGGCAGGGGGGGTGGAATAAAGTGGTCTCTCTCCCTTCCAACCCAAACCATCCCGTGATGGTTATCATTCCATGATAATTATCAAAGTTTCAGTTCTTGTGGCACTTATTGCTGTGCAACTTCTCCAAACAGTTTTGCTGGTGACATTTTGCAGCTCAGTTGATTGTGTAGGGCTGGAATCAGAAACTTTTTCACTTGAGGAATATCTTTAAAGTCCTTGAACTCTCCTCAAGGTAGATTGGTTCTGTTAACTAAAGCCTGTACCATGATGATCTATTTACCTTTGTATGGTGGAGTTGGGGTTGTATACGGGATTTCTTTCTTGTTCTACCAGTCAAACTAAACAAAATCTTCCCATACCTCCAGGGAATACTGCTTAGTTTCATGGAGAAATGGAGAGATCTTCATCTCCTTACAACAAGAAAACAGCAAGAAAACATCATTAGTATTTCAAGCACAGTATGACTAAATAGAAATTCACAGTTTTAATTTTCTTAGTAGGAATGTTGTTGTCTTCTACCAGCATTTGCTTCCCAGGTTTTGTGGGATTTTGGACAATGATTGGGTTCAGTTTTACTAAATACTGTTTGCATTCTGTTGTCAGTGTTGCATGTGGTTTGGAAATACTGTCTTGGGAGTGTTTGAGTTCCCAGCTGGTGACTGTCAGGTATTTTGGGCATTGTGGTGGATCCCCTTATGCTGGAGCTTCTTGGTGGGCTTAGACCAGCCTCTGAAGCTTGGCCTTGAGTAGATGTCTTCCAGAGTAATTTACTTTTTCTAAGCTGGTTGGGGTGGAAATCAGTCTATTTGATTTGATTCATGGGGAGGCTTGGACCAACCTGGTGTAGTAGAATGTTTCCCTCCCAATAAACCTTCCAAACCAAACTGTTTTGGGATTCTGTGAATTGCAAAATCCTCAGTAGACAGTTAAAAAGGACACAGGACTATGAGAGTGAAGCATCACTAAGTATCAGTAAAGCACTGAGGGAATCTGACTAATTTTATAGTAATTTTTTATTGATTCTGGAGCCTTTGAAGGAGGCGGAGGATAAGTTAGAATACTTCAAAGTGAAGTGGATTAGGATTGGAATTTCAAGGACAAGAAAGGTGTAGATGGAAGAAGAGATGAAGGTGAAGGGTTGACCAGAAGATGAGCTGTGGATTAGCTGTAGGTCAGCTGGATAATAAACATGATACGGTGAAGTCATCCAAGGAGTACCAGAGAAGCATCTGCACCTTCTCTGGGTTATATTTGTGTCTTCAGAAATGGCTCCTTATTTCCTGGGCCAGTGCAAGCTGGGAAAACAGGCTTTTGGAGCATGAAAGCTCCAAAGTTGGGCTTGCTGCCTTGGCAGGTGTCCTGTGGTGTGTTTTCCATGCTCCTGGGCTTTTCCCTCTGGAACAGGACACTCGATGGCATTTCCTCTGGTGTGGCCTTACTGTGGGCTGTGGTGGGTGTTGGCATTGGGACAGGGGCTGGAAATGCCATATTCCTTGTGGGAAATGTGTTCCTGCATGGGCTGGCTCAGCGTGGCTGAAAACCTGCACTCTCAGCTTGCCAGTTACTCTGGAAAGCAGGGGAGGAATGTCAGGATGGACAGTTTATTTAGCAAAGTGTCTGGCAGCAAACTTTGTGCTGGTGTGACAGTTCTGCTCTCATTTCTAAGCAGTGATCAGAGATGCCAGGGTTAATTCTTGGGGTAATAATCACAATAAGCCCTGCATTTTTTCACATAATACCTACTTTACCAAAAGTTGTCTGAGCTTGACACAGAACAGCCAAAGAGCATTGCCAGTAAAAGAGATAAAGATAAGATTCTGGTCACCAAAGGCTTGGCTTTGAAGTTGCTTTGCTCACTGAGGGTAAGAACAGCTTTCTTGTGAGCTTCCTTCATTCCTCTCCGTTCTTCCACTCCTTTGGCAGAGTGAGTTTATTTTGTTGAAGGTTTTATTTTCTGCTGAAAGTGCAGGAAATTCAGACAGCTCTCTTGGAAGCTCCCCAAAGCTAATACAAACAAGATACATATGCCTCTCTTAAACTAACTAAAAATAAAGTAAATTATTTGAAAATATTTAACTATAGATATTCCCCTATAAAGATAAAAGGGAAATCTACATCACTACAATTGTGGATACTGATAAATTATGTTATCAAGGTGTAATTCTCTGGAGTGTCTACGTCTGTTCCTCACAAAAGATTGAGGAGTACCACCCTGAAATCTGGAATAGCTGTGTTACAGACAGAAGTAGTAACTACTGGATGTCCAAAAGCATAATTCATTGAAGTGTTCTTTAGCATGTACAAAGCCAGATGAAAAAAAAATGTGATGTAAGATGAACTGAAACTGTCTGTTCAGCTATGCTTTGTGTGTCTGCAGCTTATGGAACTGCAACACTTTACCAGATTTTTCCTGCCGGTTTCTCCCTAGTAAAAAAAATTGCAGAACTTGTCTGTTTGGGGTTAATTTGGCATTCTTAGTCCTTTTGATATCTGTTAATTGTGCAGGGTATGTATGCTTTTTTTTTCCCCATTGCTGACAAAATTGCCTTTATAGTCGTATCTGCGTCATGAAGGAAGTAGTTGTTTATGACTATAATTTTTTATAATTTATGTTCGCAAATTGTTGAATCTCACTGAAAATATTACAGATGAAGAGCTACAGTGAGTCATCGTGGACAGGGGCTCAGCGTGGGGAACAGCCATAATTACAGTTGCCTGTGCAACCTCCACCCTCACCTTTTCTCTTGTTCCTACATCTGTATGGGGCCTTCAGCCTCAGCTCTGATGATGATGGGTGGTCCCACAGTGTGGGTGCAGCAACACAGACATGGTGCAGCCCTCCCTGACATTCCATTACCTAAAGAGGCTCCAGGAGAGCTGGAGAGGGACAAGACATGAAGTGGGAATGGCCTCCCAGTGCCAGAGGGGAGGGATAGGTGGGATACTGGGGAAGGAATTGGTGTCTGTGAGGGTGGGAAAATTATGACAAAGGGTGCCCAGAGCAGCTGTGGCTGCCCCTGGATCCCTGGAATTTTCCAAGGCCAGACTTATGGGCTTGGAGCAACCTGGGATAGTGGAAGCTGTCCCTGCCCATGGCAGGGGGTGGAAGGAGATGAGCTTTAGGGTTTCGTCCCACCCAAACCATCCTGGGATTTTCTGAGTTGGAGAGAGAGGCAAAGGGAGCAGATGTGTCCTTTAGGGGTCACTCAGAACTAGCAACGAGAGTGGTGAGTCCAAGATGGTTTTCCTTCTGTGAATTGTGGAGTTCCTGGGAAGGAAACTATTACATCATGTCCAGCTATTTCAAGTAGCTGCTTCACAGCTTTTGCACACTCTGTGCACTCCTGGGTCTGCTGGAGAGGGACCAGCAGTGTTGGTCAGACCAAGCTAAAGCCACCAAGCTTTGACACAAAGCAACTTGCACTTCTAAAAATTCAAATGTCAAAGCATTTTATTACTGGCAGCAAGTTCCCACTTACTAAAAGCCATTCATTGTCACGAGCAGTTAAGATTAGAATTGTGTTTGGACGTGGTTTTTTTGTCAGCCTGCATTTCCATCAAGTGTTTCTTTTGCAATTACATGTGACATTTCCACTTTATTTCATCAGGTTTCTTTGAATTAAGACTTCAGCACAGTGTGTTGTCCTGTTGTTTTCTTTTATCCTATTTACATTTTGTAGTTGTAGCATACTCCCTTACCAATCCCTGCTCAGGTTTTGCTTTTTTTTAGGCAGATAAGCTTCTTCCTGCTTATTGTGCTAACTGTATAATTAGCAGTTATTTAGCTGAAAGCATAATTTAGCTGGAAAATTGCTGTGATGTGAAGGCACAGTGAGAAATGTGGCTTTTTTTAGTATACACAAGTGACCCGGGTGTCTGTACCCATTGTCATATGGTGCGTAACACCATTCATGTGGATCTTGCCACAAAGGAAAAGTTGCTCTGTTAGATCTCCAATTTTTAAAAAAGTTAGAAAGTAGAACTCTTTAGGCTTACAGTTATTCATTGCTTTGGAGTTTACTATACATTAAGATAAAAGGGAGGAAAACCAAATCATTGCATTTAAGTGAATTTCAGCTTGCAATAAAAAAATACATAATCATGTCTGTAGTGCATAGTCTGAAGTATGTAATTATCATGTGGACATGACATGAGACTTAAGTTTGTTCACTGTTGCTTCTTAGAGTCATGGAATAGAATCCCTGAGTGGTTTGAGTTGGAAGGAACCTTAGAGCTGATCCTGTCCCACCCCTGCCATGGGCAGGAACACCTTCCATTATCCCAGATCCCTGTCCAACCTGGCCTTGGACACTTCCATGGATTGAGCAACCACAACTTCTCTGAGAAACCTGTGCCAGCTCAGTGTGCAGCATCTTCCTAGGTTAATGATCAAAAATGCAAAATATCATTAAAAAATCTGTCTCCATCCATGCTGTGCAATACCTTGGGTACCAGTCTGGAAAAGGGCAGTGCTTGACTTCCAGCCTGGGCTCAGGACTGAAGATCAAAAAAATGGGCTAATCAAGGAGCTGATTTCATCATGGAAGAGAAACTCATGCCCGCCTTTGCTTATTGATGCCATTTCATAGCATCACAATTCACCAAAATCCTGATTTTTCAACCAGCTATTATTTTCCATGTAAATTAACTTCAGAGGAAAGAAAACAGAAAGCTGAATAATTTTGTCTCTGTTTATATCAGACTGTACAAACCATGAGGGATGGTTATGCAACATCAAGCTGAATTACACAAGGCATGCCTCCTTTTATCTCCTCAGAACTGGTAACATTTAGAGGGTAGAGATTTGCATTCATTCATGATGGAAGTTTTAAAATTAGTTTTTTATAGTCACAATAATTAAAATAAATTCAATATCGAATTGAATTAAAAGGATGAGCACTCAGAATGTTCCATTGTGAGAACCAGGAGATGGTGCACCATAAATTAAACGGGTTTTTGGTGACACTGAGTTTTTGCATCCTCTGCTGACAGTGATTTGGTTTTTGATGGGTAAATGTGTCTGTAAGGAACTGAACTGTGAGCAAATGCCTGGGGTTTCGTGGTTAGGCTGCTTGACTTCTCCTGATATTTAAAAACCATATACTTTTCAAGTGGTTTTACACATCAGGATGTAAGTATTGAATTCTGTGGAAGTGTTTGCCTGGAGGATACCATGCTAATTTTTAATTGTATTGCAGTAAAGAAAGCAACAATATTCCAGGATGGTCAGATCCAGGAACATCCAACTCTGCCCATCATTTTCCTTGGCTTTGAACTTTTGTGTGTTCCTTGATAGTGTTTATCAAACTCAAATTGTTTTTCTCCAGATAATGTTCTCATTCATCGTGTTTTCCCCTGCATCCTCTCAGCTTATTTCCATTCTCTTTTCTCTGGCATGATTACTTGTTTTTTCCTTTTAACAAAAGACTACCCTGACATGTATCTGGCTGTTCTTTAGGTGACACTGCCTTGTTTATCCCTTATGCATCTAGAACATGGCCAAACATCTTTTTGCCTTAAAAGTTAGAATCTTTGCAAAAAGGCACCACATTTAATTTCTCTTCTGAGAAGGAACATGAGTTGACTACCTAGAATTATCCACAGTAAAGTGAGGGCTGTGCCTACATTCCTGTCCCCTTTGCAGGCATGATTTCAGTCTCACACTGTTGGTACCAAGTTTTTAGCTGCCACTTTTCTTTTTAATGATGGTTATAATTATTTCAATGGGAATAAACTAAAAAAAAAAAAGAAAAATAGGTGAGGGAGGACTGGTACACGTCGATGTTGACAGAGGTGTTGTCTGAACCCTGTTTTGTAAAGGAATATTGTGGTAATCTTAAATGTGAGTGCCACACTGAATTTGTCAGTTGAAAGCAACAGGAAAGTTGTAACTCCTCTCTTTTAAATGTACTGTTCAATAGATTGAAGCATGTCTGTGTTTCACAAATCAATATTTGACTTTAGTTTTCATATAGCAGCTAATCCAGTTTAAAAAAAATGGTCTTACAAAGCTGCTGAGGATGATGTGTTAGTCCTTGCCTTGGCCACACACGTTCAGCATTTCAGCTGTGTTCAGCTGCTCTGAAAGTAATACACAGGGTGATAAACTGCAACAACAAAATGTTAATGTAACTTTATTTATACCTGTCTTGATACCATGTCTGGATGCAGTGGGGCTGGAGCCTGATACTGATGATAAAAAGCAACAAAACCACGTGGCATTTTATCAGCATTTCTCCACTGTCTCATCCAAATGCTGACCTTGGATTTATGCTTGTTTTTTCCTTTGTTTTGAAAACTTTTAAACCCTTAGGAATGATTCAATCTCTAATTATAGGAGCAGACAGTTCTCCTGATATGTGTGTGCAATACAGGGATTCAGTGCCACTTCTCTGTCTTTTGTGGAGATCGGTCTTCTTATAAATTCTTTTTTTTGTAGTCAATTGTGAGTAAAAATCTTCACTACACCTCCTGTTTTTCTTCATGGGGGTCCCAGGTTTTGCACCTGCAGTGTGGTAGCTGAAACACAGATGGTTGATTCTGTCCATCAGCTCTTAAAAATGTTAAATTTAATTACTGTGCAATAACCTCTGAACATTTTCATTGTTTGAAGCTGACCACTAGCAGAGTTTCCAACCTTTAAAGAAGGTGGTTAGCAATGCTTTCTGTTTCAATTAGCTGTATGCCTGTGGTTTAAGCTAAACAGTTTTTATTAAAAAACATTTAGTTTTTGAAAAGTAGTTGAGTGGTTTGTTACCTTTCTGTTAACTGGATAGATCTCTATTTGGAATAATTTCTGTGAAAGTCATGTAGTCTGTACTTTAGAATACTGTCTTGGTCACTAACTCACCCTGTTGCACTGGGGGCAGAAGTATGCCAGTCTTTTAAAAGCTCAGAGCTTTTAAAAATACACCATAATACAGAATATTTTGCAGTAAATCTGAGTTGATAGGCAAGCACCATTCCCCGGGTGAGTTAGGTCTGGATTTTTCTTCAGATTCCAGCTGAAGCAGTTATTTCTATTTTTGTCTAATATTTTCCATTACGTACCCTTCACAACACCTACCTGGGATGCTGTTTCATAGCACAATAACTAGCTAACTAGGCAGAGGAACCACCTGCATTTTGAAAACAGAGATTATTTCTGTCATAGAAGGCTGTGATCCCATTGACAGCAATCAGCTTTGTAAGGATTCCTGCCATCATTGTTAGCTACACTACAATGCTAATTTAGGTGGCAAAGTCATTAAAAAATAGGAGATACTCACATTCAGAAAAAAAATCTGTAACCTTCACTGTCAGGCATCATTGCTAAAGAAGGAATTTTACTGGAATGCATGCACGAGATACTCCTCTTCAAACAAGACTTCCAAAAAGCTTCTACTTAAATCTCTTTTATACATGTAGAAGACAAGTGTTGGGGATAACCAGACTGAAGTGTGGGGATAATGATGGAATCTCACTTCTCCAGGGTCCCCAGTGTCACAAAAGAAGTGGAGGAGCAGGTTGGGGAAATGGTGCTGCCTTCTGCAGGGCCTCGTCTAGGAGAGGGATTTGGGACAAGGGATGGAGAGATGGGACAAGGAGGAATGGCTTCCCAGTGCCAGGGGTCAGAGATAAGTGGGATATTGGGAAGGAATTGGTGGCTGTGAGGGTGGGGAGGCCCTGGCACAGGGTGCCCAGAGAAGCTGTGGCTATCCCTGCATCCCTGGGAGTGTCCAAGTCCAGGCTGGACAGGGCTTGGAACAACCTGGGACAATGGGAGGTGTCCCTGCCCATGGCAGGGGTGGAACTGGCTGAGCTTTAAGGTTCTTTCCAAACCAAACCACTCTGAGGTTCTGTGATCTACACTTCTAGGAAGAAATGCACCTTGCTTTACATTGAAAGCAGCCAGAGCAAAGTGGCAGCAAAGAATTTCGCTCTTTATGAATCTGAACCAGATAATGAAAATTCTTGTGTTCTCCTCTGCCTTGGTGAGAGCATACATCTGCCACATGACAATTGGTACAGTGCTACTTAATAGTAGGAAATAACTGTGTGCAGATTGAATGACAGGCCAACAAAATGCTGTTTTAAGTGCTGCCTTTTTTCTGAAGAACTTAAGTGCCTTGTGATAACTCACAAAATGAACTTTGTGAGCAGTCAGCAAAAGGAAGTGTTGGTGGTTTCATTGTTCATACCCAGCAGAAAAACTCAAGGTGGTTTAGTATGGTTCACATTCTTGCCAGACTTGTAAAGTCTCACAGTCCAGTGTTTGATGTGATGGAGACAACCTAAATGATACAAACAAGGTAGAAGTCCCCCTTTTTTTTTACCTTATTCCAAGGTAGGACAGAGAGCTCTGCAGTTGAATAACCGTATTGGAGATACCCTGGTGTGGAGCTCAAGGAGGGAAATCCAGACAGCTGGGAGGAGTTCACATGCCAGCTTGTTCAGCTTAGGAAGTTTGAGTTGTCAAATGCACTGACAAAATGAAAAGCTCTACAAGTTTATCTTAGTGTGAAGGCTTAGTGCACTACAAAAGGAGATTCCTTTTTTCTTTTGTTACAAGTGTTCTTCTATGCCAAGAAAATAATCTTAAAAAACAGTCAAAGGGGAAAAGTCTGGTAACAGTGACAGATATTCAAGGTGCAGTGATGTTTGATGCAATCAGCTTTCCTTCTCCTGCCTTTGCTTTTCTCTTTCACCCACTGTTTTTTATTGCTCTGTTATTTTTTTCTCTCTTTTCCCTATCCCTCCTTCCTGCATAGGGGCTCAACAGAAAATATAATAAATTTATTATATGCTGAAGTGCTTTTATTTAGAATAGGAAAGGTTGAAAAGACTGTGTTCACTTAACCCTTATGAATCTGGCTGATTACAATATGGTAATGCTTTATGTCACGGCTCCTGTTGGGAGAATAAAGCTGTGAGGCTGAGTACTAGAATGATGCATTTCAATTAAAATTTTGGTGATTACTGGAGAAAAGAGATTCCTTTCCAGACACATGGATGGCAGATTTGCTCATCATAGAGACATTACCAACCAACAGCTTTATTAGCAATAATTACCTGTGAACTGCCTTTATTACTCAATGTTTTACGATGGAAAAGGCCCCACTGACCTTTTACTCCTTTCCTGAAGGCTCAAGACCTGAATGTGATCGAGGAAGTGATCAGAATGATGCTGGAGATCATCAACTCCTGCCTGACCAACTCCCTCCACCACAACCCCAACCTGGTGTACGCTCTGCTCTACAAGCGCGATCTGTTCGAGCAGTTCCGCACTCACCCCTCCTTCCAGGACATCATGCAAAACATAGACCTGGTGAGTGATTCCTCACTGCAGAGATGGTTACACTTGGTTATCTGATCTCTTTTTACTCTTGAGAAGTGGAAAATACTCATCACTTCTTACAGGTTGGTCTTAAAATGTTGAATTTTTTCTTGACTGTTTTCTGGGCCTGCGCTGTGGTGACTTCTGGGCAGCATAGAAACACAGAGTGGTTTGGGTTAGAAGGGGCCTTAAAGGTCATTTAGTTCCAACCCTCTAGTTTATTTAACAACCCTTTCCACACACCTTTAACTCAGGAGAATCAGAGGGCTTTTGAGATGCCTCTGGTAAAGAATTCCCAACCTGTGATGCATCTTTCACCCCCTATAAAGGGAGGACAATGTCATCTTCTCTTGACTGCCCCTTATTAGAAACCTGCTTTCAGAGGAGCAAAAGCTAATCTTCATCATCAAATGATCCTTTTTCTTTTCTCTCACTCCTATCACCAGCCTAGTAATGATTATAGGGAATTATTTTTAAGTAAGTAAAGAGCAGGCATTCATTATTCCCTGTCTCTATCTAAATGTGTGTTGTTTTCACTTGCCAAGTGTTTTCTTCACAGCAACCTTCCCCTTGTGTAAGGAAACATTTTAGAGGAAAACAGAAGAAAGTAGCTGTGCATAAGAAGCTGTTACCAGTGTGACTCTCCCTGGAGTATGACTTTGGGAAACAGTTGTTAATTTTTTCTGCATCTGATAGTAGTTTTAATGTTCATGTGGAGAGCCTGAGCTTCTGCTAGAAAAATTTAAAGCATTACAAATGTTTCTCTGTCTTCTAGTCAATATTTGCAGAGCTGAGCAATGTTTGAAGCCACACTATAATGCAAAATATTGGAAGGGAGAGCTGAGCAGGGTGCTAAGTCTCTGGATGCAGTGAATAGCATATTATTGTGTCTAACAGTTTGCAGAGTTTCTGGTTTGATTTGCTTTTAATTACAGGAGATTTCCAGATACATGCCCATAAAGAAAAGTAATTGTAACTGTTGAACTGAAATCCTTCTCAGTACCTATTTCTTCCTCTTCTGTTCTCTCTTCACATTTTCTGGTCATGAAAGAGTTTGGGGAGTGGAGGACTTGAAGCTCAAAACTCTAAACTTTGAGCAGCTGCAGACTACAGGCAGCATGAGACTGTCTGCATGATTAGAGCAAGATGTCTTAAAGTTGTATAAAGAGGATACAGTGCACTGAAGATAACAGTTGTCTACATTCCTGACTGAGATAGGGACCTTCTCTGGTTACTTGCCCACATCCAGGATAACTGGTGGTGGCCAGATCCTTCTGCTTGCAGCCCCGTGCCTCCCACAGACACCAGCACGTCCTTTCCTTTGTAACAGTTAAATGTAGGTTTTCCTCAACAGTTTAAACAATTCCTCCCCAAAACTATTTAATATTGGGTTACAGCATAATGCCAGTTACATTCAGAAACTATTTAAAGCTTTCCAAGGGAGCATGTTGAATTTTTAAATAGCTCCTTTGTTAGAGAAGCAAGGACGTCAAAAAAAGAATTTTTTTAATTTTTTTTTTTTTTAAATGTACCTGTCACCATCTGGCAAGTGGTAAGAGCTGTCAGGCTTGTAGATCTGAATAAAAGATGAGATTCATCTGACTCCTCATCTACCCTGTCACGTCCTGCACTTCATACACAGTATTGGCAGCTCCATACAGAACCAGTCTTTGTCTCGTGTGCTACAGCCAGAATGTTCTAACTGGTCTTGCTTTCCCTTGAAACAGTGGCAAATCATGTCAGTTTTACTGTACACATTGCAGGGAGCTTGTCTGGGAACCATGTGGGCAGGATCTGAGAAGAACCAAAATGAGTTTTTGTCTCCAAGAACTTACCAGACTTTTCTCTGCAGTGGTGGAGCTGGGAGCTCCATCCTCACAGCTGTATGGGACACTGTGGATGTCTGAAATGTAGCTGTGCTCTAAAAGGAGTCAGAAAAAAAAATCTTAAAAGATTAGGCTCAATAAATTTCCAAACTGTGTGTTGCTGAAAGCTGGGAGGATATACTCATGGGGAGGATCTCCCTATTCTTGACCTGCTCTTACATTCTTATTTCAGCTTCCATCCCAGCCTGCTTTCAGATAGAATAGTATCTGAAATACTGAAATAGAGCTGGTCAGGGTTTTCATGTGACCAAGGCTGGTTGTTCAGAAGAGAATGGATCCACCAACTTCCTGTGTATTGAGGACCTGTGTTGGCTTTCAGGCTGTTGTGGTCAATGAAATTTTGTGGCCCAAAGTGTGGCTTTTGGTAATGCAAGAGTGGTGAAGAAAAATTACCTTTCTGAAGCTCCCCAAATATATCTTCAGGAGCTCTGCTGCATCCTGACTCCATCTCTTGGTACTTTTTCTGGTCATAAACTAGGTTGGGATTATCTGCACCCATATAGGCAGTGGAGCCAGGAGTGTAATTTTTCACAATGTCATTTAGTGAGAGGACAAGGGGCAGTGGCTTCCCACTGCCAAAGGGCAGGGTTAGATGGGATATTGGGAAGGAATTCTTGGCTGGGAGGGTGGCACTGGCACAGGGTGCACACACAAACTGTGCCTGCCCCATCCCTGGAAGTGTTCCAGGCCAGGCTGGATGGAGCTTGCACCAACCTGGTCCAGTGGAAGGTGCATTGGGATTGGACTAGATGGCCTTCAGAGGTCCCTTCCAGCCCAAACCATTCTGGAATTCTATGATTCCAATCATCTGGATATGTCTAGAGATTCACATGAGCAGTAGGTGCATGTTGAGCACTGTGTCACTCTGACATCCCTCTGCTCCAGCAAATTCTGCCCACTAGTTGATGAAAGATTCTCCAACTGTAAACTGTAGTCCAGATTTGTATTTTATAGTGATATATTAACAGACAGCGTGATAATGTTTAATGATGCAGAAATCAGACCAAAATACAGAGCATGTAAATTCTGTAATGAGTTTTAGACACCAGAACAGTTGCCAGTTTGCCTTGTCAACAATGTATAAAATAGTTATGACATATAAAGACTTAAATGCTTATTATTTTTATCCAGTTGGATGTAATGTACTCATCAACCAAAAGGAAGCATGGAAGAGGTGAAAAGGCTAAAAATTTGATGAAGAATTAATTGGAGAATGTACTGGGGGTGTAATAATGAGTAGTTGATGGTGCAAATAGAAGAAGGCATCTGCTGCAATTCTGTGTGTGTATATAAGCAAAGAATAACCCAGAGGTGTTCTCTAAGCCTAATCACACTGGTGACAACTTATCTGGATTGCTCTGGGTTTAGAATCTCAGAATCATTTAGGTTGAAAAAAACTTTCAAGACCACGGAGTCCAACCACTCCCCAGCACTGCCCAGGCCACCACTGATCACTGTCCCCAAGTGCCACATCCACATGGCTCAAGAGACAGGGACTCACCACTGCCCTGGGCAGCTGTACCAGGGCTGGACAACCCTTTCCATGGGGAAATTCCTCCTGATGTCCACCCTGCCCCTCCCCTGTCCCAACCTGAGGCTGTTCCCTCTCGTCCTGTCCCTTCCCTGGGAGCAGAGCCCGACCCCCCCAACTGTCCCCTCCTGTCAGGGACTTGTGCAGAGCCACAAGGTCCCCCCTGAGCCTCCTTTTCTCCAGGCTGAGCCCCTT
>JBBMKD010000115.1:72991301-73026184 GCA_037834095.1 Argya squamiceps | reverse complement strand
CTTTTTCTTTTTCTTTTTCTTTTTCTTTTTCTTTTTCTTTTTCTTTTTCTTTTTCTTTTTCTTTTTCTTTTTTTTTATTCTTTTCTTTTTCAATACTTTTGCTAAGCAGCATTTTGGCCAGAGCAGGTTAGTTTTCCATGTAGAAAAGGTGACATTGACTTTGGGGTGGAGTGTTTGTATATATATATAGATATATATAAATATATGTGTATATATATATAGACATATATAGATATATATGTATGTATTGTCATTCATCACTTTGTACATGCAAATAACATCCTTCCTTTGCACAGGCAGTGATGAGGAGCAGCACGTTTCCCTCCTGTAGTAATGGCCTTGAGAGTCTTTCTGCCCTCTGTCCTTGTGCCTCTCTCCTGGGAGTCTCCCAGTTCCTCAGGTCTTCCCACTTCAGTCTCTGAGGTTTTCAGGGGAAGCTATTCTAAAGCTCAACAAACTCATATTAAGATCAGACTGAAGATACAGTTACACAATAACTCTGGCAACTCTGAGGCATTTCAGCAGCTAAATAAAGGAGAAAGCTTTAATCCTTATGTCTTTAATGACACTCTCTGGGCAAGTCTGGATGGGTGGGAGCAGCCCTACCCACGCTGGCTTTGATGGCACCTTTCAGGGAGTTGTGCAGAGCCACAAGGTCCCCCCTGAGCCTCCTTTTCTCCAGGCTGAGCCCCTTCCCCAGCTCCCTCAGCCTTTCCTGGGGCTCCAGCCCCTTCCCCAGCTCTGTTCCCTGCCCTGGACAAACTCCAGCCCCTCGGTGTCTCTCTTGTCCTGAGGGGCCCAGAGCTGTCCCCAGGACCAGGGGCAGCTTGTGCTCAGCCACTTTGCACAATGTCTGGAGGAATTGTGAGTCTGTTGCATCTGTGTTGACACAACCTACACGTAATTCCAAAGTGCAAAGCTGTGGAGCTCAATCCCAAGAACATATGTATATGTATGTATATGTGTGTATGTATGTGTGTATATATATATAAAAGCTTTGCAGTTAATTGCTAACTAATTTTCAAGCCATCCTTGCCTTTTGCCACAGCATACTGAGGTGCTGTGAAGTACAAGAGACCCTGCAGAGATATTATTCCTGCCTCCTAGAAATAACCATCTTCAGCTGAAGCACTCTGGGGGAGGCAGTTGAAACAGGGATATGATTTGGAAAATGAGGGCTGAGGCAGAGCTTTTACTCACTCACTTCCCTGCAGCTCAGACAATGATGTTTTTTTCTGGCGTGTGAGTACTTAATGTATGCACGGATGTTTTCAAGTGAATGTTTTCAAGTTGCTTATCTTGGCCTTTGTCGAGGAAGTGAGCATTCAAGAGGTGCTACATGTATGCAGGTTCTGAGTCTGTTGCTTAGCCCATAGTTCAAACATGAATCAACGTCAACTAAAAATAACAGCACTTAGAGCCATGATCCTCATCTGCATAATGGAGCTTATCAGTTTGGGAGCACACCCTGGTGCTCCTGCTCCCTTCCACTGTGGGAAGCAACACGGGATGCAAAGTGAGCATGTGTGGTAGCAGTAGGTCATGGATAAATATATATATGTGTGTGTGTGTGTCTGTGTCTGTGTTGGGAAAGATATCCTGCATTTTCTTAGCAAATAATTATTGGGACATGGGAGATCTAACTCAGATCTTCCTTCCAGTCCTGGAGCAGTCTGACTGGAGACAAACAATATAATTAACATTATTTTAAGCATATGCTTTTAGCTGTGTGCTGTGGAAGGCCAAGAAAGTCCAAGCTGAGCAATTAGCCTTTTAGAAGACTTCTGCACAAACAGAGAGATAAAGGGCAGGTGCTGAAATCAAGAGCTGGTTATTTCTCCCTCAGTCTGTGGGAGGAGATAAATGAAGTTAATATGCCTGGGATGGAGGCAGAAGCCATGGCGTGGAGATAGAGCTGTCTCCTTCGCAGACGAGCAGCCCACAACCCAGGCTCCCTGCTATATTGCAGGAGCTTATTAAAGGCAATTTAGAGATCATAGTGATAGGTGAAAATTAGCCTCATTCTTTCTTTTCTTTCTCTTTATTTTTTTTTTTAAAGTTCTCAGGCTGCCTTCCTTGCCTTTGGTGAACTATCTGTACTTTCAGGATTAGGAGAGTGAGAGAAGTGGGACCGTGTCTGGAGCCCGTGACTTATCTCAGGATTTCAAGGGGAGTTAGCCAGCAGATAACAACTCTTCTGCAATAAGTGGGAAAACTTGTTTCAGATGCCAGCTGGTGACTGGAAGCTGACATTTGGTTTCATAGAATGATCACACTTGGGAGGCCGCATTTAATGCTTTATAAAAGAGAAGTTCCCATTACCTAAGCCACTTAAGATGGAGATTTGTTTTTCATGGGCATTTTCAGATCTGCTTGTGTTTTTCCCCTACTTCTTTCCTCCCCACGTCAATTAGTATTTTGTCATCAGTGTGCACTCTTTCAGATGTTCTTTGTGTGCTATGCAGACGTGCCATTATGCCATCAACTCTCACATTTTTGATATGGTACAAAATTTAATATTTATTGAAGTGCATTTGAGTTCGATGGGCATTAAAATTTCACAGAATATGTAAAAGGAGCAGAGGTAAAAGCCTTCAGTCTCTTGACAGAACAAGTTTCGCTTTAGGTGTTAAAAGCACTTCCCATAGGTTTCCCCTTGTATTAACAATGTTCTTCCAACTCCATCAGCTTCCATTTGTTTCACTGAAAAAAGCTGCTAATCACTGAGGCACCAGAGCATAGGGGAAGAGTAAATTGTCATCATGGTGGTGGCAGACACTGCCTGGGAGGTGGACCAGGGGAGCTTTGTGTCCCTGGCACATCACCCTGGAAAAGAAGCACTAGCACCAGAAGCTCAGCTACAAAAAGTGTCATAAAAATAATATGATTGTTGACTGAGGTGGCAGTGACTTCAACAGGGGATGTCAAGCACAGGTGCTTCGGTAGAATCACAGAATCATTTACGTTGGCAAAAACTTCTAAGACCACCAGATCCGACCATTTCCCCAGCACTGCCCAGATCACCATTAACCCCTGTCCCCAAGTGTCACATCCACATGGCTTTTAAATCCCTGTGGGGATGGGGACTCCAACACTGCCCTCAGCAACCAGGGATTGACAGAGCTTTATGTGAAGAAATTTTCCCTACTGTCCCACCTGTCCCTCCCCTGTCCCAGCCTGAGGCTGCTCCCTCTCCTCCTGTCCCTGTTCCCTGCGAGTACAGCCCGACCCCCCCGGCTGTCCCCTCCTGGCAGGGACTTGTGCAGAGCCACAAGGTCCCCCCTGAGCCTCCTTTTCTCCAGGCTGAGCCCCTTTCCCAGCTCCCTCAGCTGCTCCCCATCAGACTTGTGCTCATGGGAAATCAGAAATCGGGAATGGCCATAAAAGAAAGTCCCCAAACATGAATATGCATATGAAGTCCCCAAAACCAAAGGAGCCTAAAGGATTTCTTGGCTTGGGAACTGAGCTCTCTTTGGAAGAAGTTTGCTGCTTCTGCTGATGCTCCTCCCAGGGAGCAGACATCATCTGTTGAGCAGTCAGTGGTGCCATCACACCTGCAGAGGGACAGGACAGGGGCAGCCCTGCATAGCACCCCAGGTGGCAAAGGAAAGCAGTAGTGTTCCATATATATGCACCCTGTTGATCCAAAAAAAACATCCATTGCCCCATCTTCTATTAGAACTGCTCCTGATTACAATTTTTTTCATTTTCCCCCACAGTCCTGCTGTCCTTAGTCTTGAGTGGTTGTTACTTGGCCACAGCAAGATGCTGGATTCAGGATCCAGACCAATGGTCTTTAATAATCCAAATTAAACCTCGGGGCAGATCTGTAATTGCTTTAAAAGCCATGTACAGCTTTCTTGTGTTTCTTTTACTACTGTAACACTTTTGCTGCTGTGAAATTTTTGTTGGAATGGTGCACAAATTAACTCTGTGTGACACCATAAGGGGGAGGGACAGAGGACTTACAGAGACCAGCAACTCCTTTACAGAGCTCCAGGGCACAGCACTAAGCAAGAGAGACAGAAAACTTCCTTAAAAAATAAATTCATCCAGTTCTTCCTGATATTTATCTTTTTCTTTTTTTTTTCTGGCTCAGAGGTCAAAGTTCTTATTACAGTGGAAGCTGATTGTGTCTAATACATCCTTAGGTCTGATGCTAGGCAGGCGTCTACAACACAGACTTCCTTTTGCTGACCCTCAGCTGCTGTTAACCCTTACCCTGAAGAAGATCAGATTAGTGACAGAAGTGTAAAAAAGTTTTAAACAAAGTGCTTTTTGGGCCTTTCCAGAGCACTGGCCATATGCTAAGAATAAGAGTATTTATGGATTGTATATTTCCTTCTGACAATTTATACCCTCAATTAAGATGTCAGACTTCCCTGCTTCCGTGAGCTGACCTGTAAGTGATGGACAATAACTCACGTTTCTTTTGAAAGCATTTGTTTAGGGGTCAGCTTCTCAGAGACCTCGAGTAGAGGAGAATATACTCTGTGTCCCTTGAGAAATATTATTTTGGGTAATCAAAATTCCAGGGGGAAAAAAATGATCTTGAAAGTTTTGATGGGATTTGTGGTCAGAAAATAACTTATCGTTGTGAAACTGTGAGCAGTCGAAGACATGTCTGCGCTCAGCTGACTCTGGCTAATCTTACAGTGGGATTGTAAACCTGTCTGTCTGTCTGAGCCAGGGCAAACCCTTATGCAGGTGCTTTTCAATTAATGTAAGCCTTGCTACTTAAATTGGTGAGAATGAGTTGAAACTAAACTGAATGACACCACTTCATAATAAGTATGTCCGAGCAGGAGTTTCTATCATTTAAATCTGCTTAATTAAATGGTGCAAACTTGTGTGTAGGCAATATCTAAAGTATGTGAAAAATACCATGGAAAAACTGTGATTATTATAGTGCTTGAAGTTAGATACTTGCTGACATAATGCATTGTATGGGAACTCTTGGCTTTGTAGTTTGAAACCTTACAGGAAGAAAAATAACGGCATCACCCCAGAAGGGAATGAAAGCTTTGGGGGTTTAGCTCAGAAATAATATACCACCCTCACTTTGAAGCATTAATATGATAATCCACAGAAATGTGACTTTAGTAGGAAGTAGGGCTCAGTAGCTAGTTAGAATACATAGCAAAACATTTGCATAACAAAAACATTTGCCTATGTGCCTGGTTGCTGTAACACTGAAAAAGCCAATGGCCAAAGTAAATTCACTTTGCCAGCTGTGGATTCCAGGTCATGGAATCACAGAATCGTTTAGGTTGGAAAAGCCCTCCAAAGTAAATTCCCCCAATGTGGCCAAGGCCACTACTAACTCATGTCCCCGAGTGCCACATCTACATGGCTTTTGTGCACTGTGATGACACCTGTTGTTCCATGGTTAAAAGTGTATTTTAGCAGTCTCTAGAGAGCCTTGTTTGTAGCCATGTGTAATGCAAATACAGCTGATGAATTGGATTGAATACTAGCAACACTTCATTTTCAGAAGTATCCTTCAGGTAAAATGGAAGGAATCAGTTAACTTAGAGACTTTAAGGAAAGAGAAATAAATTCTACCGCAGTCCTTAGCAATGTAGTTTGACTTGAAACTTGCTATCCACAGATAGCAAATTCTTATTGCTGAATTCAGGGTGTTTGAAATGTTGGCATGCTCTGGCATTATTGATGAGTCATTTATCAAGCATATTTATTTATTTTTCAAAGTTTGGTTTAATATTTTTATATGAAAAAAAATAAGCTAACAAGAAGTCTTCATACAGTTACCCATTCCCATAAGTGTTTGCATGGATTTTGACTGTCATACGTGTCAAGATTTGGGTTTCTTTGGTGCAGTGTAAGACACCTTTGCATACAAGGTCTTAGTTACAGCTGAGTATTTTATCTGCTTGAGTGTTGCCAGGCCTAGCAGCAGTGGTGTGCACCGTGGCACTCACAACCTCTCCCTGGCACTCCCAAAGAGAGTTCACTCACACTGTAACCGACACCATATTTACATGTTACTCTTAAGGCTGTTTGAAAAGGGGATGTTCTTTCCACCTTTCCCCAGTTGTGTTACGAGTGTGAAAATTATACAGTGTCACATTCTTTAAATTATTTTTGTAGCATTATGGGAAAAAAAAGAAAAAAACACCAAAAACCACCTCTGAAATGGTTCCAGGAAACTAAATTTTTCAAATGTGAATGCTTCTGAGAACCCAAACAAGTTAGGTTTGCTTTTACACAGCAGCTGTCAGTCAGTTTTGGGATTAAAACCAGCTTTTTAACTTGAGTTTACTTCAGTGGTTATAAATTCTTTCATGGGGGCGGAGAAAAATAAACAGTAATTTTTGGCATTGTTGACTAGAACAAGAAAAAAACCCAGCTATTTTATTTTGCTTGTCTGCCTGGCACACAGTTAAAAACATATTAACGCTTTTCTGACACCTCCCTATTGAAGAGTAATATAAACATCACTGCAGCATCAACATAGGAAAAAAAAGCATTAGCAAACTTTGGAATCTCTGATCTTTAAACTGTTTCTCATGTAATATCAGTTTCTTATTGTAAAGCACCCAAAAATCCCTTTGAACAGAAAATAGTAATCATGCTTTCAACTTAGACCACTTGTATAAAGCTTTTCTTCAGAGATGAAGAATAAACTGAGAACTTCAGTCTTGTTTTCTTCCTAGTCACTGAAGCATTCATTTCCATGGGGAAAATCCTGCTTCCACTGGAAAGTTTTCCTGATGGCTCCAACATTCTCAAGGTTGTTAAGGCTGTATCTTCGTGCTTAGGAGATGGTACCAGGCATGATGCAAGCAGGACACCAGACAGGCCCCAAGGCCGTGTGTGTCCCATGGTGGGGAGCGTGTGGTTCACAGTGACTGCTGTTAGTTAGGAGGAAAAGAGGGACTGTGCTTCACGTTCCCCTCCCACGTTCGCCCTCTCCCTGATTTCCCTGGCTGCTGCTCTGTGGGAATCACACTGATTGTGTGGTAGCTCTGAAAGTGGAGCTGGTGCTATGGTCAGCCTGGTGAGGATCTCATGTCACGAGAGCTGTGTTTCTGCCTGTGCTGTGTGGGAACAGAGCACAGGACTGGGTCTGTGAGCTTGTGACCTTCAGCCACCTCAGCTGGAGCGGATTGAGAGGAGCAGCTCGAGGAGCAATGGGATGGAGGCAGAGCTTTGTTAGCAGGTGCACAGTCAGCTTGAAGAAGCTGGGAGTGACTCAGGTTACCCACATCAAATCCATCAGCTTTTGCTCACTCTCGCCTTGAGTAGTTCCCATTTTTTCACCCTTCTTGGTGAATAATTTCTCTTGCACAGGTTACAATTCAAATAAGACTGACATCTGAACCCCTTCAATGTACTTTGACTGTTTGTTTTAAGTTTAGGTTAGCTATTGGGAAGAAATTCCTGGCTTTGAGGGGTGGTAAGGTCCTGGCACAGGTTGCCCAGAGCAGCTGTGGTTGCCCCTGGATCCTTGGCAGTGTCCAAGGCCAGGTTGGACAGGGCTTGGAACAGCCTGGGACAGTGGAAGGTGTCCCTGCCCACGGCAGTGGGTTGGAACAGGATGAGCTTTAAGATGCAACTCAAACCATTCTTCAATTCTATGGTAGAAATACTAATCCTTCAGTGCTGGTTTTTGCTTATGTCATCCAGCCTGTGGCACTCCATACCTGCAGTGTTATCCTCCACTTCAGTGGCACATGCTGAAGAGAGCAGGATGAAGACGTTTTCTTGCTGCAGCATTCCTTACTCGTTATGCAATTCCTTGCATGGAATCATGGCAGTATTTGGTGGAAGCATAACAGCAGCCCAAAAAGGATCAAGGATGCTTTGAAGGCAGCAGAGTTGTGACTATCAAAATCCTCCAAAGAACAGCAGATCTTTTTTGTATCTCCTTCAGGTATTCCCACCGCTTTTCTCATTTGAGGTTTAACGCATGCATTAATTAACGTGAGTTAAAGTCGGGGAAGGAGCGGCAGGAAAGGGGAGTTTGTTTGGTCTATGTGCTGGTGTTATGTCTGAAACAGGGCTCTGGTGTTCCTCCAAGGCCACGTACCTTGTTTGCAAACTTGTGCAGATAGAGAACGTAGAGAACTGTCACTCTTTCATGCTGTTAGCTTGTATCTGTCACAGCCGTGAGCAGAAAGCACCCAAGGTCCCAGCAAAGGAATGAGTAAGTGATGCTGTGATAAAGGACAGACTCAACCAAGTCTGTGGCATTTTCTTTGGGAGCAAGAAAGAATTTATCCTGGGATTTCCAAAGAACTAAAACATGCAGTGAAACTGGATTCAGACACATTGAGAACAAGCATGATATTTCTTTAGCTTCCCCACCTTCCCATTTATTATTTTGTTTTTCAGTTGGTGGGATATTGTGCATCCCAGTAAACTCCAAACCCACAGTACTTTCTCCCTGTCACCAAGACATCTGGTTGTGCTGGGGGAGCTAATCAATTGCAGACGTCCTTGCTATTATAAGCCTGCAAGCCACTTGAAAACTTACCCAGGATTTTGGTAATGAAGGGCCTGAAGTTATTATTTGAGCTTTTTCTTTTTTTTTCCTTTTAACTTCCCTTCAGGGGTCATCAGACTGGCAGTATTTTTTTTTTTTTTTACAAGCTCAAATTTTAGACTTTTGAAAGTTCAATTCTGTGTGTGTCAAGCCACTTGAATTTCCTGTAAAAATGTTGGAGTTGTGAATTGATTTGTAATAATATGAAAGTGAGCAAACATTCAGGTTAACTCTGTCTGAAAAGTTGGTATTTAAATAGATCAGAAAATCAGAGCTGATCTTAGGTTGAGGCACATTTGTCATTTTGCTGTTAGAGCTGATGTTTACTGTTAACTAATTGTTATTCAGTAAGGCTATTAGTCACATTTATGAAGAAGACTTTAAAAAAATTAGTTTGTAGCTCAAAATGAAGAACGGTTTAGAACTTGGGAGTGACGTTCAGCTCTCGAGGCGACGCACCCTATAGCTCCACTTGAAAACCCCTCCTTCAGAGCCTCACTGATGCCAAAATCTAACCAATAGTGAATGATTTATCATTCTGTATTTGGCTTTTTCCTGTTGGAAGGGTGGGGACAAGATCCGCAACTGCAGAATACCGAGTCACTCCTAGCACTTGGCTCTGAGGCGCATAAACAACGCGGACTGTTACGAGTCCCATCCCAACGCCCCTGTTACACGGCCACGTGTTCTCAGAGTTCCTGGGGCCTGATGTCAGGCATGTGCCGGGGCATTTTCTGATTTTTCTGGTGTGTTTTCTGATGCTCTGGGAGGGGGGGTCTCACGTGAAGCAGCCCGGGCCGGCGGCGCGGTCTGGCAGCACCGGCGTTGCTGCTGGTGCCGCTCGGCTGGGCGGCGATAAGCAAAGAGACAGTCTGTCTCCTTCCAGGAGCCTCTCGGTCATGTCTGAGCGCTCGGCAGTTCCCAAAGCCTCTGGCTGACTTTCCCCTGCGGACCGTTCATTTATCAGGAAATGGAATTGGTTACAGGATTTCGCGCGCTGCCAAACCTCACTGACGAAATCGGCCCGTTCCTGCTCTCTCAGAAGTAGGAAGAGCGTGTTAACTCTTTGTGCTCGATTCTTGTTTTTAGTGCTTTTGCTGAAAAAAAGCCAGGTTCCTTCCTACTTGTAAAGGTTTCTGGAAATTGCTGACACACTCTCGCCCTTTATGAATATACTACTAATGCAGGATGATTTTGCCTATTACGTTTAGCTCTTTGCATCACAGTTACCACTGTCTTTACAAATATTATTTTATTGAATTATGTTAATGGGAGATTTGCCTACTGAATTCAGTGTATTGTCACTTCAAAAAATGTCTTCTGAATTAGAGGAGTGAAAATTAAGATTTATTAAAAAACATAAACAATGCTTTGTTGTTTAAGGGAGGCTTTAAAGCCTAAGTTATACATACAACTTATACATAACCTGTAGGAGCTTAACCAGAATCGAATAGAAATATGTCTTTAATTATGTATATAGGATGACAACAAAAAAACCAAGTGGAGTTCTTTCTGAGTGTGTTGCTGGTTTTGCATATAGTTACAAACCCAGCTGTGTAATGGCAATGTAAACACCACTCTTTTTAGATGCTGTTTGGAGGTCATTGTCTTTCATTATGGATCAAGTTTTCAGCTTTTTAGATCCTATTTGGAAGTCATTGTCTTTCATTATGGATCAAGTTTTCAGCAAACTTTAAAAGCAAATGCGCTTTTAAAAATGCAAATGCATATTTTATTGTGACTCACCAGACTCCAGGCTGCTCTGAAGTTTGCAGGGCAGAGCTGGTTGTCAATGACAGAACCATCTGGGTTGGAAAAGCCCTCTAAGACCATCAAGTCCAGCTGGTCCCCCAGCACTGCCAAGGCCACCACTGACCCATCTCCCCAAGTGTCACATCCACAAAGGTCTAAAACCCCTCCAGGGATGGGGACTCCACCACTGTCCTGGGCATCTGTGCCAGGACGGTCAACCCTCTCAGTCAAATAGTTCCCTAATACTCAACCTAATCATGAGCAAATTCTCAATTGTGCAAGTTGCATTGAGAAACAAAGAGCTATTTTGGTTTTAATAATTTATTTATATTGATAGAAGATACTCCTAGGGATTTTTCATTTCTCCAGTGGTCAGCATCTGTCTCTTAAGACCCCTTGATTTTGTCCCTAATCAGCTGAGCTCACTCCTTTTTGCAATGCTGTTTC
This sequence comes from Argya squamiceps, assembly GCA_037834095.1. Taxonomy (NCBI): domain Eukaryota; kingdom Metazoa; phylum Chordata; class Aves; order Passeriformes; family Leiothrichidae; genus Argya; species Argya squamiceps. The sequence continues at coordinate 73,015,476 of JBBMKD010000115.1, read as the reverse complement.
TGCCTCACACACTGTGTGTCTGCGTGTTCAAGAGGGGATGGAGAAATGACCATTTGCAGGTTGTCTGCTGGTGGATGCAGGTGTCTGTTCCTGCACCACTTGAATCATATCAGTTTGTGCAACGATGTCTCTTGTAACACATCAGTCTGTTTTAATGCAATCAATAGTTGTAACCTCCCATGTATGAAATTACAAAGCCCAGAGGTGAAGCACAGCGCACATATGGTAATTATTATGTCTGGAAGTGGTTGCTGCATTAATTGATAGCAGTACCAAGTAATGCAGCCTCACTTAATTTCATTGCTTCTTATACAAAAATCTTGTAAACAGGATTTTTGCAGTCTAATACGGTGGAGTGTTTTTTCTCCTTTTTATTATGAGCAAATCACTGTGGAAGTATTTAGAGCTCTCTTAGCTCATTTAGCTTCGTGGCAATTTGTGATCCTTTGTTCCATAAACAAAAAGTGGCTGAAAACAGCTCATCCACAGCCTGTGAAAGTACCATGTAAGCCTGATCTGCTGCTCTCTGAGACATAGTTGGTGTTGCAGGATCTTCCTGGGGCTGGTGCCAGTGAGGGACTGTGCTCATGGCCTGCGAGCCTGAGCCACTGCAGGGGAGGATAAGTGGGTAACTTGGCCTCATTACTGGCATAACTGAGGCTTGTAAAATTCAGAGGTTTTCCAAGCTGTGTCTGCAGCTCAAGTTAACGTAAAAATATTACAGATTTAGCATTTCTTGTTTTTAAAAAATTGTGGTTTAGTAGTACAAATATAGTTTTCCATTTTAAAGTAGCGTGTCATAAATACTCCTGAGGATCTCAGAATGTTGGTCCTTTCCATTGAGAGCCGGGAAAGCCATGATGGCTAAGGGCTGTGCATGCTTGGAGATCCCTCATTCTGTCAGTGAGAGGCTGATGGTGATCAAGGCCATCAGAGGGCCAGTAACACTCAAATCTGCTTGCATTATGTGTTGAAAAATGAATGAACTTGTCACAATCCCAGAAAGAACTTTACTGTCATTTGGGGAAGCTCCAAATAGTTTAGAACCAAACCAATGGTTTGGGTTGAAAGGGCTTCAAGCCCATCCAGTCTCACCCCTTGCCATGGGCAGGGTCACCTTCCACTAGCCCAGGTTGCTCCAAGCATCCAGCCTGGCCTTGGACACTTCCAGGGATCCAGGAGTATAACTTCTCTGGAAAATCTAAGCCAAATCCTCGCTTTTCTTCAATTTTCTTGAATACATACAAGATAAAGGACTGACTGAAAATTACTGTTTTGGAGTAATAGATAGTAAAACTGAATCATATAAATATAAATAGAATGTAGGAAAGCTTTACATGTAGGGTTCTCAGAAGCACTGGCAAGGTTTTCACTGGCATCAGGGTTATGGTGACAGCTGTAGTTTTAAAATCAAATGTATTTTCTGTTTTTATTCTCTCCTTTACGTCTTACTTGTAGTTAGGTTACAGTACTCTAGGAAAGATGCATCCTGTTCATACAGGAGGCTTGTTTATCTTACTGAAATCCAGGGAAGCACATTTTATTCCAGGATGAAGGAATGCATCAGAGATGGGTATTGCACAAGAATCCAAGGTAGCTTGGGAGGGTGGTGCTTGGGTGAGTGACTGGAGTACAGTGATTCTGCAGTTCAGGAATGAGATGCATTGGCCAAGATGAGGATGAAGGGTGGGCTAGCACAGGACACTCCTATTCCCAAGCTGCTGTCTGCATGGAGACTAATATTTACATGGAGGCTTAATGTCTGTCCCCTCCACCCCTGAAGATTATTCCAGTTACCTTCTGGAAGCTGTGTTCTGGATTCAGTCACTTCATTCCCAAGTCATTGCTTTCTTTGCAAAGCTCAACAATTGCACTGGAATGAAATCGCCTTATCCTAGAGTTGCCATAGCTGCTTCCAAAGAGCTATTCCATAATACTGTTATGCAGGTCAGTTTCCTGCAGAAGGCTGGGTAGTGTTTTGGCAATCCCAAACCAGTTAAAAAAAAAAAAAAGTTTAAACAAAAATGTGCAGACAGCAAAGTCCTACCTGCCAGGACTACCATGGACTAAGTAACAGTAACAATTGAATTGTATAAATGCAAATGTAATAGCATTAATACAGTAATATCTACCGTGATTCTGAGACTTAATTCTTCAAACCAGTAAAAATGGAAAAGGGAAAACACACCAATTCTAGCAGCAGGTTGATCAGCAGTGCAGGAGTTTGCTGTTTCTCTCCCATGGTTTTCTTCACCTTGCCATCACTTGAATTCCCTTCACCACTCTGCACAGCTGTAACTGCAGTCACAACCCTGTACCCAGCTGAGCTGAATAATGCCTCAGCCTTGGCTGTGGCACTCTGTGGGTTGTAATTAACTAGCTCCCATTAAGGCAACAGATGAAAATTCATGCAGTTACATGCAAAAGCCTTAGAAGGTGAAATAGTGTCTTGTAACAAGAGGTGTTAAAGGAGGTTTTGTTTCTTTTTTTTGCTCAAGACAAGGGTGAAAGTTTTAAACTAAAAGAAGGTAGATTCAGAGTAAGGTATAAGGAAGAAACTTTTTTGTGATGAGGGTGGTAAAATACTGGTACACCTTGCCCAGGAAGGTGAAGGATGCTCCATCCCTGAAAGTGTCCCAGGCCAGGTTGGACAGGGCTTGGAGCAACCTGGGGTAGTGGAAGGTGTCCCTGCCCATGGCAGGGGGTGGAACTGGATGAGCTTTGAAGGTCCCTCCCACACCATTCTGGGGTTCTATGACTCTATGAAATAATTATGTAATTCTTTATGCTACCTGCAGAGAGCAGAAAAATGTTTCTGGAAGGGACACAAGGGCAGTCTACTGCAAAGATCTTCTCCTTCCTGGAATCAGAAGAATCTGGTTCTGCTTTGCTGTTGACAGTCAGGATGAGGGACCCTTTCAGCATCTTCATCTCACATCCAGTGAAAGGAGCTCCAGCTGGTTCTCAGCCATGAGGACACTCTTGGGCTGGGATGAGCAGAAACCACTGCTGTTAGGAGCGAAGTTTTGGAGGAGAATGATGTGACTGGTGACATTTTCTAACCAGTGATGAGGAATTTATACCATGCTGTTGCTGTCCACATGGCAGAGCATCCTTGCACAAGGCAGTAAATGGTGAGGGGCTGATGTTAGGTTCTCTGCAGGCTTTGTGGAGGGGAAGGGGCAGGAGATGACATACAAACTCACTAAAGGGAGCATGGATTGCCAAAAGAGATCAGTTAAATATTTCTTTATGCACAGCTGAAGTCTGGCCTTTCATTGCAATATGAAATAGCCAGAGAGGGTAGCAATAAGCTCTTATTTTTCCATGTGAGCTCTTGAGACACTGCATTGCCTGTCTGTGCATCTATTTTAACTTAGGTGTGCAATTTAAAAATAAAGAAGTAATCCCGAAATTTAAGTTTTCAGTGGCACTTAGAAAGATAGGGTAATCTCAACTAGAAGAAGAATGTTTAGACTAGGTTATTAGGGAGGAATTCTTGACTGTGAGGGTGGGGAGGGCCTGATACAAGGTTTCCCAGAGCACGTTGGATCCCTGGAAGTGTCCAAGGCCAGGTTGGATGGGGCTTGGAGCAGCCTGGGACAGTGGAAGGTGTCCCTGGCCATGGCAGGGGGGTGGAACGGGATGAACTTAAAGGCCCCTTCAAATCCAAACCATTCTATGATTCTCTGATTCTCTTACTTTATAGGAAGGAAGGGCACAAGTAAGAGACTTTGAGCAGAAGAATTTAAACTTCACAGATTCAAACATGAAACAGTCTATCTTAGTGTATCTATTGTTTGACACCAGATACATTAGATTGGCTGATTTCATTGGTTTAGGGAAGCTGCTACAAGAAAAGGATACCAAGTACAAGGCAGAAAGCAAGTTCTGGAGGAACAGGAGGATGGGAAAGCAGTGTGAGAGTTTCCAAGTCGCTCCCCATGGCAACAGATCTCTGACCTGGGTAAACAACTCACTGCACATGTACATTTTTCAAAGCTACTTCCATTCTGCTGACTGCTGGCCTGCCACATCATTTGAACTCTGTTAACCTTCAAAGATGATCCCATTTTTTCTGAAGGAGAGCACAGAGGAGCTTCCCTGCCCAAAGCTGCAGAGCTTTGGCTTTGCAGGAGATTGGCAGGAGCTCCACACTCATGAGCAGCCCCAAAACTCCCTGTCCAACACATCTTACAGGAGGGCTCTGAGCCAGAGCCCAGCCCCTGCTCACTTCAGAGCTGTACAATTGCTCAAGCTAAATAACATTCCCCAAGTTTCCCTCCCTAGAAAGCCTCCCTATACTTTCACTACGTTTTTTGCTGTGACTAAATCTGCTTCACATGTGTTATGCAGCTTCCCCTCGCTCCATTGCATATGTTGTGAGTCCAATGAAAAGTCCGCTGCCAAAGGCACTGCATTTGCATGACGTGTTGTTTCCAAATGTCTTGCAACTTTGGTCAAAATAAAGTAAAATTACAGTGAAATGCACTGACCCCTTTCTTCCCGTGCTCAGTTGAAAGCTATTTCCAACCCATGTGTTCCTTTTCTACTGCAAACTTTCAGTGTAGACAGAGTACTTAAAAAGTATAAATAGTTGTATTTAAAATGAATTTGTTCATTTCTTTGATTAATAAAGTCCCACATTATCCCCTCTCCATCAATAAAAAAAAGTATTTACCACTTTTTTTAAAAAAAATGTAAAATAATGTGTCAGACCCCAACAACTTTACCCCAAAAGGTGCAAAATTTAATGAGTTATGACAGTGAAATACAAGATAAAGGGAGAAAAAAATCATGTAACTTGTAATTATACTGATCCAATTGCTCTTCCACTTTTAAGGTTTAGCTGTCTTTTCTGAATTAGTCTTTTGAATTAAGTTTGCATAACATGTGGCAGATTGAGAGAAACAGTCCTCAGAAAATTTTTTGCCCTGGATGACAGATGAACTAGATAATGGAGTATAATCTCTTCCATTTTCATGATTTTGACACATTTTCACTTCTGTGTGTATGTTTAAGTCATGGAATCAAAATAAGTTTGAGTACAGAATATAAATCCCAGACAAAATTACAGCTTTCATTGCAGTGTTGGGTTAAATGTAAACAGCAGGAATGTTACAGATATCTTCTAATTAAATGCATAAATCAGAGGAATGTCTTGAATGTTTACAGCAACTGCACCAAGAAGTGAGAATGAGGAAGAGATGTACCTTGTCAGCTGATGGCTGTGTCCGCTGCATTCCCATACAGTTTAATTTTGTAACAACCTTTGGTACAAGTTGCAAAGCATCTCTCCAGTTGATTTACAGGCTGTTTGTTCCTGCTGAGGATGATTAGAGATGGAAATAGCTTTTTCTTGGCCAAGCAGGGGTTTTCTCATCTCTCCCATCATCACTGCTGAGGACTCTGGTGTTAGGATTTGGAGAGCAGCTGGTTTAGACCACCTTGCCTTTTTTGTGGCTGTAGATGTTCTGGAGTGTCAGATGATGGTATTGAATCTTAAATCCATGTGGATTCAGGCTAGGTTTATGATAAGGTTGTATGCTAAACCCACAATCTGTTGAGCTCACAAAGACTGGTTTTTCTTGACTGTGTCCTCCTGTTGACTGTTGTGCCTTAACAAACCCTACTATGCTCTGTTCTGCCCAGATTTTCTCCTTGCCCTATGACTTGGAAATCCCTTTTAGACCACTGAGTCCAATCATTCCCCAGCACTGCCAAGGCCACCACTGACCCATGTCCCCCTAGATGCCACATCCACATGGCTTTTAAATTCCTCCAGGGATGGGGCAGCCACAGCTGCCCTGGGCAACCTGTGCCAGCGCCTCACCACCCTCACAGCCAAAAGTTTCTTCCTAATATCCCATTTATCCCTGCCCTCGGGCAGTTTAAAGCCATTGCTCTGATGTTTAAACTTTGGGGAGATCAATCTGTGGCTCATGAGCTGGGGCTTGAGGAGGAGACAGTGCAGCAGTGGGATGAGAATTTCCCATCTTGATGACGCTGAAGCAGCAGCATCCAAAGGTCCACAAGGAAGATTTCCCTTCCTTCACTGCAGCACGTGAGCTATCAAAAACCACAGTGAAGGTTATTTTTATAGATGGGAGACCAGAGGCTGGATGGTTCTGGACAGTTCACTGAGGGAAGGTCCCTTGAGTCTGTGGGAGACTGGCAACTCCAAAATACAGAAGGAAATTTTATGTCTGTGAAGGGGAGAGCACAGGTCTTAAACTTATATGTTGTCCTTGATGTGAGACCCACAAGATCCAAGTGGTGCCTGTAGTTCTGAGCACAGAGTAAGGCTGCAAAACTTATATTTGAATTCCTGATGTTTATCTGCCCCACCAGGACTTGCCAAGCTCCATCCTCCTGAGCTAAGACCAGCAAAGCCTGATTGTTGTCACCAGGGTAAATAATGCAGGCCTGAATGGACAGGGAGGAAGGCAGCAGATATGTTCAATAACAAAGGAATATAATAGCATTTATGAAAGAATTCCCCATCCTGAGGTGGGGAGTTCTCTAGAAATGTTTGATTCATGTCCTAAAGACAGCCTTTACCAGAATAAGTCTTAATAAGTGAAGTGTCAATGAAGGCAAACAAATCTGGAAATGCTGCATCTAAAACATAGTGAAACAGAAACACAAGTAATTTTCATTCATTATTGAAACAGCAACTCACATGGGGCCCTTTTTCAGATTGAGGTGATTGTTTGCATTAGGAAAAAAAATGCAGTTTCACTATAGGAGAGTGCTGTTTTTTTAACTGGTGGCTGCAGGATGATACCAAGCATACAGATCCCTTTTGGTTGCAGTCCCTGTACTCAGTCATGGGGATTGCTCAGTTGGCCAGGTTCAAGATTTGTAAAGATGTCTTAATACCTTGAAGGAATCCTTGTCCTGGCCATACTTACCCTTTCTCCTTTCTACACACTGCTCACCTCCATCATTGATAAAGGCATGTTTTCAATACCTAATTCAAACTTGCTATCACAACCTTCATGAATATACTGGAATATAGAAAAAAAATATAGTACAGAATGAGAAACCTAAAAATCCATTTCAGAAAAGGCATCCTGGTTATTTCTAGAGGTCAACTTAACACCATCCCTCTCCCCTGATTTTGGTTTGTCTTCACAGGACTCCTAGCATTAGGGGAATTTTTTTAAAGAAAGCTGTAAAGTCCACATTCACAAAATAACTGTGTAAATGTACACATTGGCACCAGCTCCTTGGCTGGCAGTCTTGGCAGAGATAAGGCTGAAGTCTGGCACTGCGTGCTATGGCTGGAAAGGTTTTACTGTCACTTGACATTTCACTCCTCAAGACAAATAAATGGGATTTCCTGCATGCAGCGGGGCAGCGCTGCTCATCTCGCAGCACAATCTGTCTTTTTTTGCAGAGGCTTGAAATACTTAAGAAGGGAGTATGTCCACTGGGGTGTACATTTTCCAGTTTGGGGAGATTAGGGAGCCAAAGGTCTGCCGACTCAACAGGGTGTTAGTCAGAACGTCCTGAGCTTCGGGCAGATAAGGGTCTACTTCCTAGGCTGCCCTGATCTGAGAGTTAACAGTTGGTGACAGCGAGTCTGTCTCCGTTCTTAAGTCATTGTTATAATTTTTTTTTTGTAATATTTACAGGCCTGGCTCTCTCAGATTAAAAAGTACAAAATCAAAAGGAGGTCTTCCTCGGCGGGCGCTGGAGGTGGGGGAGGATGTTTGGGCTTGGCGGGCGGCCCCGCCGCCGCGCGGGGTGGGAGGGACCGGGGCAGGATGTCGGCCTCGGCTCGGTGGCTGCTGCGAAGGAAAACTCAAACCTCCTCTAACGACCTTCCAGCAGCCCTCCACACCAGGAAACAGTGCTGCAAATACCAGCCCCCAGGATGCAAATCAAAGGTGTTAAGCTCGGCCGGGAGAAGGGACCTTGTCTCTCTCTGGTTGATGCGTGAAGCCAAGACCCAGGCAGTGCATCAACCCTTGTACAGTGATAACGGAGAGGAGCGTGGTCCCAGTTGTCCAAAGGAATGTTCTTTTTGGCTTGGTGGGATGTTTTGGAGGCAGTGTTGAACCAGTGTGTAGTGAAAGCATGTCTGGGACCTCATCACTGGAAAAGTATGCAAACTGAATCACTGTGCTCTTCTCCTGCCACCTTTTGTGTTGGGGGAATATGTTCTACACAAATAAAAGAGAAAACTAAATAACTGTGACATGGTAGTAACTCTAGATTTGGGGTGAAAGAAACAGCATTTTGACCACTCAGTCCTTTTTGGTTCTGCTGGATTATCCCAAGACTGAGATTAGAGCAGAGGAAGGTCATATAGTAGTTTGCGAAAGGAAAAATCCTAAAACTGTGAAATTACTGGGGTTTATACTGTCATTGTGCTTCAGTCCCTTCCCAGCTCAGATGCTGAAGAGCAGAGAGGTGAGTGCTGGAAACTCCACAGATGGGTCACAGTCTCCATCAGCAAGCAGCATGGGATCAAGTCAGATGACAAAATCTCCAGCTGCTTCTCCAGGGTGGAGGAAGAAAAGTCTAACTCTGGGCATGACAATTCCTATGGGAAAAAAAAAGAAAAAAAGTGAGAAAAGGGTAATATTTATATATTACTGGGTCAGGATATCTATATTGTCCATACAGGGTTCCTGAGGTGCATCCCTCTGGCATCAAGACAGAGTGCCAGAATGATCAAGGCTCCAGTGCCTTACCAAAAACATGAAAGTGTGGGTCATGTCCTTAAAGTTCAGTAGTTTCTTTCATTGTCACACGTGTATCCATCACCTTCTGCTCGTTTTGTGTTGCTGATTGAGTGGCACAAACCATGGCAAGAGTTTTCTTTGCACAGCAGTTGGATCTTTGGTGGGAGTAGCAGCCAGGCAGCAGGGAGAGGTTTATCTGGGGTTTGTTTCAGGACGGTGGGATGGTGCCTGGCCGAGGTGGGGCAGCCATCCGTGATCTTATCTGGAGCACAAAGCATTTCCATGATAAACAACATTCCTTGTATTTTAGACTAGTCTGCTGTCAAAGTCAAAACAACTGCTCTGGCTTAAACAGTAGCACTTGCTGCTTGAAACGTGAAATATATAATTGGCTGTAAGATTTGTCTAGAGCAGATTCTCCATGTCTTTTAATATATTGCTACACATATGAGTGTACATTCATTTTTCAGCAGGATTATTTTCTCCAAAGCTTCCATCTCTCATGCACTTCATAGGCCCTTTTAAATCCTTTCCAGTGAGTTTTTCCTTACTGTTAAAAAAAGTTTAATAAATTATATCAATTAGACCAAAAGTGTGTAACTCGCTTCTCAGAAAATAATTAGCAGATGGTTGTCTCTGACATGAGAAGTGGAATATTGTTGGGCATTTGTAGTATTGGCTTTGCTTTTTGAAAAAGGCTGACGAAGGGAATATAGATCTGTCATTTTTATCCAGAAGTTGAAGCAGACCTTGTCCAGATACACAACTTAATTCTTCTCTATTGCCTTCACTTACAATATCTCCAAGAGGAGACTTTGCCTTTCTCACCCCTATCTCACCCTCCTTTGAGTTCTTCCACTCAAAGAGTGGAAGATTATTGTTGAAAATAATCAATTTTTCTGGGAATTATTTTGGGCTTTGGCAAGTCTTGAATTCTAAAAAGCTTTTTTTGTTTCATACAGGGGATTCCTCCAACAGCTTTTTCTGGAGGGAGCAAGCATCTCAGGATCTCACAGATCAGAGAATCACAAACTCATTTGGGTTGGAAAAGTCCTCTAAGACCATCACATCCAACTATTCCCCCAGCACTGCCAAAGCCACCACTGATCCATGTCCCCAAGAGCCACATCCACACAGCTTTTAAATCTCTCCAGGGATGGTTATCTTCTTCAGATCTGGTTGACTGTAGAAGTGATCTTCCCCTGCCTTCTCTGGCTTCCTAGACTTTATAAATACATTTTCTGTCTTCTGCAGAGTGATCCAAACAGCTTTTTGCCCAATTGGAGACCTTCAAAGAGTTGTTCCTCGTGAGATGTTCCCAACTGATTTATTGCTGCCAATTTCTTAAGCTTTACCTTTTGCACACTTGAAAAGTGGCAGAATTCGTAGAATCATAGAATCACTGAATGTTTTCAACTGGAAGGGACCTTAAAGCTCAGCTTGTTCCAAACCCCCTGCCATGGGCAGGAACACCTTCCAGGTTGCTCAAATCTCACTCATAAAATTCTGGAAAGAAAAAATTCAGCCTTGAATCAGCTTTGTTTGGCAAGTGAATGGTATTTTGGGGTTTGGAAAGTCACATAAGGTGCAGGGTTTAATTCTGAGGCTTTGGAAATTTGTGTATTTCTAAGCCCTTCTTTGAGGGTTCTGCTAAAGCATCGTGGTCTTGACTGTGAGTTGAGGAATCCAAAACCTAGTTCTGATCTTGGTAACCTTTTATTAGCAGATCTGTAAGTCTTCCATATAAAGGTGTCAGTGAATTAGTGATTTCTAAACTCACTTCAGTTTTAACAAAAATGGTTGCTGAAAACATACTGTTTTTCATGGTTGTGTAAAGCCTTGCACATTAATCTAGAGAAGGATGGATGGCTTGCAAGCTGAAGCACAGGAAGCTAGGGCTTAAACTCATTTGCATCTTCCTTACCAGTGGTAAAAATAGGGACTACTGTTATGAAATGTGCATTTTCTGCAAATCCCATGGTAGGAAAGGCTTATATGTCCACTTCATATCCATAAAAGTTATGCGAGTTAATAGACTCATCTCCATTTGTGCTTTGGTGCCCTTTAATGTCACTGAGAAATGGGTTCAGGGATTATTCTGTTTCTCAGATTTTAATTCCCTAAATTCAAAAGCACACAAAGGATTTTATTTGTTTATCTGAGTGGTCAGTGTATGTATATAACAAGTATTAGAGCGAGGTCAGGACCAGAACTGTTTCTGTCATTTGGGTCAGTAGCTTTGCTCATTCCCTGTGTTTAACTCTCGTCTTGGTTGGGTTTTTTTTAATGTAAAAAACGTCCTTTGTTTGAATTCTTGTCATTTTGAAGTTGTTCATTTTTTGCTCAGACTTATGTTCTTTCTTCTAAAAGGCCACTGTATTTTCTGAGAATTGCTGTTCTTTCAGGTTAAGCCCTGAAGTGGATGAAAGTTCTATTTTTTTGTTGATGGTACCTCATTTACACATCCTGCCTTCAATCTCATGCTTCAAGTGTAATTACATGCACCAATCTCTTTCTTTTCTTTTTACTTGGTAAAGCCAAAATGTATTGTATTTTCTGCAGTTTTTCAAATGTCCTCACAGTCTTCCTGTTGTTTTCTTGTCTCCATGGTCTGACAAGAAGTCTGGCTCCTGGCTGTTGAGCAGTCCTCTTGGAAATGTTCTGGAAAGATCTGTGTCCCTCTAGACAACGTGGCATAGAGAACAATGCTGACAGGGCAAGCAAATTCTCATTAGATCTGTAAATCCTTGAACTGTGACAATAAATGTATAATGCATAAAATGTAAGTAGAGATTAATGATACTTAGCAGCGTGCGATACGTAGGTTTGGTTCAGTCTTTCACCTTGGTAATGTCTTCTCCCATTCCAAAATTTCTCCAGGTAGACACAGGATCTCTGAAGCTGAGTGGGGATCCCCTCTTTGCTCAAACTACAGGATTAAAGGATTTTCACAGAATCCTAGAATGGTTTGGGTTGGAAGGAAGCTTAAAGCTCATCACACTCCAATCCCCTGCCATGGGTAGGGACACCTTCCACTATCCCAGGATAATCCAAGCCCCTGTCCAGCCTGGCCTTGGACACTGCCAGGGATCCAGGGACAGCCACAGCTGCTCTGGGCACCCTGTGCCAGCGCCTCCCCACCCTCACAGCCACCAATTCCTTCCCCAGATCCCACCTGGCTCTGCCCTCTGGCCCTGGCACAGCCATTGCCTGTGTGCTGTCCCTGCAGGCCTTGTCCCCAGTCCCTGTGCAGCTCTCCTGGAGCCCCTTGAGGCCCTGGCAGGGGCTGGCAGCTCTCCCTGGAGCCTTCTCTTGTGCAGGTGAGCAGCCCCAGCTCTCCCAGCCTGTCTTTATAGCTGCTGACCAGTGGTCCAGTTTATTTTCTGTGCTGTCTAGGAGTAGTCCAGAGTCCAGGTATTTCTGATGTGGACCCAACAGATCCTGAAATGGGTACTTGGCCTTGTCCTAAAGTCAGTTATATACATTTATACAGTGCTTTTGGAATCTATACAGATTAACCTGGTATAGAGACAAAAACCGCACAGTTTGGGACTATTGACATTTATCAGCAGTATTCCTTTCCTGGAAGGAAAAGAAACAAGTGTATATGTGTTTGCATCTCTGAATTTCTAGGACTTTAAAGCTCTCATTATTTGTCATTCTATCCCAGACAACAAAGCAGTCTTCTTCTTATGGTACCCTGCAAAGCTTTGTGCCCTGGCAGGTTTGCCACAAACATTAAACTCATTTAAATCATCATGTTTTTACCAATAATTATGTAGGCAGAGCTGTTTGATTGATTTTTCTGAAAATGACCTGGCTTCTCAGTACTCTATAAAAGAATTAGTAATTGCTGAACTCTGACCAGAGGCATGTCTGCTCCTCTGGCAGTAGTTCACATGTGACACTGAAAATTCACTGCTGAACATTTATTTTCCTGCAGCTGTGGTTGTACCAAACCTTTACTCAAAGTGATCTGAAAGCAGAAATCACATATCAATGAAACTTGCTGAAACAGTTCTCTCTCTGTAGATGAACCCTCCTGGACCTGGAAGACTGTGACCCATTAAAATGTGGGTTACCTGTCTTATGGAATTTTACTCCCTGGGAACAATGTTGTTGTCTACTACAGCTTGTGTAGTTGCTTAAACTTCTGCAGTTCTATTATTATAAATAATACTTTATTTAATATATATTTATTAAATAACATGTAATATAATTATTATTTTTAGCCCGTGCACAGATGGTTTTGAACCTCTTATTAGCCTGAGTTTTCTATTTCTTTTTCAACCTCCCTGCCATGCTCTGAGCCCCCGTTTTCTTCACTGCCTTTCCGTTTGCACCTATTCCTTAGGCAGATCTCTGAACAAGATGTGTGGCTCACACTTAGTCTAGCACATTTCCTGTTTGCTTCCTTCATCTCACCACCATCATCCTCTATGCTGTGAGCCTGAAGAGAAGAAAAAGATGGTATCAGGCAGGTGTGGTGTAGCCCATACAAACACTTCACTAAAGCCACACAGACTTTCTGTCTGAAATCAAAGAGAAGCACTGCAGACACGAACAGAACCCCAGAAAGATGAAACGGCCTTAGTGCCCCACAAGAATTAAGTAATTGCAAAAATTCAATCTGTCAGTGTCTTGAAGCAAGCACTGAGACATTTTCTTCCATGAATTGTGGTCTGTTAAAGAACTCAAGTCCTTATATTTAAATAAAACCCAAATATATCAATGTTTCCATATGTATCTGTGTATCTATACCGTGAGTGTACCAGGCATGATTGTTGAGTTGCTTTCAAGATCCTTGACCTTGATTCGACTTAGATTCATATTTTGGGGACCAGATTTCCAAGTGGGGTTGAGGACTTGGCCAACAAGTACAGGTGTCATTCCTCTGCCCAAAATCCTCACAGATTGGTATGCTTGGTGCAAGGCAGGTTTTAGGGGCAATCCTTGCTGGGGTAAACATTCATTATAGAGCCTCCAGTAGAGGCTTGGTACAGTGCTGAACCTAAGCCCTCTTTTTTTCCTTTGCCATTTGATGTGTTTTGCTAATGAGGTCCAATCCTACAGATGCTCTGCAGGCCATACTGCTGTATTTAGCTGAAACAATATGAAACACATAATTTGCCATCAAGTCATTAGGTTACCAAACAGGATTCATGGTAAGCCTTTCAAACACAGAGAAATCCCATTTTCAGAAAGACTTTGAAGCTTTGGATTGATGTAAAGTTCACATGAATTTGACTCTCAAATGTGTTCAGACTCCTTTGAAAACAGCACTTCTCTGCTCAAAGAGTCACCTGCTTTTGAAAACACTGACTCGTGCTTGATTGCTGTTTCAGAAACCAGAGTTTCTAACCAGAACTCGAGGAAAAGAGGGTTCTCCAGTTTTTTATTAATCCAACTCTTTAATTTCTTTATTTTCCACAGTGACTGCCCCGTGTCTTTGATGAATACTGCTTTTCATCCAGCAGAACATCTAGATCAGGGAAGAAGCAAAGACATTGCTCTTAAAGCAGCTCCACCTGCCCTTGCCTGCATTATCTGAGTGGAGATCATCCACTGACATAACACTGTAGCCTGAGAGCAGCTCTGAGGGTTCATTTGGAGGGAAGGAGATGTTTTATTTAATGTATGGCTCAAGCCTTGTGGCTCAGGTGCCACTGCTCTGCCTGGAGCAGGGCCAGGTGTGGCTCGCTGGCCCTGATGTTCCCTTCCTCAACGTTAACTGAAAAAAACCTGAATGAAACCAAACCAAAAAAACAAAACAAAACAAAACAAAAAAAAAGAAAATCCAGCTCCCCAGTGTTGTTGAACTTCTGTGGTGGGGGAGTTACTGCAGTTCAGTTCAGTGTCTGTTCATCGGACTTCCCGTGGTTTTTCATCGAATCATGTGATTGACAGTGCAGACAGTCTGCAAAGTTCTCGGTCTGTCTCGTTTGTACCCTCGTCCCAACCACTAAATCTGACTTCTGCTTTGTCTGGCAGAAGAAAACAAGATAGGGTGATGTGGTGGGGTGATTCACCGGAGCTGATAAGTGGTGTCTGTATTTAAGCTGCGCTGTTCAAACCGTAATGTTACCTCTGTCTCTCAAGTTTTCAAGGACTTTCTCAGGCTGGTTTATTTTAAGCTATCTGGGGTTGTCTGTCCCTGTAAGGGGTGGAAAGAAATGCAAATAACGGCTCCAACGGACCTGTTCGTGTCAAGGAGTTCAGTAACTTAAGTAGTGAACATGGTTGTATATTGGATCAAAAAGGTCTTTGGGTTGGGAGAGACCTTAAAGCTCATCTCATTCCACCCCCTGCCATGGGCAGGGACACCTTCCACTGTCCCAGGAGGCTTCAAGCCCCTTCCAACCTGGCCTTGGACACTGCCAGGGATCCAGGGGCAGCCACAGCTGCTCTGGGCAGCCTGTGCTGGTGCCAGAGAGGGTCTGACCACCCTCCCAGCCACCAATTCCTTCCCAGTTTCCATCTGGCCCTGCCCTCTGGCACTGTCACAGCCATTGCCTGTGCCCTGTCCCTGCAGGCCTTGTCCCCAGTCCCTGTGCAGCTCTCCTGGAGCCCCTTGAGGCCCTGGCAGGGGCTGGCAGCTCTCCCTGGAGCCTTCTCTTGTGCAGCTGAAGAGCCCCAGCTCTCTGCTTCAAGAGCAGAGGGGCTCCATCTTTCAACACTATCCATCCAAACAAACAGGGCAGTGAAGGAAAAAAAAAAGGATGATTCATCCCATGCCAATGCTTTTCCTCTATCATTAAGATTGCCATTTAAGATGCCTTAGGACAGTCTCTCTTTTTAAGTGGTGCTAAAAATCAGGTTCATTGGAGTGTCACCAGCTAGAGTGCCAGTGTCTTTCCAGGAGCAAGCTGGACACAACAGCAGCAAGGCAGAAGAAAACAGATTTGTTCACTGCAGGTTTGATGTGCCACTTTGGGAATTTTGTTAACCATGGTAAAGCCCTCACCAGTGCTGGCTGGGTTATTGCTGGGAGTGCCCTGGGGACCCATGTGGCCTTGTTGCTTTACAGTGTGACCTCCTGTGTGCAGCACATAGCCAGGACCCAGGGCTCCTGATCACTCATTTGAAGCAGGACATACAGGAGAAAAATGTCACAAATATGAATTTAAACCTTCTTTGGACTGTCACCAGAAAATCTTGAAAAGCTTTTTGAAAAGTCCTAAATCTTTTTGGCACCGATCAAGCTTTTTGCATGGTGTTTAAATCCTGCTGTTACAAATAGTTATATAGTCACTCTCATAAAGAATAAACTTTTGATTTTGTTTGTTAACAAATTCTGTATTCAGTGAACACCCTGTTAGTGAAACAGTGTGGGTAGTTTTTTATCTCAGCAGTGGATGGCTGCCATGGTTAATCTTGCAAGTTACATCATAGAATCATTGAGGTTGGAAAAGCCCTCTAAGATCACTGAGTTCAAACATTAACTCAGCAGCACTGTGCTCACTACTAAACCATATTCCCAAGTGCTACATCCACACCCCAAAGATGCTGGTGCAGTTCTCTCCATGCTGGGCCTCTAAGATTTCTCATTCTAAATAAATGAAAAAACATGTCCTGCAGACAGCTGTGGGTCATTGCAGTAATCTAAAGAATGTTGGTTTGAATTGCTGGCCTGGAATTCTAATTTTTCATGTCTCATCAGCAATGCATTGGACTGTCCTGAGCCTGCTGTTCAGGTGGACCATCAAAAATCCCTCACTCCTGCCATTATCTACATTCTTTTTATATAAACTCAATCAAAATTGTGTATATGTAGTGGCAGTGTGTATTGCTGCTCTCCTTAAAAATCCCATTCTCCTTATCTGCATTTCCAAGATACCCCTGCAGGCTGTTGAAGGCACATGTAGAGTGTCAGAGTCCAGGCTGACTGCAGTGAGTTGCAGCCTTTAATCCGAAATTGATTATTAAATTGCTGCAGCCTGATCACAAAAAATGGCAACATCGATCAGCCCGAAGAGGGGCTGAATAATAAAATCAATGCATGGCTTATTGCCTGAAAATATGAATGCTACCTGAGCTGTTTTATGCTGCCCTTCCAGCTGAGAGATAATGGGATAGCAAGACGTGAGCATCTCAGATGCAGCTGTTGGAATTTCTGATGTAATTTTGCCTACTGTTTTAAGGCTGAAGATGTTTGTTAAGCTGCATGAGAGCCTGAGAATGGTCCCAGGCTGCTGCCACGAATGTTTGCAAAGCCAGTAGCTACATCTGTGACCTGATGGTGGAAAAAAAAAAGAGTTGTCTGTGTTTAATTCAACTCAAATCAGCATCTTTAATCACTTTCCCCCCACTTCCCTCCCAGGACTACCATGGGCTGCATCCCTGGTGTGCAGCCACGCCTGGGGTGAAGAGTGGCAGCTGTGTAAGACTTTCCTCTTGCTGGAAGTGTTGCCATGGTGTAATTTAATTCATTCTGCTGATGCAGTGCTGAACAGAACATGCTCCTGTCTACACTGACCACAAGCCAGGAAGTTTTGGAAGGAAGTGGGGAAGATTACAGTGAGGATAAGCAGAGTAGAGTGTCAGGGTTTTTTTAAAAAAAAATAAATACTAATGAAAATATACATGAGGGCTTGACTGGGGGGTTGCAGAGGGGAAAGAGAGGGACAGCTTGAGGACTTGGAGCTGAGTTGGGAAGGGATAGAGAATGTCAGTGAAAAGGAGGATCACACAAGGCTGGTGAGAAAAGAAAGGTTGGGTGAGTACAAAAGAGAAGAGTATGCTGAAGAGGGAGGATAAGGATGCAGTGGAAGGGATCTGGCATGGCACTAGGCTGGGAGATTGGAAGTGAGAGGTGGGGGTGAGTGTGGGTGTAAGGTGCCTAAGAGTGGAAAAAACAAAGTGATGCAGAAGATTAAACAGGCTGGTCAAAAGAGACTTGGAGAAGGAGGTTGTAGACAGGTGGTAGAAAGTGGTTGAGATGCACAAAATGGCTGTGGGAGAGTTCTCTACCACAACCTGCGTGTCTGACACAGGAAATTAAACTTGCTGATGTACCTTTTAGATTCTGGGCTTTGAACTCAACAGGAGTTAAGATGCAGAAGAGCCTTTAACAACCTTGCCTTTAGCTGCTTTTTAGTTCCTTGAACAGAGATAATGCAGAATACTGCATGTTGGAAAAGGCTCCCAAGATCTTGGAGTCCAGCTGTTCTCCCAGCACTGCCAAGGCCACCACTAACCCATGTCTCCAGGTGCCACATCCATGTTTTCTACAACTTTTCTACAAGTTTCCATGTCTTCTGACTCCAAGAATACAAATAACAGGGGACCATAGAGGTTAAATACCAAACCCTGAAAACCAAGTGTGCAGGAAATGCCCCCTCAAAGGAGACCAAATTCTGATCCAGCCAGAATTCTTGTACCCTTAAGGCAAGGAAACAGGACACTGAGCTCAAGAAATAGGATAGGGAATCCCTTCATTATTAATGGGCAAAGAGGCTCCTTAGCCATTGCTGTGCTTGTTCTGATCATGTCACACGGTAGAGTTTATTCTTAGTCTTAGCCACAGCCTTATAAATAATAAAATGGGTCATGTTTTATCTTACCCCAGTGATCATTGTAATGCGGCTTTTGCCTGAGACTCTGCCAAGCTCAGACACAGGCAGCATTTAGAAGTGGATAAAGTGAAGAGCACAGTACAAAAGTAAACTCAGCTCTTTCCAAAATACATACTTATCAAGAGTGAACCTGGTGGGTTTGCAGTGTGCACTGCTTTGGGAGGGGAAAAAAATGAGAAAAATGGAAACTTGAGGTTGCATCTTGTCTGTCTCTTCTCTCTGGTGACTGGGGACAGGACCCAGGGCACAGCTGGAGCTGTGCCAGGGAGGTTTAGGTGGGATATCAGGGAAAGGTTCTTCCCCCAGAGGGTTCAGGCACTGCCCAGGCTCCCCAGGGAATGGGCACAGCCCCAGAGCTCCAGGAGAGCTTGGACAGCTCTGCCAGGGTGG
Organism: Argya squamiceps; assembly: GCA_037834095.1. Taxonomy (NCBI): domain Eukaryota; kingdom Metazoa; phylum Chordata; class Aves; order Passeriformes; family Leiothrichidae; genus Argya; species Argya squamiceps. The sequence continues at coordinate 72,996,815 of JBBMKD010000115.1, read as the reverse complement.
GATTGTTGGGGTGTCTGGGCAGGGACAGGAGCTGGACTGGATGATGCTGGTGGGTCCCTTCCAATTTGGGATATTCTGTGATCCTATGATACCACAAGTGTTATTCTTTCAGCCTTTTCAGAGGATTCTCCTGCTAAGCAGCCAAGTACAATTAATGGCAAAATGGTTTTTAAGGAAAAATGTAATAAACAGGTCTGTACATGCACAAGCAAGAAGGTTTTTGAGGGCCTGCTAACAATGAGTTTTCCTTAAGACCTTTGTGTTTTGTAAAGGATTCCTGTGTGTAGTCTGTTAACAGGCAAATGGATTGTGACCAGCAGTAAAAGGCTCGAATACAATATGCTAATGCAGCATTTGATTCAAAGAAGAAATTACAAATTATCTCTTTATCCTATAAATATTTTCCTTGGGTTCTAATGGTTTAGTTCCTTCCATTATTTTTTTTTTTTTTTTACCAAACCTCTTTCTTCATTGTTTATGTGGGCTGTGTGTTTGCAAGCAGACACGCAAACCTTCCCTCACTGGCCTCTGTCTTCTCATTGCAGAAATTCCCCGAGCTGAAGTTCAAGTACGTGGAGGAGGAGCAGCCTGAGGAGTTCTTCATCCCCTACGTGTGGTCCCTGGTGTACAACTCAGCCGTGGCCCTGTACTGGAACCCCCGTGACATCCAGCTCTTCACCATGGACTCGGGCTGAGGGACACCCCAGCCAGGCCAGCCCCGCTCTGTCTGACAGGAACTGAACCTCTGCTCCCCTTCCAACCTGACCCCTCCAACTGACCCCTCCCAGAGCCGGTGTCCAGCCCAGCCTCACGCTGGGACAGACTGGTGTGGTGGCTTGTAGGCACCCTCGTGTTTATAGTCCATAACCTAGAGCTTGTTTGATGAAAATGAGGCCTTACACATGGGGTATGATGTTACTACCAACCGCAGACCTGATCGTCCTGACTTAACGGGCTGAGTGAGATTGCAGGCTTTGATTTGGAAGCAGAGTTTGTATTTTTGGCTTTTTTCAAGCGGGGCAGCTTCCTTGGGTCAAGCTTTTTATGGGTCTCTTGGATGCTGCCGTGGGTTGCTCGTTTCCTGATCCCGTGTTTTCGCTCACAGCCCTTCGTTTCTGTGGCACTGTCAAGGCTGCAGCCCTTAAATTTCTGTCTACACTGTCATCCGAGGGAGCTAAGCAAGCAGCATCTCTAATCAGGTTAGCTGCCAGGCAGATTCAAAACGCTTGATTTAGATGTTTGTGGGAGGATTTTCAATAGCAAGTCTTTTGTTGTTGTTGTTGTTTGACTGGCAAATACTCTCCAGAGGGCAAGAAACACCTGCTTTCGGAGTCAGGTCCCTTACAGACTTGTTTTTCTGTGCTCCTGTGCAAAATTGTTCCTGGAAATTGAACGTGTAGGGAAAGGGGGGGAAAAAAAAGTCCAAAGAAAATAATTACAAGATTGTAAAATAGACCATTTTCCTGTAAACCTGTGCATAATGGTGACAGTGTGTTTTGGGGATCCTTAACAAAGCTCTTTGTTGAAAACCTCCTATTGGCTCTTAAAGTTTTATGGCAGAAATATAAATTTATCCGAATGTAGAATACTACTCTTTTTTTTGTTGTTGTTTTCAAGTGCCCTTTCCCAATATACCTGTTTCAGCAGTGGGGAAAAACAAAAGAAGTGGTGTGATTTTTTGAAAGAAATCTCTTTTTTTTTCGAAGTGGGGATCATATTTTGGGGATGCCTGTTGCACACACGTGCACCCACTCTCCTGGTCCCACGTGCTGCTGTGTGGGGGACTGTCACCAGTGCATTGCATGCCAAAAACTTCAGTTTTGAGGAATTAGTTCCTGAAGAAGAGTGGCAACTCTCTGTACTCACTGCCTGCTCCAGCATGTTCTGTTTGTTGACCTGAGGAATCGGGCACGTTTGCTTTCAGAAAGTCCTTTGAATGGCTTTAAATAGAATTTCTTGCACCATTTCGTCCCTCTGAAGGATGTGCTAAGATTGTACTTTCCTTTTATATGCTTATTTAGAGACAGAAGTCCATTTGAGTCCTACACAAATGGAAATGCTGGCTTATTAAAAAAAAAAAAAAAAAAAAAAAAAAAAAAAAAAAAAAGCTTTCCAAATTTATTTAAATATAGCTGCAAAGGGATATATACAGCCCATGAGCATTTAGGACTTTGAAATGGCAGAAGTTTTTGAGAAAAGTCAATGGTAAGACTGGAGATGCAGTGTTTTCTTAGGCAAATAGGAGAGATTAATTAACTCATGACTGAGCTGCACATAAGTTGATCTGTATTTTGGATTTATTCTGTTTCATTTTGGTCTTTGAGCAAACGTCAAAAGGGGATAACTATTCTTGGTTACTGTAGTGATTTGTAATTTTGTCTTTATTAAAAGACTAAGAGTGTTTGTGAGTCTACAGGGCTGCCCAGATTTGGAAAGGTCAGTCTGAAGATGCACTTTTAAACCGTGGATTCTAAGGCTGCTGGGCTGGCTCTGTGTTCATCTGTTTTAAACACCCCAGGGTGAGCAGAGCCAGAGGGGCCCTGCCAGGGCAGACACTGCTCAGCCAGGTGTCAGACTGCAGAAAACCTGATTTGTCTGTGAAAGGGCTTTTTGCAAGAGAAGGGCACATAAAGCAGCAATCTGATGGAATAGGTCAAACAGCTGCTGAACCAACACGGGTATCACACAGAAAATTCTCTCTCACTGTCCTCCCGTTGTGGTGACACTGAGGTGCAGAGGGTTTGTTCTGATGGTGTCATTTTCCTTGTGTGTTCCATGAAATGCCCTGCCCCGGGGTCCCAGCTGGTTTGGAGCAGCTGGAGTTACCACCTAAAGCCAAAACAGCACAGCCAGACCAAGATTGAGGCAGAATTCCATGCTGGCCCCATTGGCTCTCCCAAGAGTTGGAGCATGACGTGGGCCTGGCAGTGTCCTGACATCTGGTACGGTCACAAATACTCTGTTTTTCCTTCACCTTAGGGATCCTTTTCATTTCTTTGTGTGAAAGATTTATTATGCGTAATTACAAAAATAAAAAAGATAAAACAGTAAATACGGGGTGGCGTGTTTTATGTCACGGGTCTCAGCGTGGTCATCAGGACCAACCTGATTGAAGTTTTATAGTGTCCTCCATGACGTGCAAATAAGAAGAATGTCATCTTATTTATTGTATAAATCAGTGTGCAAGTCAGTGTCTGGTAGAAGAAGGGACACGTCCTGCTGCAGTGTCACATGGAATGTCACCTCTTGCCAGCTCAGCTTTAATGGTCACAGTGACCATGGCCTGGAGGGGCACTGGGAATGTGCAGCTGAGGGGGAAAACAGAGCAGGGACAGGGTTGTCCACACAAGACCAGACCTGATGTGTTGCTGCGCCCTCAGCTTCTCTTTCCTGCCCATTTCAGCTGGTGATGTCTCTGGTTTTGGGCTGTGGGATGGGTGTTGCACCAGGACCTTCTCCTGACCCTGCACATAGTTGGGGTGATTTTACTGTGGCCTTCCTGAAGGTACTGACAGGAGAGCTGGAGAGAGACTTTGGAAAGGGGCCTGGAAGGACAGGACACAGGGAGTGGCTTCCCAGTGCCAGAGGGCAGGGCCAGATGGGATCTGGGGAAGGAATTGGTGTCTGTGAGGGTGGGGAGGCCCTGGCACAGGGTGCCCAGAGCAGCTGTGCCTGCCCCTGGATCCCTGGCAGTTGATCCAAGGCCAGGTTGAACAGGGCTTGGAGCATCCTGGGATAGTGGAAGTTGTCCCTGTCCATGGCAGGGGGTGGGATGATCTTTATGGTCCCTTCCAACCCAAACCATTCTGAGATTTCTATTATAATATCCTTGCTCTGAGGGCTGATCCCTGGTTGTCACCACCTGCCTGGGCTCCCTGAGCAGCTGGAGAGGGAAAATCCATTGCTTCAGGGCTGGGGAGGGGGAGAGGGCAGAACTCTCAGAGGACCATCCCTTCCCAGGAAACCAAACAGGTAGGAAATCCATCTGCTGTGTAAGTTGTTGGTGAGGTGGGAGTTGTGGAGCCTCGTGCATGTGTCCCTGGTGAGACAGAAATCTTCCTCCCTCAGGCAACAAAGTGAAACTCTGATCTTGCTGTGAAAGTGAGATGTGGTGGGGGGTTGGAAGATGCGTTGGGCATCATTCACTTTGGCAAAAGCAGTCCAAAAACCTGCCAGATTTCTTGGCATTTCTTGACCCTAATAGCCTAAAACCAAAGAGTATTGGCAAATTATGGGGAAAAAAAAAACAACCCAAGCTGTTTTGTACGTGCCACTAGATTGTTGATCTACCAGTTAAACAGGAAAGGAAGAAGCAAACAACTCCCCTCCCTTCTTTGGAAGCTCTAAAGATTTTGTACAACCTTTTCTGCTGGTTTTATCGTTGCATATGTTGTTTAATTCAGCCAAGTAAAGGTCAAATCTCGTATTTAGTCAGCCCCAGGCTCTCTGGTAATTGATTGGGCTTGGTCTGCAAAAGCTCCACCTTCTGTGCTGGACGAGCAGGAGTTTTCTATACGATTGCACTTCCTAGAACCACCTGACCACTGCAAATCCTTTCCTGTTTCTACCCATTCCCCCTTCGGCCACCTTACCAAAAAATTTGTACCACTGGTACTGGCAACACTGTAAAATTCAGCATCTCAGCTGCTTCTGTGTTTGATTCATTGCTAATTCTGGGGTTTGGGGGAGTTACTATTACCATATTTATTGTCTGTTATTGCTAACAACTAGCAGTGTTTAAGGCAACAGTTGCACATCTGAGAGACTTATCCTGAGCCCCTGGATTCTGAAACCTCAGCTCTGGACACATCCTGGCAGAAGCTGTGGTGGCTGTGGGCTCTGAGCAGGGTGCAGCTGTCCCCAGAGGTGTCCCTGACCCGTCAGGGATGTCCTGGATGCCACCAGGTTGGTTGTGGGGGTTAAGCTGGGTGGGGCTGGGAATTATTCCGGGCTTGGCCAGAAGGCTGACTTTTATACTCGAGAGTTACTCATGGGTGTTGCCTCTGCACAGGTCGGTCATGACACTCAGATGTGTGTGAAGAGCTCGGGGGAAGGATCACAGGGCTGGGAGTTCCCCTGTTCTTTTCACTTTCGGGGAAGGAGAATGTTGGCAGGACATCCCCGGGCTGCTGTGACATCACCAGGGGAGCGCTCCGGGCCATCCTCCTGCCTGAGACGTCAGCACGAGTCACCAGCTCGTTGCCTGATAACAGCTCTGCCAGCTGAAGACAATGGCATTTCACAGACAAAAGGGCAGATCTTGCAACCTCCACTGACCCCGGCAGCAGAGCTGTACTTCCTGCGGTGACTTTGGGAACAGCCACTCGTGAGGAGCAGGGCAGGGAGGTGCTGTGGGCAGTGGAGATGGTAGTTTAATTATGGAGTGGGTTGGAAGGGGCTTTAAACATCCCAGGGCTGGAGCCCCTCTGCTCTGGAGCCAGCCTGGGACACCTGGGGCTCTTCAGGTGCACAAGAGAAGGCTCCAGGGAGAGCTGCCAGCCCCTGCCAGGGCCT
>JBBMKD010000115.1:72909756-72933419 GCA_037834095.1 Argya squamiceps | reverse complement strand
GGGAGGCCCTGGCACAGGGTGCCCAGAGCAGCTGTGGCTGCCCCTGGATCCCTGGAGGTGTCCAAGGCCAGGTTGGATGGGCCTTGGAGCAACCTGGGATAGTGGAAGGTGTTCATGATCATTGCAAATGGGTGTTGGACTAAATGACCTCAAAAGGTCCCTTCCAACCCAAATAATTCCATCATTCCAAAATGCACAGAGGCCACACAGCTGTCGGGTCTGGAAACATCCAACTGCTGCTTTGGCACGTACATGGGGAAGGATGGAAGGGGCAAAGCAATGAGGATCAGGGCAGATGTAGAGGTGCTTCCCTACCTCCATGGAGCAGCAAAGCACAGCATCTTCCTTCACATCCTGAGATTGCAACAACTGCAAAAGAGAGAAGAGACAAGCAGTGAGAAATGCACAATCTTCTTCTTCCTCCCTTACAACTTTCCTTCTGTGTCTTTGTCCAGCTTGGCTTTTGACACTTCCAGGAGCATAGGACACAAAATCAGGAGGAGAGGAGAAATCAGATTGTCCACACAAAAATTTAAAGTAAGCAGTGACAAAACATGGGGTAAAATTTAGATTAACAACTTTTCATAATAAATTTTGTTTAAGCTACATTGCTTTTTTTATCCCATGGCAGGCAGTGAGAAAACACTCATTCTACACACACAGGGAATAAATGCAGCCATCAGTCAACAACACTGGAGAAGCACAGACCTAGGAGTGGCTGTTTGGAAAGGAAGGGTTCTGCCACCCACCCCTGAACCTCTCCATCCCCGTGGTCTGACAGCCACAAAACTGTCTGAGTTACATCCAATTCACTGTAATTAACAGGGCTCCTTTCAGGCTGATTACACAGCGGTGCAGTGGCAAGGGGTGCCAACAAAACTACGGAGTCACAGGAGCACCAACTCCAACCCTGCTCTGCTCTCCATGAAATTTGTGCTACAAACACCAGCCTGCAAGCAGGAACAGCTTTCAGGAAAGACCCAAAATGTTGTTTGGCATGGCATGGGATGGTACAGGAAGATGCTCATCTCTCTAGGTTCAGACTCAGGGTGTGCAACAAGGGTCAACAGCTCCACCTGACAACGGCAAAGTGTAGGAGTTCAGCATGTCTCACTCCACAAACAATGAAACCATGAACAAGGACTCTCACAACAGGACCCAAAAATGTATTTTCCTCTGTTCTCATCTTTATGGCAATTACAGGAACTGGCAACACTTGAAGCTATAGCCACTTCCACCCCAGAACTTTGGGATGAACAAGCCCTGATGGCCCTGAGCTAAGCCCTGTGTGCAGTGACCACTGAGCAAAAGGAGAAAAAATGGGGAAATTTGCTTCACTATTATCTCAAATTCATTAGAGAAAAGCAGACTTTTTAAAAGCAGTTGAACTGATTAAAACTGCCCATATAAAAATTGCTCAGTGTAATTAAAAGTGAATCCAAAGTCACATCCGTTAGCTAAAATCAGAATTGTGACTCTAGACCTTATCATGTCTCCTTCATGCTCTTGTTTTAACATGTTTCTTTTCCTCTACAAATAAATGTCTGTTTGTTTACCAGCTCCACACTAGTTGGAAAGCAGACAGGGGAAAGAAGAGGTAATGCAAGGAATTGTCACTGCTCTCAGAGTTTTATCTTCACTGTCCTCTGTTTTTGCAGACAGCAGATTGTCTGCTTTGAAGATGGTGTTCACAGCATCTCAACGAGCATGTTGTCCATTGGTTTTATCTCTCATGAGCCAAAGCTTCGGCCAGGGTTTTCAAATCATGCAACAGGGTTTTTTCCTCCCTCCTCCCCAGTTTATCTTTCTCCTAAGTTGTTTGGAAAATGTTAGTTAAGCCCAAGCCGCGTGCTCTGAGATAAGTTCTCACAAACAGTTCAGATTCTTCACAAGAAAACATGAGATTATTTTAAACCCAACACCAACAATGAAAAAAAAATCAGTAGGGAAAAATATAAACAGGCAGTAGTCCAGATATTCCCTCCTGGGGTATTTAGCTCATGATCATGGCATGACGCAGGACTGCAAACGAAGTAACAGACAATACCTTTAAACAACACCTTTTTTATTTTTGGTAATTTTTAGTAAAGAACATAACATGAAAACTAAAGCATTAAAGTAGAGTTAGGATTGACTCCAGCTCTTCCTCTGCCATGGTCTCCTCAGTGACCCTGCCCAGGATATGTGGTCACAGAAAGGCTGCAACTTCACTAACTCCAGCTTCCCACACACAGGGTTGGGACATGCTTCCCTACCTCAAAAGGTGTTTGTGAGGAGGAACATGTCCCTGTCAAAATGCTCAGATACTTGGCTAATGAGGAACAGTCTCACCTACCTATGATGAAACAGAGAACACATCCTACCCCCAGCCCTGGGCAGGCACCCTCCAACTTCACGCTGCCCTCATGGACACATCTGATGTGACTCTGTGTGCTCAAATGTCTCCATCAGGGTGCCATGTGCTCCATCATCCATCCAGGGCACCATGTGCCCCACCTTGTCCACCTAAGTACCACATGCTCCACTGCTCCATCAGGGAACCAAGAGATACCAGTTTGAAGCACTACAGGTGAGCCTCTCCCTGAAACATGTAGGCTGGGGAGGCCCACAGCTTGCCCACCAAGCCCAGGCACACCCCTGGGTGTGAGGGGACAGCGCAGCAGTGAGATCCTGGAGAACCAGAGGCCAAATCCATGGCCACAGATGGATCAGGGGCCACAGATTGCATCAGTGCAACAGACTGAAGCCTGGAGGATCAGAATGATGCCACTGTTTCTCTGCATGTTGCTTGATCACATTTGTAGCACGCTGGGGTGTAGGCACTATCTGTTTCTGACCCCTGCAGGACAGGGCAGGGGGAGATCAGGGAACGTGGCATGGGCACTGAACCTTGTTGACTGCAAAAGTCTGTGCTGCCTGGGGTCCCAGCATGGATGTCCTCACCCAACAATGACAACTTGGATGTATTTCTCAAAGGGTATTTCATGCCCACTGATGGTGCCCCCATGTGAGCACCAGGCACTCAAAGCACTGGGGTGGTTCCTTCAGCCAGAGCACAGTGTTTCCCAAAGCTCTGTGACCCCTGAGTCAGACCTGACCAGGGCTGCAAGAAAAAAACAGTGAAAATGTTCTGAGAGCTCCAGGGAAATCAACAGCTCCAAAGTCCCGGCACTCGTGTGACCACCCGGCCAACTGCATTCACTGTTTGCAATCTAATTCATATTTACTTAAAATATTTCCAGGCAAACACTCTATACCCATTAAATTAGCACTCCCACATAGGAATTATTATTTATTTAACTATTTATAGCCGCTCCTCCCTGCTGTGTGCCTCTGCCCAACTCCCACTGCAGGCACCATCCCATCCCTCCTCTCCACCAGGTTCCCACAGGGTTCAAACCAGCTGGTGGATGTGGATGAGGGATCTGAAAAGAGGAGCATGAGGCAGGCAGCAGGGCAGGTGAGCCGGGACTCACGCGCTCCTGGGTTTAACCTGTAATCATCCCCCCGAGGCTGGGGCTGTCTGCGAGAAAAACTTCCCTTTGCTCTCCAGCCGGTTTCCCCTGTATCGGGCGAAGCCGGGCAATGAAAGCTGCAGTTCCTGCTGGAAAGCAGACAAAGAGTCTGCCTGATTTCCTAAGAGAGGAGGCTGCATGCCAGAATCTGCCCGGCCAGTCATATAATACCCAGCCTCAGTTGCGAAAGGCTTCTCACTTTTGTTTCTGGTGCTGGACTCGCTGCCTTGCAGACTGGGTGCAAGATACCTTCTCCTTCAAATTCCTGTGTCAGTCCAAGAGATGAGCACTGGGCAAGGTCCTCTGCAGAGCCAGCACACCCAGGTGGGCTTCAGGTGCCAGGTACTTGCCTAAGCAACCCAAAGCAAGTTTTAGGGTCTGCTCCTGCAAGTGCTGTGTGTTGAGGGGAGCTGCAGGGCCTTGCAGGTTGGCTCTTGGTTTCCATGGCATGCTATTGGGATCCATCTCCCCTGGCTCCATGGCCCTAGAACCTTCTCTTCAAATCTTTGCAGAGACAAGCACTGTAAGGCACATGGTGTTGACATGCAGCCATGGCTGAAGAACCAAAGGAGCCCTAAAACTTCATCTGTGCCCCACCACAGACAGAGCCAGCTTGGTCCTCCCTGAACAGCAATGGATGCATGCGTATGGGGGGGCAGACCATCAAGAGCAAACCAAAAAACGAAGACAATGGGACTCACCCCAAATATTTGGGTTTATTATCTGCTTTCTGAGATCACCTGGCCTGTAGAGAAGCTGAAGTGCTTACTTGGTTATTCTCAAGGATACCCACACTGTGAGGAGCACAGGAGAACCCACCCCACCGCCCCTTATCACCTAACCACGCAGGTTTAATTGTGTTCTTCAGCAGTTCTCCCCAGGAGATGGGGTGGGAGCAGCTCACACATCACCCTTTCCAGATGCAAAGATACTTCTCCTGCAAGGCGCAGAGCTAATTACTGTGTACCAAATCGCTTGCAAAACGACACACAAGCAACGCTGGCCACTAACTACCCCTTAGCACGCAGTGTCCTACGATGCTTTGGTGATGACTCCAGAGTGAAAGAGCAAGAAACCTGGAAAATATCCACCCAGAGCCAGGGAGAGGCTGGGGTGAGACCCAGGGAAAGCTGGGGTGACCGCAGCCCACGCGCCGCTTGCCCCGGCTCCCCGATGGGTGTCCTGGGTTCACGCGTCCCGTGGCAACACACACGGACACACAGGCAGCCTCGGGGCTCAGGCTGCCCACAGGTATGCTTTTCACCCACACCTGGGTCATGAGGAGGTGCCTCCCAGCATTCCCCCCCTTCCCAGGGAGTGTGGAGCATGACCTCAGGGGAACCAGCATGCTGCAAATGCACGGCTCAGCTTCAGCAACCAGTTTGCTGGTGCAGAGCAAGGTCACAGGGGGAAAATGGAGACACATTTCCCTGAGGAAGTGGAAGATCAGTTATTTGTGCCATTTGGAGCTTAAGCAGAGTGGACATACTGTGCAGGAAGTGTGGGAGAGATGGTGGTTCCCAGTCCTGCTTTTAACCAGAAAGGGCATTGGGAAGAGCCATGATGGATTTGTCCTCTGACAGACGGATCTGCTCCAGCTCTGTGGTAGGGATCATCAAGGAGAGCCCCCTAGGAAGGGAGCTTATAAGAAAGATAAGGACTAAGTTTTTAGTAGGGACTGTAGCAACAGGATAAGGGGTCGTAGTTTTTATTTAAAAAAGGGGAGATTCAGACTAAATAGATGGAAGGACTTGTTTACAATGAGGGTGGTCAGACCCTGGCATAAGTTGCCCAGAGAAGCTGTGGCTGCCCCTGGATCTCTGGAAGCGTCCCAGGCCAGGTTGGATGGGCTTGGCACAACCTGGGATAGTGGAAGGTGTCCCTGCCCACAGCAGGGGGTAGAATGGGATAAGCTGTAAAGGTCTCTTCCACCCCAAAGCATTCTATGGTTCTGTGATCATCCCCTACATCTGACAGTGCACTTTAGATGCTAACACAGCTCTGCAGGCAACCTTAGTGCTCTAACGGACCACAGATGGGGGACTCCTGCTCCCAAAACCTCCTGGAATCCCCACAGTCTGCTAGGTGGGTCCTCCTGGGAGCACAGGCCAATTCTGCTTTATGGGCTCTGCAGACATGTATCAATAGCAATTTTCTGCCTTTCCAGCAGCCCATTATTGACCTACTGCCACAAGTCTTTAAGGAAGATGCCTGAGATAAGATCCATGGGACTGGATGGCTCTGCATGGGGAGAGCCACACACTTCTCTGAGACACAGGCAGTGGTACAGCTCCTTTTCCCCTTGTCACAGGGCACAGCGTGGTGAAAGCAGCCAGGACTTGGGAAAACGCAAGGTACAAAAAAGGTTGTGGGGATGAGTGATTGCAAAACGCTCCACCACAGGGCCAGTTTCAGGATTTCTACCATTTGCTACCATCAGATGTATCAGCTCCTTGACCCAGGACACCAAAAGGTCAGTTGAGCTCATCCTGTGCCCACAAACAAGCTGTGCCAGTACCACCCTCTCTAGAGGGGTACCGAGTCCCTCTCTGGGAGTGAGGGAAGTCAGATGAGACTGACTTTCTCTGGAGAAGAAACAAGTGAGCACACGGAAACAGATTTCTAGAAGCTCATGAAATCTTTTTTGCTCACCCATTTGATGCTGAGGTTGCCCAAACACAGAGTTTTGGGGAAAACCTTTCCCTTATGGAGCTGCCTGTGCCAATCTCTGCACAAGGCTCTGCCATGCTCCAAAATGTAATTTGTTGGGATTTAAAAACACAGCTGAGCTGGGAGAGGCAGTCTGTATCCAGCTGCTTTCCACTAGCAATGGTGTTTCTCTCCCCACTCCCTTCTGCTCACCCCTCTCTGGGGATCTGGGAAATGTTCAAGGCTACAGAAGATGCACAAGGTGCCACCAGATTGTGTGTCTCATGGAGGGAACCTTCTCAGTTGCCTGACAGGGATGTTGTGGTCTCAGCCTGGGTGAGAATGTCTGACAGCAGCTCCTGTTGCTCTGTTAGGAAGAGGCCACCAGCACAGGCCACTGCTGATCCCACAAGCAGCTGCCCAGACTAAGTGCCACAGGGGGCAAGGAGCTCTGTGCTGAACTGCTTGTTCCTGCCTGGCTGCATCAGAGTTGTGTCCATAGCAGACACATTCTCTAACACACTCTGGACAACCCAAATGAGTTTTGTTGACACCAACTCCTTTTACATTGATGTGCTCCTCTCAGCTCAGGAGGAGACTTCTCCTATTACACAACCAGGACTCCCTGGGACGATGGTAAGAAGAGATTAGTTTGTTTATTGCATTGAGTAAACCAAAATGTTGGTTATCCTCCTTGTCAGGCTCCTGAGGAACTCAGAGATACTTAACAGCAAATTGAATTAAGGCCACAGGAACAAAATCCTGTACCCAGTCGTGGGAAACTCCTCCTACTCCTTTCCACTGTAGACAAGGGAAACCATGAAACACTACACTCTCTCTCCCCGGATCTGGAACGGCAGAAGAAATTCCTGCGAAGATGGAAACCATTAAGAGGCAATTACTGGAGACAATGATGAAGAAAATTTGGTCACTCATCAACCCGGACGCTGCAATCCAACAGTAGCCTGGTGGTTACACATCCCCTGGCTGGAGGTGGACCTCCAGGATCCGAAGGTGAGCAGGGCAGACGACCAGAGCCACCCGGTCTGGGTGCACAGGGAGTTCAAGCCACCCAGACGACCGGCTTCATCCTGCTCGTCCGAAGACATAATAACCCTGGGAGAGGAGGATGTGATCTCATCCCAAGGGTCCCGGGGAAACACAAAACATGGAAAGAAACAGTGGCGAGACCATGGTGCTTGATTGCAGCGGGCTCCACCCTGGCTGGCCGGAGGCTCTGCGCTTTCCTGGCTCTGCAGAGGCAGCGAGCGCGCAGCGGCGGCGGACGCAAATAGTTGTGTTTACATCCCATTGAAAGGGTTTTTGGGAACTAACAATGCCTGCTACGGAGGGCGAGGGAGAAAAACAAAGCCACGCGAGGAGGAGGGACCATCCTGTGAGATGGTATCTGACTTCACTTCTTTATCTGCACAAATTGCTTCCTCTGCCTTCTCCGCGCGGGTCCCAGAGAAATGAGGGTGGCATTTTCCCTCCCCTTAAATCCTGTATTTAAGACACAACATCACGGTTTTAGAGCTGGGACTAAAGGAGCCCTGTGGCTTTCCAGGAAGATGTTCCTGCACATTAAATACTCAACAGGGCAGATGGGCTTACAGGCAGCGGGCAGCCCGGCTCAGTTTGGCCTGTCCTCATCTGCTCCCAAATAACACCTGACCTCCTCCACCTTAACTCTGCCCTTTGATCAAAATGACCAGGATTAAAGGAAATCTGTTGTTTCCCAAACAAGCTGCATTCATGGGAGTGTTTCTGCCAGCACAGCTATGGGGGTCTGGGGGCGTAGGATCTTTCTGCATGGTTAATTAATTTTTATGTATGGCAGGCACAGAGGTTACAGGGACATCCACCCCTGCCCTGCCTGGTCCTACAGACAGGCATCCACCCTTGCGCTTTGCAGACTCTGCTCCTGCACTCTGCTTCCTGTCATGGCTCTGGAAGTCCATATCCCCTTTATACCCACATGCCCCACTTGCTCCAAATCCCTGACCTTCCTCCCAGATCTTCCATGTCTTCAACCCAATCTCCTGGACTCCCAAGACAAATCTCTACTTTTTCTCCTCATTTCTCCTTCCTCCTGGTGTCCCTGATGCCCATTCTCTCTTTTTCATTCCTTCTCTGAAATCCCTCCCATGCCCACAGCCCTCATTCCTCCTCCATCCTTTCCCCAGACAAAACACTTCCCAGTTTGTCCCAGTCCCACCGGGCTGGAGACCAAGCCTTTGGTTTTTTGCAGAACCATACAGGAGGACCAGAAGGGGACTGTGAGGATGTAAGTCCCCTTCTTCATAAAGGACGTATTTTCTCTGTTCAGATCTGGCCTCATGGAGCTTCCTGAGTGGAAGTGCCTTGTGGGGTCAAGATCCAACCCTGCTGGTGCCTTTGCTCATTTGATAACAGCAAAAATTCTGTTTCATTCGCTGACTCGGAGAATAACATTAAAAATCCCAGCATCTCATTATACTGTCAAAGACCCTTTTTTTCGACTCAAAAGGCTGATGCCTTTTAAAAAGTGAGAGTGATTAACAAAACCCAACACAACCCACGTTAAAAGATACAATTTTCTTTTCCAAAGAGCACCACCCTCCTTGCTCATCCGACTGCAGCCGGGAAGGTTTTCCTTTTTCTTCCTCTGAAGGAGACAGTGAAAAGGCAGTGCCCTCTTGAAGTTCAGACGTTAATTACCATGTTAGAATATTTTGCTAAATTACGCAGCATGGCCCCAGGAGATAACAGGCACTAAGAGAAGGGAGGGGAGTGGATACCCGTCTACTTGCTGCACCGCAGACTCAGACGTGGGGGGAAGGCAATTAGACAGGGAGTATTTATCCTCCCTGCACCACCACCCCGAGGCTTTCAGTTAGCAGCCTGTACCAAGGCAGGGAAGCGGTGGGAGCATGCCAAGATTTTAAACGATGCTGAAATGGGACTGTCTCTGCCAACCAGACTGGAGGTAGGAGACAACTCCTGCAGAGAAGCAACTGTCCTGCCTGCTGCCAGCCTGCTGGGTCTGATCCCTGCTGATTCACAGTGCCTGGGAGCTGCCCTAGGTCCCCAGGGTTGGCATTAAGACCCTAAATCATCTGTCTTGGGTCAGGCCAATGCCCACATGCCTCTTAAGGGGATACTCCTGGGGTACACAGAAGCAACAACCCCCCCAAGCTGGAGGGATCTCCATGAATTGGTCCTGCAGCCTCCTGCATGAAGGAGTTTTGCAGTTTAATTAAACCTTTCTGTGATGAGCTGCTTCCTGGGGATTGCTCTGAACCTGCCCCAACAGCCCTGTCCGAGGCTCAGAGTGGAATGGTGCCAAGGCAGCTCCCTGTTACCCCTGATATCCAGTCCCTTTGTATCCAAGCCAGGACAACCAGATGGGTAAAAAAATGGGTTGGATGGTTGGGCTCAGAGAGTTGTAGCCATTGGGTTCCAACCCAACTCTGCCTGAAGGCCAGGGATGGATGAAGAATAACTACCAAGTTGTTATCCCAGGACCTGCCCTGTTCAGCATCCTTATCTGTGACCTGGAGGAGGTGAGGAGCACAATCTCGTGAAGTTTGGAAGCTGACAGCAAGTTTGGGATGTACTGAAATGTATTCAAGGAGCTGCCAATGAGAGGGACCTCAGTGGGGTGAAGCAAAATGTCAAGAGGAAGTTTAAAACTTTCAACAAAAGATCAGCCCTGTGCAGAAGAGCAGAGTGACCTGGGTAAGGGGTGGGATAGTTATGGGGTGTGAGAGGGGGTAGAGCCCTCCCTGTGTTGTCTGCCCCTGTGGGACACCAGCTGGTGAGGTGCCTTGAGGGACCACAGTGGCATTATTGCCACATGGCATCACCTTGAGCCTGAGCCCCTCGAGCCAGTGTTTCCACCTCCCTGCTCTGCTGCCACAGGCAACTGCTCAGGTTACCTGGCTGTTAAATGGCATTGTAAGAACAAACAAACGTGTCCAAAACAGCACTGGGCACCTGGGCTGGAAGTGGCTGTCCCTGGCAGGAGGCTGGCAGGGTGGTGGCAGCTCCCAGCCCCAAGACACCTCCTGGGTTGGTGTCCCAACAACATCTGCAGAGGTTGAGAGAGACACCAGAGGAGGCAAACCTCCCCAAAGTGCTCAACAGCAACACTGGGTGTGATCCCTCCTTCCCTGCAGACCTCAGATGTCACCTAGAATTGGGATGGACCCCACAGCATCCAGCCCTAACGTTCCCCCTCCCCAGCAGCACCAGGGGATGAAACTGGGAGGGCACTGAGCTGGGGTGGCCCATGGCCACCCTGCTGCCTCTCACACACAGACATGGGAGCACAGAGCTGGATGAGGGACAGCCAGCTCCAACCGTGCCTAGGGAAGGCAAAAGTGGTGACAATCAGTGAACAATAGATGGCAAATAATATTATTTATTATCTCCACATCTTCAGTACCCACAGGGCACTTCTTGCATCGCACACAGGGGCTCTCTGGTGGTTCAAATGACATTTGCTGCTCCCTAGACTTAACCACCCATTTTCTCCATTTTGCTGACTCTGTTGAATGCCACAGAAAAGAAGAAATATGGTTAGGCTGCAAAAACCAAAGTCCCTTGGTTATTCTCCTGGTTTTGGTTGGTTTTGGGGGACATGCAACATGAAGCATTTCTGGAGCACGGCTCGGCATGGTCCTTGGTGTTTGGACATGGGGCAGAGGCTTTGGAGGAGGAAAGATGTCAGCAAGTTCACGTCTCACCATCCTGGAAGGAGATGTTCAGGGACAAATTTAGAGTGGTTTTGTGAAATAAAGTGAGGCCAGACTCAAGAGGGCTACAGGGTTGGATGGAGAGAGTGGGACATCACTCTTGATTAAGAACATCATGCACAGGAGACAGGACAACTTGCTAATACTGCTAGAAGTGTTTTCACCAGATAAAAGGCTCCTGCAGGAACATGGTCCTGCAAGATGCCACCACTGGTTCCAAGTGAGAATAGCCAGGTCTGGAAGCAGGCAAGGGTCAAACCCACAGTGCCCTGGCTGCAGCCATCCCTGGGGAAAGCCTTTATCCCAGGAACAATGCCCTCTTCCAGCTCGCCCTCGATTCCCCGAAGCTCTGAGGGAAGAATAGGAGGAAAGTGCTTT
This sequence comes from Argya squamiceps, assembly GCA_037834095.1. NCBI lineage: Eukaryota > Metazoa > Chordata > Aves > Passeriformes > Leiothrichidae > Argya > Argya squamiceps. The sequence continues at coordinate 72,922,138 of JBBMKD010000115.1, read as the reverse complement.
TATTTCTATTTAACATCTCTGCTTTGTTATTCTTTTCCCAGGCTTCCCACATTTGAGGGCTGCAACAGTCCTCTCATTCTCATCTGCAAAGTGCTCTCCTCTTTTCTCCAGTTGTCTCCAGGTCTGATCTTTGGGCCGATCTTGGATATCCACTGCCCTTCTCCAACCTAAAATATGCACTGTTCCAAGCAGAAAAACATGTTCTGGTCCAAACCACCATCCAAACACACTGTGCTCCATTTTAATGAGAGCTGGACCCACTTCTCACTTCCCTTGGCAAACCCTCTCTTTGCCTAAAATCCCAATGCTGACCTCACCAGACCTCTCTGTGAGGACACACTCTCAGCTTGCAGAAACCTCACCCCAAAACCCTCAGAACAGCTGTGGAAATTAAACTTTTTTACTTGGTAGGGATTCTGCTCCTGGGTGATGCCATCACAGTGTTGGATTTGATGGCAGACCCTTCCTTCTCCCCCCCATCTCAAGCTCAAGTGATGGAGGAGGATGCAGCGGAGCCCCCTGGGATGGGGATTTGGTGTGGACTGTGTTTTTCCCTTGGCTCCCAAAACACTGCCTGGCAGCTCTGACCCAAATTTCCCTTGCCATGGTTAAACACCCACTGCTGTGTCAGACTCACAGGACAGTGATGGGTGCTGGGTCAATCGGACAGCAAACCCCGGCATTTATCAATCCAGCCTTGCCTGAAATGAACCTGTCTTTTATTTGTTTTTTTCCCCAGCCCATAAAACCAACCCATCTACACTGATCGAAAAATGGAGCTGGCATTGTCACCCAATGCCCCAGCCATGTCCCCAGCTCCTCCCCACCCAGCACTGGTGTCCTCATGGCCACCCTCACTCCCTCCCACCCACCCAATGATGGTGTGAACAAGCTTTTACTTGGGGGGGAAAGGAGAGAGGAAGCTTTGCAGGGGGAAGGGCACAGACATTCCTGCCTCAGTCATCAGGCAATTTTCCCCTTCCTCTTGCTCACTCATTGCTGACCTTTGGCTGAGTCTGCCAGAGCTATAAAGGAAAAGGGAAAAAGGAAAAAAAAAAAAGGAGAAACTAAAAAGCAAGAGGAGCTGAAAGGACAGGCAGAGGGAAAGATGTTATCTTGCCTCTGCTAATGATTTACGGTCAAAGGATGGGTGGATGGAGACAGAGGGAGCTATGCAGGTCTGTGGGCAGCACAGAGGGAGATTGCTGGGGAATACCCAACATGAAAGGAGTTAGGGGTGAGGGGCTGAGACTCTGCTTGGGGATTTATGTTCTGATCAGCAGAAAGGGAAAAAAAACATGATCCCTACACCTTGTGAACCTGTCCTGAGGCATGTGGGAGTCCCAAACTTTAAAGGCCATGGAGACACCTCCTTCTCTATTGGGACATCAGCCCGTGTGGTTCATGGGGAACCCCAGGGGATGAGCACTCTGCACAGTCAGGGACTTTCCACACTCTCACAGATCACCCAGCAGGGCCAGCCTGTGCAGATGTCCCTGTCCTCTCCTGGGTGCAGCTGGAAGAGCACACCACCACCTCCTCAGCTGTGTCTGCAGCCTGCCTTTGGGCCTGGCAACCACCTCAGAGCCTGGCACTGCTGAAAAACAGGCAGTCCTGTCCCCTGGGCTCGGCCTGTGCAGCAGGATTAGCTGGCAATGGCAAAAAAGGGCAACAGAATGAAAACCCATTCCAGAGCCATGGAAGGGGGATGGCATGAATCAAGGTCAGAGCACTGCAGAGAGGGCAGTCACAGACCAACCATTTTGGGGCAGGGGAGCCAGAAGAGTCAGGCTCACCCATATCAGCTAAGCTAAGAGTCTTCTTAGAATCACAGACTGGCTTGGGCTGGAAGGGACCTAAAGATCATCTCGCTATCAAAGATCATATAGTAAAGTCATCTGTGACAAACAACACCACAGGGACAGACCTGTCCTGCTAAGGAACAGAGATGTATTTTTAAGAGCAAATTTACGCATGACATCTTGATATAATTAGTAAATCTTTTTATGGAGCTGCCCTGTAGCAAAAAATATCCTTGATATATGAAATTCCACGTCCTTCTGCACACCTCTAGCTCACCACCGTGTCCCCACAGAGCAGAGAGGTGACAAGGGGGACAGAGACAGCACGGTGGGGGCAGACAGGAGTGGGCAGGGAAAAGCTCTGGCAGAACCAGGGCTGTGTTGTATCACGATTACGATGGGAAGCGGATGGGCACGGGGGCTTTGCTAGACACCAAGATCTTCCCCAGAAGGTGACACACGCCTCCGTGGGCAGAGATTTTGGGGAAGTTGGGCTATTCTTAGCGTCCCTCTCCCAGCTCCTCCTCTGGATATGTCTGCCTCATCATGAGGCCTGCACTCCTCACCGCTCCAGTCACCATCTGCGAGCTCTGCCCACAGTACTACCAACCAGACAAAATGTTTATGGTGTGTTTGCATGCTGAGGAAACTTCCCATGCACGTAAAAAAAGTCATCACCAGCACTTTCTTTATCTTTCCCTTGCCTGAGGTCTAGCGGAGAACTTATTTTACAGAGAGTTATTTATGGCCTGACAGAAGCAACCACTGACAATTTGAGATTCGCAGCTCCAACCCTGGGCAACGAGGCAGGTTTTCCTGAGAAAGTTTTCTACAGGCACCAGCAGGAGACAAAACCATCTTTAAAACAAGATGGAGAGAAGCCCTCTCCTCCTCTATGGAACATTAACACTTGAGCTGTCTTTTCTGTATGTACTCACCGAGGTTTCTGCCACCTCTCTGAGCCATGGGGAGCTGGACTATGAGCTCATCAGGAGATCAGGTTCTGAAAAATCCCCAACCCTGGTGACAGGGCTGGGTTTCTCTTTACTGGGTTGGGTCTAAGAACATTAGGGACTTCCTTTCTCACTCTCTTTCCTCCCCTCAAGTCTGTCTCATCTATTCAAGTGGCTTCACCCGCTTTAAGAAGCTGTTTTTGCTGCTTAGGTGTGGATTTTCACAACATTGGGATTTGCAAACTCCAGCGCTTGATCTGCCATTCCAACTGTTGGTCCTTTCTAAGCCCTGCACAAAGGGAGAGCATGCTTTAATTATTGTGCTTTAATGAGCAGAGAGACATTATGCAGGAAGAGCCAAGCAGGCCTGCAGATGTAGGTACTTTTGAAGTGCGAAGTGGTGGCAGAGCAAACCTCCAGGAATTATAAAGTAATGATGGAATCCCAGAATGGTCTGGGGTGGAAGGACCTAAAAGATCCTCTGTCTAGTTCTGACACTCTGCCATGGGCAGGGACACCTTCCACTATCCCAAGTTGCTCCAAACTCTGTCCAGCCTGGCCTTGGGCTCTTCCAGGGATGGGGCAGCCAGAGCCTCTCCATGGACCATGGACCATGGGGATCTCCACACAGCATCACAACAGCTCGTCCCACAACTGGGGAAGGACAAAGTGGGAAGGCATTTACCTCCCTGAGGCAGGTGTAGATGGGGCAGACGAGGACTCGGAAGGGCTCCCCGGTGCTGCTCCTCATGGTGCCGAAGACCTCGCAGAGGAAGGTGATGAACCCCAGCCAGCGCTCCACGTCCCGCTGCTGCAGCTCCTCCCGCATGGAGAAATCCTTCTGCAAGGGACACAGAGAGCAGAGGCTGCATCAGCAACGCTGCCACGCTCAGAGGGAACGGCTGTCTAGAGAGGGAATTAGGGGGAAATTGAAACTCAGGGTGGGGAGAGGACAGACAGACAGACAGACAGACTGACTCTTTGGTAACAGCGGGGAGATTACTCAATGAGCTCGGAGTGGCTGAAATTTCAACAGAGCACAGCTACCAGAAAAAGCAGGTACTGAGGAAATGTCACCATGTCCTGCAATAACTGCCACAGCTTGCACCAGAGATGGGGCCTGTCCTCTGCACCCCACTGTTCCCCCCTGACAGACGTGTCACTTTTCCATATCCACCACTGTGCTGGGTTTAGATGGCTTGATTTTTTAGTGAAGAAAAAAGAACCATCACCAGCAGGTCTGAATAAAAGCAGCAACAGAGTGGTTAAATAAAATGCAGGGGAAATGCTGGTGGCCATGCTGGGCTTGGCGGTCCAGGCTGACCTACCCAGCCCATTCATTCCAGTATCTTCAGCAGACCCAGTGTCTGGCCAGGAGCATCCTAATGGTCTGGCTGCTCTCTGGTGTCTCACAAAATAATGGCAGAGACTGGCTCCCTGCCTGACCAGCAGATCAGGGCAGCCTGGGCTTGGCATTAAAAGGTCACCCTGCGCCTGAGCTGATGGTTGCTATGACTAAGGATTATCCAAGTGACGTGATTTATGGATCAACATCACGAGGAAGCACACAGGGAGATAGCTGCCTCTCCATCAGACCTCCAGCTGGGGAGAAGGAAGGGGTTTGTCCAAAGGCAGGGTATGAAAAGGGATGTGTGTGCTGGAAACACATGGCAAAGAGAACAAAGCAACACAGAAAAGCAAATAAAAACCCTTCTGGAGAATGGCACAAGGGAGTGCATCGTGCTCAGAGTCAAGAAGGTTTTCCTGGGCTCTAAGAGATGCTGCAGAGGTTCTTGCATGACATCCCAGGGATTTTGCTTGTCTGTCTCCATAGTGACCTTTCCTTGGTACTAAAATTTAGTAGACACTAAGCAGGAAAATACCGAAGGAAGAGGACAAGTTCGTTCTCCACACCACGTGCTCCCAGTGCAGGTTGCACAACCTTTGAAATCCAGCAACTAAATAAATTACCTTCTATCTTTTTCATCTCAGTTTATTCCTACTGCCTGAGACGAAGGGCTTCACTGCTGCAAATACTTGCAGCTGCTCTCTGCAAAGCTGGGGAGATATAAAAGCCACCACACCAAAGTTTGCTCTCTTGCCCTGGACAACACACAGGAGATCTTCCTTTTAGAACAAAGCTAAGTGAAGCAGCTGCTAAAGAAAGCCAGGCAAAAAGCACGATGATTATTTTCATGACACAACTGTATGCACAGAAGATCCAAGGCAGGAGCTATTTATATGTTTCATTACAAAAGGAAAAATAAAATATGCATTTGCATATGCAGGAAAAAAGACTTGTAAAATAGCCGAGGCACTTATTAACCAAACAGTGATGACTAATTCCTCTCTACACCCATTTCCATAAGTCAGTTGCCCAACTGTGTCTGTGACTTCCAAGTCAACCTGCAGCCAAATCCTGTTGGGTCTCCCCAGACTCCCCAGGGAGTTTGCAGAGTTCATCCTTTCATTAACCAGCTCATCCCTGGGCAGTGATGGAGGAGTTACTTGCCAGCTCAGGTTATCACCCCAAGGTTACCCAACTACTTGTTCTGGAGTTTTCAATTGAATTTTAATGCAAAAAAAAAAAAAAAAAAAAAAAAAAAAAAAAAAAAAAAAAAAAAGTCAAAGAGACATGATATCCTGATTAATGAGAATTTAAAAACACAGGCAAGAGCATTTCATGCCCCTCATCCTCCCCATACACCCATATAGTGCACAAAAAGTTTCCTTCAAGGAGCTTTTCCTTGATTCCTCTCCATCCCCTGGCACTGTCTCCTGCATCTCATGCAGCATCCCAGTTCCCAGCCAGTTCCAGCCCCCAACCCATCCTGCCTCTCTGAGCCTGGATGCCCTCCAGCACCTCCTCTCCTGCCTGGGCCTGGAAGCTCCACACTCATGTACCTGGGGAGCTGTGCTGTATTTTGGGATCCCTGGGGCATGCTATGAAATTCCTTGCAGCTTGGGATAACTGCATGGGCTCTGCAGTCCCAGATTACTGGGAAAGCATAAAAAAACCCACTTCAGGAATCACTACTCCTTCTTCTCCTGCTGCAGACATGCCCTGCTCTGCACCCTTGCAAGAAAGAAAACTGACTCTTCAACATTTTGTTTTGAAAAAGGTATTTTCTGTCACAAAACTCAAACCATCAAACCCACCAACCCCTGGAAATTCCATAAACCAACCAGCAAACCAAACTAAACTCATCAGGCCTGGGATAGAAGCTATGCAGGAAAGGATTCCACCACACATCACCCTCCTTTTTTCATCCTGTGGCACCAATGGGTGATGCAGGCACATCAACGAATGCTGTCCCACCTTTGCAGCTGAACAAGATCCTTGTAAAAGAAAAGGGTCTGTGGTCCCCCCTCCTCCAGTCACAGAAAAGCTTGTGCAGACTTTGAGGGACTCCCATGAAGGATGGGAGAGGGGGATGGAATGTGGAATGGATGCAGAAGGCACCACAAACATTTCCACCCAGAACGTGATGCCGTGATGGGAATAATTTTGCTCCATTTGTGGACTCAGGTTGGGTCAAACTTTGCAAAAGGAGGTGATTTGCACATACTCTGCAGAAGGAGGAGAGTGATACTGATTCCTCTGACAAAGCAGGAAGAGGGAGGAATTTTTCTGGATCATGCTTTCCTACAGGCCAGAGTTGGGCTTGGCAGGAGCCTCAATGGACTTGCACTGCCAGGAGTATCCTGAAGTGTCCTGAAAAACCCATCTGCCCCAGGGTGGTGTTACTCCAGTGTCTCAGCATGCACCAAGAAGGTGGACCAGGGAGCTCTGTCCTTAAATGTGGCCTTCAGACAGCAGGTTTGACCTGTGCTATGGTGTGCCCTGAGTGCCATCCATGCAGAGGTGTCCCATCTGCCTGGGGGTGTTTGAGGAGACCGCTGCTGTCACTGAGGCTCAGCTGGGCACTTACACGTGTGACTCACCTGCTGCAGGTCAGCCATGCCCACAGCAGGCCCTGAGACCCTTTGACAACACTGTGAGCAATGTTCCAAAGGCTGTGCAACCCCAAGGGATGAGCCAGAGCCAGCAGACGTGGGAGAGGTGAGGAACTGGCCGGCAGAGAACAAACCCCACATCCTGTGTGCCTGGGGCACATCCGATGGAGCCGTGCCCTGACCCACAGACCTCCACATGCTGATTGTGAGCCTTGAGGGGGCTGAAAAGCTCTGGAACCAGACAGCCGGGTCACTGCCCTGCCCATTGAACTTTATTTGCTCTGGAAATGCCTCACGGAGTTATATAAAAATAACCTGTGGATTGGCTTGCCCCATGCTTAGGTGGTGATGTCAGGGCAGTAAGCAAATTATCTTTCATCAGTTTGGCTGTATTTTTAAACACGAATTGTATTACTAATTTGGGGGTGCTCTGGCCTGTAGATAATCTGGGTGTGTTTACTGGATGACCTTCCTTTAGTGCCTATAGTTTAAAATAAAATGTATTTATACCAGGTAGGTTTGGCCTTCCTTCTCTGCCTGGTTTGGGAGAAGAATTCATTTGGAAACCATGTGGCAAGTGGGGGGATGCCAAGGGGACCTCCAAAGAGCTCTCATACAGCACAAGTTTGGGGCATAAATCTGAAGGCTAAGCATGTTCATCATGTTGTGTCTCTCCATGGGTAGGTCAGGGTGGCCTGTGTTCACACACATCACAGAGATGGTCTAGGGCTCAGCAAAACCTCTGACATCCCCTGCTGGATCCTTTGTAAGCTTGGCTGAGGCTCCTGCCAGCAATGGAAATTCAAAATGCCTTTTTCCTGGGGGTGTACACTCTTGCAGCCAAATGAAAGCCCACTTCTCATCCCAGTGTAGATCCAGTTCATGCAACACTGGCCTATGACAGTGGACATGAGACCTTTCCAAGACTAGGACCAAGCTAGAAGAGCCAAGAGGAATGGCCACTCTGTGGGAGAGGAGGCAAATCCATCCTGCAACATTTTTGGTGGGCAGCAGAGTCAGGTGGGATTGGATCTGAGCCCTCACTCCAGCTCAGACAGCTGCAGCTGAAAATTCGTCCCTTGGGAGTTTGCCACACTTTTTTAAAGATACGTTTCAAATAACTTTTCCCCAGATCTGGGCCCACCGACCCATGGCTGACTCTGGTAGCAGCAACTTTAAGAGGGCAAAAGTTTAGTGAGGGATAAAAAAGAGGGTTAATTTAAGCATCGGCACCTTTTGATGGGGGAAAAAAAAAGCACATTTGGGCTTGTTGCTCTGTAAACAAAGGGTTCTTCCTCTGGCAGCTCTGCTGTTTACTCAGTCATTGTCAAGGAGGCAGGAAATACTGAATCAGAAATACTGCACAAAAAGAAATATATGATGCTTAGATATCCGTGCTAAGAGCTATATAAAAAGCTGAGAGAGGCTGTGCTAAATAGTTGATCTTATTGCAATGTTCTGTGAAATGCTGGAGCCCTAAAAAGGCTCTTTGGAAAGGGCTGAGACAAATTCAATAGGTTGAAGGAGGAAACTGGTGGGTAGAGATTGGACACCTCTGTCCTGGAGAATCACAGCCTCTGCCTGCTCCCTTCCCAGACCTTCCTAGAAAGGGCTCCATAAATTACATTTTGCACAATTAACTTCACTGCATTATTCCCTGCTTAGAATTTAAATACTATGAGTGTTTAGGTCCTGACTTGGAGGAGGTTCTGGTGTGCAGCTTTGCTTCCTGAGGAGTATAAACCAGTGAGATGAGTGGTTTGGAGCACTGGCATTTGGAAGGAGCTCAGTAGGTGCTGAAGAACCCTGTGACAGCACTAGGGAGTGATCAAACACCTCTGCCCATGGATTTGTAGGGTCTCACTGAGCTCCTCTGTACCACCCACAGCTTCATGGGGAAAGTCTCACTTCATGGACACCACTACAAAATCTCTGCTGGAGGTGGTGGGACATGAAATGGGACAATCAGCTGTTCCAAGGGCTCTGCTCTTCCCCCAGCCACCCACTCCTGGCCTCTGGGGAGGATAAAAATAAAAAATAAATAAAATAATAAATAAAAAATAAAAATTGTCCTGCACCCAAGGACAGAACCTCACTGAGATCCCCTCACACCATCTCTGCCCACGCTACTGCCAGCACAGAGACAAGACATAGTGGAGTAAGATGACTACAGAAAACCTGCTTTGAGCCTACAGCTTCCATGCAGAACCTGGGGAACAGCAGCACAGGAGACAGAGGTCTATTTCCAGCCCTGTGTGGGCTACAATCACCTCTGTACCCTGATTTCCCATCTGGCAGCAAACGGGAATGATTTGCTCATCTTCCTCTGTGAAGCGCTCTGGGGCGTGTGACTGAGACATGGGAATCATGGCAATTATTATGACTCCAACAAAGGAGCTATTGACATTTAAAGCAGATAAAGCTTTTAAATTACAGGTGACACCTTGTGCCCAGACTCGCAGAGGTCCTGGCTTCACCCAGCCATGAGGCATTTCACTCCCACAGGCTTTCATCATGTCGCTTCCTGCGGGCTGGATCTGCACCATTTGAACATGCACCATTTCAACATCTTCTCAGGATGTCCTGGGCATTTTTGGAAAAAGCAGGAAATCCTACCAGCGACCTTCACTGTGGACTTGACTTCAAGATGGCCACAGCTTTGTGAATAGTTTTGATCAAGGAGGGTTCTGAAATGCACCACATGGTGAAGGTCCAGGCTACCAGGACTGTGACCACCACCCCACAGACACCTACAACACCCCATGTGACAAAATCTGGATGATTTGTACCTTGCATTAGCTGTCACTGACCAATTCACAGAATCACAGGATGTCTGGATTGGAAGAGGCCTTATAACTCATCTCTTCACAAACCCCTGCCACGTGCAGAGACACCTTCCACTGTCCCAGGTTGCTCCAAGCCCCATCCAATTTGCCTTGAACAATTCCAGGGATATGGAATTCTTCCAATTCAGCAAAGACAACTCCAAGATTCTGCAGCCATCAGGCAGACACACAGTGCTTATGCCTCTGAGAAGGATTTGGGCATGAAGGGGAAAATAAGGTCAGAAAACTGTTTTTTCTAAAGCAGAGACTAGGCAAACTCCCAAGAGAAGAAACATAATCAATTTTACATTCTCAGGTTTGGGTAACTGAGGCAGCTGGTGACCAGAGCCAAGAGTAGCTGTGGATACTTCTCCTGTCTACAAACACCTGGAGGTGACCAGGCAAGTGGTCACTTGAACCTCCTGCCCCCTGGTCTCACCCTGACCTCTCAGTCTGGTTCCAAATCTGGCATCAGCAGCAATTACCCACCCAACGTGGGTGTCCCATGGTTTCAGCCAGTCTGGGAGGTCCTCGAGGGGCTGTAGAGGTGCAAGCAGTTAATTATTGATTTAGCTGAGCTTGAAATCACCCTGGTGGAAGCATAATGATGGCTGTGCAAACAAATGTTTTGCTGTAAACCTTGCAGTTCGTAGAGATCTCAGAGCACTGTCTGGATGGAAGCTCTGGGATGACCAGGAGGGGGTGAATTCAGTAGCCTGGTCTGCACACAACCAACAATCCCCATTTTCTCCTGGATGTTTTTCTGTCCTGGATGTTTGCCAGAGCCTCCTCCAGCATTACCCAGGTGACATAGAGTTGTCTTCCTCCTCACTTAATTTTTATTGCTGTCTTTGCTATCTCACACCTCTCTGGGTTCCCAAACACGTGCCAGGGTGTCAGCTCAGCTGGGTAACAGCAGTTTATCATCATCTTAAAGACCTGTCATTCCACGAACCCAGACACAGCAAAACATCATTACCAGCCTTGGCCAGACCTTGCAGCAGCAAGGGACACACCTGCCATCTGCAGGACACACAGACAAGGGGAATTAATCACCTGTCTGAGGGTCACAAGCCAATCTCTCCATCCCACAGAGAGGGACTGGAAGGGAGACAAGGGGCCACAAAGAAACACAAATTAATTTCCTTGCTGGGTTGCTGTCAGAGCAGCTGGGACACTCGTTTGTCCCAGCCCTGCAGACACCCCATGAAATATCCAGAGGAAACAGCTCCCCCTTGGCAGCCTTGCTCTTCTGCAGCAGGGCAGGAGTTCCTTGTTATATTCGTTTTATTCCTGCATATCCCAGTACTGTGAGAATCTTGAGGCAGCCATGTGCCCTTTGCCTTTCTGAGTGTGCACAGGAAATCTTGGGCTACCTTGGGAATTTTGGAGACACTGAGAGTTCTCCCCCTGAAATGGAGACAAAAAAATCCATGTCCTCTAGAGTATCCCACCCCTAGACCAGCCATCCCCTCCTTGCTACATGGAGGTGATAGGAAGAGAGAGGATCAAGCACAGTGAATCCCTGCTCATCCACAGCAGTGCTGATAACCCCACATCATGGAAAAACATATTAGTATAAATCTCCCATCCCGTGGGCTGCATTTCCCATAGCACAAGCTCAGTGCAGAAGCATAATGGTTTCAAGAAATCTCACAAAATCCTATTTTAGGGCTACTTCATATGGGTGGGGATTGTTTGGTGGGCAGTTTGCTAACCCTTCTCCCACAATACAGCAGAGTCTGACCCCCAGCACCATCCCCAAATCTGCTCAGAGGCCATTTCTGTGCCTGAGAAAATGCTCACCCCACTCCCAGCGCCAGGCTGAGGTGATGACTGGCACCCCAATTAGGGCTGATAGATGGATCCTGCTTGCAAATGCCATCTCTGGAGATGCCCAACCTTGCAGCCCAGGAGGATACAGCAGGGACCAGCTGGATTTCTCCACCAGGATGCATTCTTGTTTTAAATTCTGCACATGCAATGTGTCCTCTTTATCATGTGGAGGTGATGAGGGATCTATGGGGGCAGGCCAAATTTAGAAAGGGGGATATAAGATGAGGAAAACTGACTGGGGAGGAAGGTGCTCCTTTGTCCAGGCACCAGAGCTGGAGAAATTCCTCTTGCAGTAGAAATGAAGCTGTGTCCATTGAAAGGCCAGCTTGCCTGTGAATGAATGAAACTGGGCAGGGAAAGGCAGGCAGCTAATCCTGTTTGACATCAGGAGCTTTACTGCACAGGCACTCCTGGCTCACATCAGTTCACTCCACAGAGGGATTTTCCTGGGTGCCTGGTAGCTGGCAGCAGGATGTTCTCCTGTGGGATGCTTAGACCCTCCTAGGAAGTGCCCTCTTGGAGATGTTCACTATGAGGTGGGACTGGGACCACCCAACTTCTGAGCTGGGCAAGACAATGAGGCTTGGCCTCTGCTTCTCTGCAAGCCAGGACCAAAGGATGAATGAAGCCTTAGGGGCTTCTCCCATTCCCAGAACCTCTCCCTGAAGTGGAAGTCCCTGAGTTGGGCAGCACAGGGAAGTGGAGAACCTTTGGATGGACATCAGTGCACACAGGTGGCTCCAAATAGGTCCAAGGGGCACGAGATATTACAGGATCAGGGCTGGAAAAGACTTTTAAAGGTTATCTAGTTCCAACCCACCTGCCACTTTCCACTATCCCAGGTTTTTCCAAGCCCTGTCCAGCCTGGCCTTGGACACTGCCAGGGATCCAGGGGCACCCACAGCTGCTCTGGGAAACCTCCTCACCCTCAAAGCCACCAATTCCTTCCCCAGATCCCATCTGGCCCTGCCCTCTGGCACTGGCACAGCCATTGCCTGTGTGCTGTCCC
>JBBMKD010000115.1:72873125-72902309 GCA_037834095.1 Argya squamiceps | reverse complement strand
GAGTGCATTAGGGTATGCAACAGGGTATGCACTAGGATATACCATAGGGTATGCCATAGGAAGTGTATTAGGGTATGTAATAGGGTGTGCATTAGGATTTTCCATAGGATATGCCATAGGGAATGCAGTATGGTATGTAATGTGGTGTGCATTAGGATGTTCCATAGGACATGCCACGGGAAGAGCATTAGGGTATGCAATATGGTGTGCATTAGGATGTTCCATAGGACATGCCATAGGAAGTGTATTAGGGTATGTAACAGGCTGTGCATTAGGATGTTCCATAGGATACGCCATGGGAAGTGTATTAGAGTATGTAACAGGGTGTACATTAGGATATACCATAGGATATGCCATAGGGAATGCAGTATGGTATGTAACAGGGTGTACATTAGGATATACCATAGGATATGCCATAGGGAATGCAGTATGGTATGCAATAGGGTGTGCATTAGGATGTTCCATAGGATATGCCATGGGAGTGCACTAGGCTCTACCAGAAGACAGTCACCAGGGAATGCCACAGGCTATCCAACAGGATACCCACTAGGGTACACCACTGAGTATACATTAGGGTATAAATTTTGGGATGCATGAGGTGTGCTATAGGGTATGCCACAGAGTATCCTATGAGGCATCAAATGCAGTGTGCCTTAGGGTATGCATAGGGTGTGAAATGGGGTACACATTAGGGTACAGCACAGGATATCCAAAGGAGCACACAGCAGGATAAGCCACAGGGCATCCAGCAGAACCAGCCCATCTCCTCTGGCACCAAGGCAGTTCCATGTGCAGGGATGCACCAGGCACTGGCCCTGGCTGCAGGCCAGAGGGCTCTGCTGCTCTGTGTCGGGATGTTCATTGCGTGATTTTTGAGAGGCTTTTTTTTATTATTATTATTAAAAGAAGCTATCAGCCTTCTGTTTGATGTGCTGTTGGCCGTGGTTGCCAAGGGGAGCAGTGTACAATTACAGCCCCAGTGATGTCCACTCTAATAATACACTTGGCTCTGCATAGCTCAGATGCAGACACAGCTCTGCTATAAAGAGCACGGTTGTTCCAGCAGAGGAGTACTCCAACTTATGTTACATGTGAAGGGTTTGCGGCACATTGCTTAACGCCCCTTGACTGGAAAAAGAAAAAAAAGAAAAAAAAACAAGAAGAAGGAAAAAAAAAAAAAAAAGAAGAGGCAGGGGGGGAAAAAAAAGATAAAAAAAAGCCTGGACATGCACATGCCAGTGAGTGAAACTATGACAAGCAAAAACCTCTTGCAGGAGACTTACTTTCAATGTAGTAATTAAGAAGGTATTTCTAGAAGCATGAAGAAATTGTCTATGTGTCCATAAAGATGTTCTTTCATGTTCCCAGCATCCAAGCTCCCCAGGTGCAGCTCACCTAGGTCGAATGCAAGGGCTCACACAGCTCAAAATCACTCTTGCTACCAAAACAAACCAAACCCAGTGAGAAAATCAAATCCAAATCACAGAACTACAGATTTGTTTAGGTTGGAAAAGACTTCTAAGATCATCAAGTCCACCCATTCCCTCAGAACTGCCAAGGCCACCACTGACCAATGTTCCCATCCACATGGCTTTTAAATCCCTGCAAGTGCCACAACTTGCTTGGGCAGCCTGTGCCAGGGCTGGACAACCCAGATGCCAAATGATCCCTCCAGTGCCAAGCTCCCACATGGCAGCTCTATCAGCTGTCCAACCCACAGCTCCCCTTTCCACATCTCTTTTCCTGAGAGGTAGGCAGCACCCAAATTCAAGATTTAGCCAAGGTTCTAGACCAAAACATGGAGTGAAGGATAAATTCAAGCCAAAGTTTTCCTGATGGATCCTTCTAGAGGATGAAGAGGACCATGTTGGCTCTAGGGAAGCTCTTCAGAGAAGCTGCTGGCAGGGAGGGGGGTGATGTGACAACACCCTCATGCTGCAGCACTGGCATCTCTTTTGGGATCAAACCAAGTGCCCTAAGATAAGCTGTGAACATATGCAACCCTTGAGCATGAGCACCTTGTCAACAGCTGAAAATAGAAGAAGAGACAGATTAAAAAGACAGTTTACTGCCTGTTTTGCAAGGAAAAAAAACACCAAAACTTGCTGCTTGTTTTAAGGTCCAGCAGGGCACAAGGATGCTGTCTACAGGTGAAGAGATGCTGTCTATAGGTATGACCACGCTGGCAGGGCACCTCAGTGGGTTCATGCACCAATTCCTGAGGTCCTCTGTGAGGGTGAGCTGTTGCTGAGGGACAGGGACATCGCAGTGCTGAGGGAAAGGGACAAACAAGCCCCTACAAAACAGGAGCATCTGCTGGGAGCAGATGTGGGGGTGAGTGGTGCAGCCCCAGGCGCCAGCAGCACGGGGAGGGATCACACTGATCCCGATTTATCACACCCCGGCACGGTAATTCCCCAGCTCGCCGGGGCCCAGCAAGCCGAGCTCCTTACGCCCGGGGATCAGATTAGTCTGAAAGGTGCTAGAGAGACACAAATCCTGCTCTGCAGCAAGCCTTTTATTAAAGGTTTGTTTTTGCTTTTTTAATTAACGGGAAATTACCTAAAAACGGCTGATGGGAAATATCTGATGGTGGAAAGGCCAGGACTGTAGCTGGGTAACGTCCTATCATCAATCAATCATGTAAAAATATGATTATAACACATGGATATATATATGTGTGTGTGTATATACATGTGTATACATATGGATATATAATAATTGACATCGATGTATTAATATATCATACATCAATAGGATATTCACATTATTCCATGACATGACATAATATCCAGTATGCCTTATTAATACTGATAATATATCATATCAGTTCCAACATATCATATTGATATTGATAATCAACCTCCTTATTTCACACCAAGGCAGCTGCAATGACTCTTTGGTGCCTCATACCTGGCTTTGTCTCCACCCAGGGCTATCAGACTTGAATACCTCAAAATATTCCTAGTTTAGGGCTTGACCAAAGTATTTATGCATCAGTTTGAGTGCATCTGATTTTTTTGTTTGGAAAACGAAACCCTGCTTGGAGAAAGTCAAAACCTTTTACCATCAGAAAGGAAATGTTAAATTATTTAATTTCACACAGCACTTTGCTTCTGACCTGTAGTGATCTGCCACCTTTTGCCCCATCAAGACATTTATAAAAGATGTGCAGTTTGGGAGTGAACAAATCCCTTCTGCATATTTCTCTGTGCCTCAGCACATGAACTCAGTCACTGGCACACTCTGTTCCCTCTTTGCACCTCATTCCTCCCCAGCTCTCCACAACACTCCCATCACACTGTGACTGGCTACACGTTCCTGGGAAGCACTTTGAGTCTCTCTGGAGATAGGAGATGTATTATTTATCCTACATTCATGCTGAATGGGAAGTCACTCAGTCTTGCACAGGATGCTGCAGTATAAATCAGTTTACTGGGTCTGCTCGCATGGGTGGAATTGCTGGGGGAAGAGAATAAAGCAAACTGGAAGAGTCCTCCCAGGACTGCCATCAGCATCAATTTTGGGCTAACACCCTGCTGCTCCCTGGCCATCATTCCTGGACTTTATTCTTAGATTGCTCAGCCTAACAGGGAAAGATGCAAGAGTGATCTGGTATGGGAAGAACGGGATGCACAGCAGGTTTAGAGCTCCCTCCAGCCCCTAGCTGCTAATTCTGGGATTGATTCTGTCTGCAATTTCCCTCATTCTGATTGATAATCCCTTTGGAAATACTCATCTGGAAAAAAACCATCACCTGGAACAGGTAATGGGCAGATGTGGATGCTGACCAAGGGATTTGCAGGGCGGAGTGGGCATGGGGAGGGATGTTGTGTTTGACACGCACACAGAGCAATGAGAGAAGCAAAGCTGGAGCAGACACTGTGCAGAATTATCTGATATTGATTTTCACTATTTAATTTACTCTTTATTTCCCTGCTTGCTCTGTTGCCCCAAAGCCAGCTAAAGGTACAGGCAGCCAGGCACAGCATCCAAGAGACCACCTCCAACAAGAGGAGCAAGAAGAATGAGAAGATGAGTCAAAAACTGGAGTGATGCCGAGCAACAGACTTGTGTGGAGAGCAGAGAAACAAAATGTGAGCTCTTTATGTCCCACAGATGAGATTTGTGTGAGGGAACAGCAACATGGAAATGTACCTTAAATTAGGGATGGAAATTCATGGTTTCAACTCTGTTTCCAGAGGCAGAAAATTGGAGGTGCATGTGACACCCTTCCAGAAAACAACCTCTGATGGTGGCACTGCAGCAAAACACTCCTCTCAGCAGACCATGGGCAGTTGAGGATAGCCCTTTATTCTCATCATCCAACATTATTATAGAATCATCCAGGCTGGGAAAGATCTCTAAGACCACCAAGTCCAACTATTAACCTCATGGACCAGTTATCAGAGCTGCAGCTTTTTCCTCCCCTCTGCAACTTTGCTGACACTGATGATTTTGGAGCAGAGCAACCAACCAGTTCTCTGCATACCAATAAACAAGTCACCCAGAGTAGTGAGAAAATACACAATTATTTCAGTTTTGTTTGCAATCAGAAACCAGAATCAAGCCCTTCAGCCAGCTGATTCAGACAAAAGCCCACTCAGGGACCATCCTGGTGTCTAAGACCATCTGGGACTTGTCTTGGTGCTGCTGGTGCTGAGATGGACCCTCCACTCTAACAGCCTACACTGAGAGAGACTCCCAATTTTGTGCCATGGGGATGCTGCCTCAAGCAATTGACTCATTACTCAGGCCCTGGTGTAAGATGCCACAATTCCATGTAGAAATTCATGAAATGAGAATGAGGAGTACCTTGAAAACACCCTCAGTGTCACATTATCTATGGTAACTATCAAAGATGTGCACAGACAAAGGAACAGACGCAACTTGAACTCATCAATCGGGTTCAGAAGGAATTTGCTAACAGCTCAGCTCCAAATAAATGGTAAGACCAGCTGAGATGATGCTACAGGCATCTGAACAACTAACTTTATCTCATTACCTGCAACATGTTGAGGAGCAGGCTCCGGAATTTGGTTCCTTCCACCATGAAGAGGGCCATTTTGTCACAGAGCTTGGCTGCTGTGGAAGCAAAGCTGCGGTCTGTCACCGCTTTCTGGTAGATAGTCTTGACTATCTCCCCCAGCATCTCCTCAGAGTTGGTGGAGTTCTGAGCCTCCTCCATGAAGGTGGTGAGCTTGGAGTCAACGTCACTGCTGTTGTTCCTCATGCTGTTGAGAATTTCAATTAATTTGTCCATTTTATTCTTTTCAGGGTCGGTGGTTTCCACCGTGACTTCGTCCTGGTCCGTGAAAAGGGAAAGACAAGGCGTCTGTTACACAAGGAAAAAACAGATATATCAGCCCATGTCCTTGCACAAACAGCAAAGGGGGAAGGGGATTGGGAGGACATACACAAGAGAGAGAAAAGACAAAGCATCTTTTAGTAGCACAATGGTAAAACCTCAGCATTGGAAAGCATAAGCGCATGCATGCTGCCCCAATAATGTCCCCTTTCTCCATTTCCCACACCACTCGATCCCAAAGTCCCACCCCTCAGCTCAAGGAGAAGATGTCCTTGAGGGTTCTGAGCCAGGATGTCAAAGTCTGATCACCTCTGACTGCCTTTGGCATCTTGGGCCAGTTTCTGGTGTCTGTGACACCATGATAATGGACATTTTTTTGCTTCTTTTTAGAAAGTGCCCTGATGTTTGCAAAATCTTCAGACAACAATCCCACAAAAATATATTTTATATATATTTTAATACAAAATACATAAATGTAAACATATATTATATATATCTAACTATAAATATATTTTTAATATATACTTAATGATGCAAATTGAGATCAAAGATGTCACATGATCCGAGCATTCAAAAGACTTTTCCATCTCTTGCCTGTTACATTTTTCACTTCCCATCATTACCCCAGAAATTATTGCTTCTTTTCAACATTTTATTATGCATTTGCTCCTTTTTCCCCAGTGTCAGGCATGCATCCTGCTGGTTCTGGTCTGCTTTCTTCTACCTCTCCAGCTCAATCCCCTACAATACAAACCTGTAGCAATTTTTTGGACAATGCCAATCCCCAAGGGAGTTGTCCAAACCTCTCATCAGGTTGCATTGATAACAGTCACCCAAGAGTGGGTGCTGATGAGATTTTCATCCTTACAAGACTCTAAATTTCCGAGTACATTAAAATGAATACTCTGAAAGTCTCTACTATACTCCCATTGCTTTAAAGAACATAAAAATAACTAACAAAATCTCTTACTCCCCCTCATGCCACATCCAGAAATAGTAAATGCTCATGCATTCAAAGGTATACATTTTCAACATGCACTCCCATGGAATTGTATATGTTCAGGTTATTTTTGCTCTGTATTTTGGAAATCTCATTAGAGATAACCCCATGGATGCTTTTTACAGTCTGACAAAAGAATCTCAAGAGAAAGAATCTGAGTTTCATAGGGGGCAAATGGAGATATCATCTCCAAATTCCTCAGAAATGTGTGGCTGAATATTGTTTCCAAAAAGGATTTCTCCTCCGTCACTTGCATGCAATACTTTTGTTATTGTTGGGTTGTTGGAAGGAAGGGGGAAGATAAGGGCATTTCAATTCACTGCAGAGATAAATGGATATCAGCTTTAAAGCGGCAGAGTCCAACTATTCAGCAGTCAGGAGTCAAAGTTTGGGATTTAGCTCTGTCGTTGCAGAGACAAAATGCCTTTTTTAGATGTTTTTTTTTGCAAAGTGACTGAGCTCTTCAGACCAGGAGGGAGCTCATGCGTGCACCAGCCTTCCCCCATGGAAAAGGGGGAAGAGGAAAAGGGGGAAGAGGAAAAGGGGGAAGAGGAAAAGGGGAGAGTTTTGGAGAACTCAAGCTGCTAGCAACCTCAACCAAGAGGTCAAGCTCAGCGCCCCAATCATTTCAATAAAATGCCTCCTGAAGAAGCACAAGAGGAGTGATGGCACTGGGGGATTATGGCAAGCTGGGAGCATTGATGGAAATGTCCCTTGAGCCCACCTCATCCTTAGTATGGAGAACGGCCGACAGCCAGACTCCCAGAAAAAGAACAACTCTAGAAAAGATACCTTTTCTTTTAGTCTCCTCCTCAGCCTGTCCTTAGAAGACTGCAGCAGGTTGATCTTGGGCCTGTCGTGGGCGCCGTCTTTCCGCTTGGTCTCAGGCTCGGGGCCGTACTGCTGGCTCGGCTTCTCCAGGGCCTCGGGGCCGCGCGGTGCCTCGGGGGCCACGTGGGCCGTGCAGGCCGGGCTGTCCTCGATCTTCAGGTTCTCAGTCTCTTTGGCGTTCCTGTGCGTCTCCTTGTCGTTGGGAGAGTGCTTCTGGTTGTGGTGCCATCGCCGGTTCTGGCTGTAGCCGTGGTGGCCCGTCCTGCCCGAGGAGTGAGGGGCCTGGCCTCCTTGGTAGAGTTTCTGGTGGTCCCTGTTGTGCTTGGTGCCACCCTGCTGATGATCCGCGTGCTGCTGGGATTTGTTCCCGCTGGGAAGTCTCTGCTGTCGCCTGGAAAGTAAAGGGGAGTCATTAAAAAGCCAGTCGGCCTCAGAAAATAAGTTTTAACTCCTGTCGGATGGAAACCAAATAGGTTTTTTGGTTCCTTCTTTAATTTGTTTTTTATTTTGCAAACTGAATGGCAGGGAATTTTAAAAAAAAAAAAAAAGTGGAAGAGAGTCGAAGAAAGTTTTGCATCAGTATCAGGCCTGGCAAAGCTGTAGGACAGGGACCTGAAATAATTCTCAAGCCTCATTCCTCACTCCTCAAGTGTCCTGTAGCTCCTCTGCTCCCAGGAGCCACCAAAGCCACTTCTCACCATAATTTTGCATTTTCTTGTTTAAACATGTGCAGCAGAAAAAGATGAGGCTTCCTCCATGGTTCTGTTGGGCCAACACATTTGTCCCACCAAACAGCTTGGCCCTTGGCAGGAGACCACAAAAAGGGAAGCAATTTCTTGTCATCTAACAACTCATGCCTCTAAATTTCTTTCAGTGACAGCCATATTTCAGCTGAGAGTTTTAGTGAAGTTTGACAACCCGACTTTGGTTCCTAGGAAAAATTCTCCCATGTTTCTGGGTTACATTCTCTGAGGTTTCTGTGTTACTTCCACACTAACCAGGAAAAAGAGCACCAGCAAGTCAGGTAGGTAAGAAATACCAGGAGATTGTTTTTTTCTGAAGGCTTTAGAGCTCCTGATACACCTGGCCTACAGCACCACTTTCTCCTCTTGCCTGCCAACATGGCACTCTGCTGCATGGGTTTGCAGTGAGCCATTTTAAGTGTACCAGGAATTTCTAAGTGGAAAAAAATTAACTAAAAAGCAAGATACTAAGTAAACTGGTAATCTGCCCACAACAAATGGTTTTGTTTGGCCTTATTTTGGACATCTCCTGCAGCACTGGATAGGATATGCAGTGAAAAGAGGACCATACTTGGCTCTGGCAGCATGGAGGGCATGGCATCCAGGACCACAACCTTCAGAGAGAGGCCTATGTGTACAGAGCTCCAAGGGGATAATGTGGAAATCCAACTGCCACAAAGAGAAGGAATTGCCCCCAAAGGGTTTTCTTAAGAGACTACAACTTCTCAGAAAGAGTGAGCAAACCCCTGAGTGCTGGCCATAACCAGTAGTCGAGATGGCAAATCCCCAAAAAAACAAGAGTTGAATGGAAGAAATGCTTTGGCAGTCTCAGGCATCTCAGATTTCCAAACAGGCTGCAGCGTGGCTGTCCCCAGTGGAGAAGGCAGAGCTGGAATGCCACCATCCAGCATGCACCTAGGATGGAGATGGTCCTGGCACTGGCTGCCTTTACCAGGGCTGGCTCTTCACCAGGGTTACCCTAAGCATGCTGGCATCCCCTGCCTGCTGCCTCTTTGATACTGGTCCTGGCTCTGAGAGCCTGTGGGATGTTTTAATGCCCAGCTTTTTACAAGGCTGCTGGGAGCAGTGCTGGAGGGTGACACAGGACATGTCCCCAGTATCACCCCCAAAAACAAGGAAACAGCTTTGTGGTGACCACAGTGGTTTGCCTCCATACTGATTTTGTAGTCACGAGAAAACCCCTGCTCAGCCTCATCCCTCATCCCAAACCCCCACCCCAGCCTGGACAAACAGCAGTGTTAACTTTAAACCCATCCCACAGCAATCAGTTTTATTTTCATCACTGGCACTGCTCAGCTAAGGGTGCTCAGATGAAGGAAGCAGCCATTCACAAATACATTTCAATGGTCAGCAGCCTCCAGCCCTGCCTGCCAAAGCCATCTGCCACGGAATCTGTATTCCTTGGCATCCCCAGGAGTCAAAACCTATTTTCTGAGGCCAACTGGCTTTTAACCATAGAGAGTGAGGGCAGGACGAAGAGGCTTGTTCACAGCACTGGAAGGAATTTGTGTTTACTCTCAGACCACCAGATCTGGTTTTCTGAGATATTCAGTGTGCGGTTTTTGGTTTTGTTTTCCTTTTTTTAAATTTTTTTTTCCCCCTTTGCAAACTGAATGGCAGGGAATTAAAAAAAAAAAAAGAAAAAAAAAAAAAGAAAAAGGAGATGGGAAAAGCTTTCCTGTTTGTTGGAGCCTACAAGCATTTTATGAGTACAGATTCTCCACATCAAGTTTTCCTGGCATTTCTTTGTTTCCTCTCAGTAATGCAATCACACAAACCGCTTTGTAAAAAGCAATGCTTGTTAAAAGGGGAATGTCAAAATAAAAGTTAGTTAAAAAACTTATCTGGTTCTAAGCCCTCACAGGCCCAAGTGTACAAGAGTTTTACTTTCTGTGGTTTTGCTCTTCTCTCAGACATCTGAGTTTAACTGTTTGGTTGCAGTTCAAGTCTTGGCCTATAAGCCAGCCTACTACTTTATTTAATTTGTAAATATTGCACAGAAATTACAGCAGTTGCACAAAGACTGCAATTTCAGAACCAAGGGAAAATGCCTAGAAATGAGCTGGGAACCAAATTTGGCCATAAATTCCTGCAAGAAGTGCACGCAGGGACAGTTTTTTTCTAAAGATGTGATGATATTATAAACCAAACCCTTAATGTTTAAGGGCTACGAATGAAAAAAGGTTTAAAAAACCACCTAGTTAAGCCAACATGGAGTGTGCAATTTGTTCATTTTGAGGCTGTTGCAACAGGATGGGGGAGAACAGGCAGCCCTGCCCCTCCACAGGACATATAAGATGATGCTCCTCATGGCAAGGGGCAGAGCAAACACAGACAAAAGCTCTGCAGTCACTAGCCAAAGGGTGGAAAACTCCAGAGTTAAAAAAGTTTTGGGAAAAAAAATGCAAGAAATAAAAGGCAAAGGAAGGAGAATGGCAAACAAGGAGCAATGTCTGTGACTTGGCAGCAGTCAGGGGTCTAGACAACCATCCAGCATTCAGGCAAAGACTCGTTGTGTGCTTTTATCTTCCCAACACCCCAGCGAAGAAGAAAAGCCAAGAAGAAATAGGAACTGCAGGGAAGAAGAGCCAAAGCAGGGAGAACAGGGCTCAGATCTTAAAACTTTCTTGACTGCACAGCATCTCAAAGCCTGGGAGGATGGGACGATCCATGCTTGCTCTCAGGTGTGACCAGGGTGCTGGGGACACAGAGAACACCAGGAAGGGATAAAATGAGGAGTTGTGTGTCCTGCAACACTCCCACTGTGGTTTGTTGGAAACAAAATCGTGCTTGTTCAAGGGCAGCACTGTAGGTGCTCAGATGGCAGCTTAAGGTGATGTCCCAAGATGATGCCTTGGGGTGACATGCCAAGTGAAGGGAACCAGGCCAAGGAAGCACCCAAATTCACCTCCCATCCCAGGCTTTTAGGTCTGAGATGCTGAAGGGAGGAACAGCTGAAGTTTGACTCATGCAGAGACACCTCCAAGCACAGCAAGAATTCACCCAGAAAAATGTTGCTGGGAGAAAGTTACTGGGAAATCCTCCTCTGTCCCCCTCTGCTCATCCTTAGCCATAAGGATGAAGTGCCTTCCAGGGAACCATAATTCAGCTACAAGAAAAAGCATCTGGAGAGTACAATGGTTTCTTATCTCTTGACTCCATTTAACATTAAATAACTGTTTTCACTTCAAAGGCCAAATTCCAATTCAGTTCAAAACTCCCCCTGACTTCAGTGGGATTTGGCCATTAGACAGCAGGGAAATTAAAGAGATATTGAGAGCCACAAAGAAATTGCAAAAGTACTAAAAAACTGAGGGGAGACAGTCTGGGTTGCCAAGCTGGAAATAGGATGGTATTGCTTCTGCTATTGTTTCTCCACCCATTTTTTTTTTATTTAATTAACTAAATGAGATACCTTTCAACAGAATTTAGATCTGACAAATGTCTGTTCTGTTGGAGAGGCCCACGCAAACAAATCTAAGGCTTTGTGATTTGTCTTGGTGATTACCAGCCTACGTGCTCAGAAGTACATGATTCCTGCAAGTTTTTACTACATCGTTTGCTCCCAAGGAAAGGAGCAGGAAGGCACAAGTCTGGGGAAAATAACTCTAGACACGTGGACAGCTGTGGTCTGAAACACAGTTGCTCTGTCCTGTCAGCCTTGCCCATATCCCCACGAGCCAGATGAGTCTTTGGAGAGCCCCCACCATTTGTCTGGCTCCATGTGGGGAGCTGGAGGACAATGCAGGGCTGCATTCTCCTGGTGCCTGCACAGAGATCTGGGTAAATCAACTCCTACAAACACTGAGAAGTGAGGAGTCACATTAGAGCACTGGTCCCATGAGGGGCAGCTGAGGGAGCTGGGAAAGGGGCTCAGACTGGAGAAAAGGAGGTGCAGAAGCCTTTGACAGGAGGATGCAGCCAGGTGGGCACTGGGCTCTTTTCTTGGGAAACAAGGACAGGACAAGAGGAAATGGCCTCCAGCTGTGCCATGTGAGGCTTAGACTGGATATTGGGAAAACTCCTTAATTGAAAGGGATGTCTTGCCCTGGCACAGCTGTCCAGGACAGTGGTGGAGTCCCCACCCCTGGAGAGATTTGTGGCATCTGGGGACATGGGTCAGTGGTGGCCTTGGCAGTGCTGGGGGAATGGTTGGACTTGAAGGTCTAAGAGGTCTTTTCCCACTTAAACAATTCTGAGATTCTATACATTTAAAGTGGCACTTAAAACACTTACCCCACGACACAGAGCACCTTGTATGGCCAAACAGACTGAAATCCCACCCTGGGACTGAGGGATCAGGTCTCTGCACATGCTGGTTCCTGCCTTTAGAGAACCTGCCTGGATATTTGCCCTCAATCTCAGCCAACTTCCCCATGGCACAAACCCTCCAGGACACCATAAGCTCCTTGCAAAGCAGAAATTCTGATTTAGTCCTGCTTTTGTGCAGAGCAGAATACCCGGTGGGCACAGCCAGGGCCACCCAGTAATTAACAACTAATATGAACTTGCAGCCACTCAGACAAGAGGTTGAGAATGAAGAGTGGGGCCAAGGTCAAACCTTCTCCATCCCTGGCATCAATCTAGAGTTTGAATGAACACATTCCTCACTGCATTTGACAGCGTTTCTCTGCATCCTTTGTCTGCTTGGGCAGATCTCTGTGTAAGGATCAGGAATATAAAGCTAAGTCTTGGGAGTATCTCATCATCAGCTTTGCTATTAACATGCCTGCAACTAATCAGCAATTGTTGTTGCAAGGGATGTGTTGAGATCACAGAATCATAGAATGGTTTGGTGTCAAAGGGACCTTCAAGATCATTCAGTTCCACCTCCCTGCCATTCCACTACATCAGGGTGGTCCAAGTCCCATCCAGCCTGGCCTGGGACACTCCCAGGATCTGCTGCAGGAATGGACGTTGTGGGACCTTCTATTCCCATGACAACCCCAGATCCCTCCTGTCCGTGACACCCCTCAAGGCTGGGGAAGCAGAGCATCCCCAAGGAACTCAGCAGCTGCTCCTGCAAGTAGAGGACTGGTGGAGCTCACTCTGTGGGATGTCAGGCCACCTCTCTCACTTTCTTCCTGAAAAACTCAACACTGTTTTCCACTGAGGGAGGGAAATTAAGAAGGAACCCTCTTAGAGTCACCACTGAAAAAGTAAAATTCTTAATTTAGCATGTGGGTAATTCCTGGCTGTGCTAGCTAGCTGCCCAGGAAACTCAGACTGAAGAGGGAAAGGGCAGGAAGAAGCAAAATCCTCTGAACAAACTCATGTCTCCAGGCCCAGTCTTTTTGAACTAAGCATATTCCAGCCAGGCTACAAACAACTGGACTGGTACCCCAAAGCAGGGATGGCTGGAGGAGTTTGGCCATGACAGTACTGTTGTGGTCAGAAAAACCCATCACCAATGGCTTTGAGCATTTAAAAGAAGTTATGGTCCAAACTGGAGGGACTGAAGGATCCCAGCTGGAACCTGGTGGAATTTTGTAGCATCTAAAACTGGTCCCAAGAGGTCTGGGGAATGTTGTTATTAACATAATGAGGAAAAAGATCTGAATTTCTATTCTAGCAGCCTAACTTTTCTCAGAGGTATTCTTCAGCAAGCCTACGTCCATCAAAGGCGCTCTGTTGTTTCATGGGCATGGATGATAATAACTCAGTACTGCTTTGATGCAGGGAGCACCACAGCCCAGCCCTGGCCATTTTCTACCCTTGCTATGGCTGAGAATGGGAAACACTCAAATAAGCTTGACAGTTCCACACAATTTAATCAAAAAACCTCAAAACCCCACAGAAAGCAATAACCACCAGCTCCAAGGATGAAGAACACAGGATTTGTGTTGTGTTTTCCCTTTGGCTTTCTCTCTCAAACTGGTTTCACTTGGCTCCAGTTTCATTTTTGTTTGCATTTTTCTCAGATGAGAAGGGAACAAGATGTCACGTTCACTCCTGAAAACAAAAATTAAATTATTCACACTTCTTTCATGCCTTTCTGTCACCAGGGGTAGAGACCACCCCAACAGCTAGACTGAGCCCACATCATCTGGACAGACACGGCATCTTGTAAGTGTAGAAAGTCCACCTGTCAAAATGGTGGTGATCAAGATTTAAAACCATCTTTGAACAGCTGAGATGAAGTGCATGCTTTAAGTCTTACATGTATGCATCTTTACAAACACACAGTGAAAGCCAGAAGACAAGCACAGCCAACCAAAACAACTCTGTGAGGGGAGAGATGTTTGTGATGAGGCTCAGAGTCTCTGGCTGCTGGGAAAAGCATTATGAAACCCTCATGTGAGTTGCCTACGTGGGCACCATGTTCTCTGTCACCATTTTGGTCCTGAGGTACAATCACTGCTGACAACCGTTCCTTTGGGCCTGGACACCACACTGGCCTTCGTTTTCTATAGATGATTGTTTGGTCCTCTAGAGCATAATCAGATTCACTATAAAACCAACATGGTAGCACTGATTTTCACAGTGATGGTTGTAAAACACCAGCACAGGTTGCTCAGAGAGGTGGATGCCCTACCCCTAGAAACATTCAAGGCCAGGTTGGACAGGGCTCTGAGCAACCATGGTCTAGTGGAAGATGCCCCTAACCACAGCAGGGGATGGTACAGAATGAGCTTTCAAGGCCCCTTTGAACCAAACTATTGTGTTATTGTGATTCTGTGTCCTTACATCCAACATTCCCACTGACTCACAAGCAAATGGATGAATGATAAACTTCTCCCACCTCATTCATATCACCACCAGGAGCAGAGACAGCACAGCTGGGCTGAAGGGACATGGCACAACGCCCCTTGGGATGGACTCAAAAGCCCTGAAAAGCAAACCTCAGTACTGCTGGAGCCCAGGGACAGCCCTCACACTCTGCAATGCTTGGCCGCACAGGCTGCCTGAGTCAGCTATTTTCTTCCAAGCTTCATGGAAATGAATCTTCAGGAGGAATTTAAGGAGCTGTTTTGCAACACCAGCTTGGGAAAGACATCCCAAGTACAGATGGCATGTGAGATAGCTCTGAAACAGCTCTTTTAATGCTTTGCTGGATCTCCCACAAATCATGAGGGATGTTGAGACAGAGGCCCTTGTTGCACAGAGAGGGCAACCAGCTAGGAAGGCACCTCCTGAACTTCAAGGCTGACTGCTGTGATTTCATGTAGAAATTCCCTGGAAATGGTTCTCTTCGTAAACTACATTACTTGGAATTACGTTGTTGGATTCTCAGCATACTGTAAACAAGATTGCAAAAATTACACGAAAACCATCGGAAAACACAGTGACAAGGAACTGAGTCCAGTTTAGACAAAACAGTTTAAATTAAGACACGACCACAGTACACAATGTTTCCCAAACACAAATGGATCCTGGACTACTGGTAAGAATGTGGCTTGAATGAATACGGAATCAACTTTTACTACTTTGCAATAAAAGAGCTTATACTTCAGACTCCAGGCTGCCTCCTTTAAAAATACACCCAGGCTGATCAGTTAACCCGAGATCTGATAATCCTCCAAGAGATATAAAGTTTAAACCCATGCCAAGATGCACAGACACAGCCCACCACCATCCCTCTGTGGTCCTGTTCCCCAAGACACATCCTAAATAGTACAATGAGCCCCCACCTGCTGCCTTTGTGTTCAGCTGTCTTCCTTTAGACCCCTGTGCCTCTTTGACTTGCAGCAAGGAGACATCCTAGGGGTTTTTTTTTTCCATATCCTATTTATACCAGTGCTTTCTAGTGAAGAAATAAATGTCTTTCCTGTAGGAGCTAAGGCAAGATTTGACAGGATCTCCTGACAGCTGTCCAGACATATGAGATGACCCAAACTCAACAGCAAGCAATTACTTCCGACACAGGGATCCAGTAAAACATCAACCCAAGCTGCAGAGATGCTTTGGGCTTAGGTGTGCCAGAATCCTTTATCAAACACATTAAACTGAATTATTTAAACAAGATGCAGCAGCCTAAAGCATTTAATGTAGAGATCTGAGAGCCGGGATTGATCTGGAAATTGATTTACTGCAACCCAGTGACAATCCTAAGCTGTTTTCTGAATGTTTACTTAACTCTGTCCCACTGTCAAAAGAAGAGTTCATAGAATTATAGATGGTTTGGGTTGGAAGGGGCCTTTTACAGGTCATTTAGCCAACCCCCTCTGCAATGAGCAGGGTCACCTTCAACAAGAGTTCTCTGCTCCTGCCCCCACTCCTGCCTCCTCTTTCATGCTACCCCTAACACTCCCACAGAACTGCTAAGCTGTGCCAGGGTCTGATTCACTCCCAAAATTTAATTTCTCTTGGATGAGCTTTCACTTGTTAGTTTGGATGGGAATGCACTGCCTGGGGGGAGGCACAGATCTGGGCCACCTTCTGCAGCTCTGATGTCACGTCGCTGTTTGGGGACCCACACCCCCAGCTTTCATCAGGAAATCAGGAAGATCCGTAGCATCTGCACAATGCTGGGAATGGCTGGAGCAATGTTAGTTTAAAGGAAAGAAAGGGGCCTGTTGTCCACTCGTGCCCTGGAGGCTGTCACGCTAAATAAAGACATTATCAGAGAAAGAGCAGAGACTCAGCGCCTTCATGCCTGTCAATGACCCCGACACCTCCTGAATCAATCCAGGGACTCTCTTTCCCACAGATGGTCCCTTGGAGACAGACTGCTGTGGCTGTAGTAGGAATAAATGGAAACAAAACAGTTAACAAATACCCCAAAATAGAGCTCAGTTAACTGCCTCTTTTTTTTTTTTTTTTTAATATGGAGATGAAAAATCCCTGGGTGATTTATGTGCCAGCAGAGATATTAGCTGCATATAATAGATGCAATATTTTTAATACTAATATTTTGGGCTGAGACAAGAGCTGGAATGGAAAGTATTTCCAGTGCCTTGACTTCTTTATTTTGCAAACATCAGTTGCTAACTGGGGTCAGACAGAAATATTGTTTCTGCAACAAGAGCCCAAACAACTTAAGCTGGCAACTTCTTCACACACTAACCATGCCAGGAGGCCCTGCAGAGCTTCAGCTTGTTGCTCCCTCCCAGGTCCCTGGGGCCAACATCCCCAGCTTGGGCTTGCAGGGAGAAGGAGTGGGTGGAAGATGCTCTTTTGCTGAGAGGGTGGCTACTTGCCGTGGCCAAAAACTGGAACTCACCACCCAAACCATGCAACCACACCACTGAAGTGCTGCTGGGCTTCTTCAAATGGGCCAAGTTTCACTGAATGACATCGTATAAGACAGCAGGTGCCACAAGACCTTATATTTATACCCACTGAAAGTATCAACCTGTGCCTGCCCTTATCTCTGAGCTCAGCTGGCAGATACTTCGGGGAGCAATTTGGCAGCAGGAAGCCCTGGGTGCTCACTCCAAGGCAGCGCCACATTTATATCTGAGGATGGAATGCACGAGAAACAAACAGGTTATTTCACCTCATATTCACTCCAGCAACCAACTGCTGGCAACACCTCCATGAACTCATGCTGGAAAACACGGTGTAGATGGATAAAGCCATTTCCAGTGTCGAGGAGCCATGCCGGAAACACTCCACCAAAGAGAAAGCCATTCCAACAACAGATTGGTTTCCTACTGCAGAGGAACCTGCTGCTATATTTCCTTCCCTCAATTCTGGCTGGCTGAAATAGCATCACGTAGTCAGGCCTGTTTTGCAGTGTGTGACACTGAGAGAGAAGCCCTGCAGGGCAGGCTCAGGGGTGGCAGGGCTCACACACAGGAGGATCTGGTGGCCACAGGTTCACTGCAAGGTCTGCAGAGGGGGAAAGGTCCAGCCACAGACTCTTTCCACCTCAGTTTCCTCACGGCCAAAGGGGAGATGCTGAGAGCAGTCCTCTGCCAAAAGGTGTCTAGAGTTTGGTGAAACACTGATGAGGTGTTTCGTTGTCCTGGCTTCTCTCTGGCTGTCTGCCCTGGGGATGGCTCTTGCCATCTTTCCCTGTGACCCATCCTACACCCCACTGATCCACCAGCACCCCACTCCTGCACACACAGTGAAGACTTTCCTCACGTGTTGGGTAAAAATAAATAAATCATCAACTACCAAAACAACACCAATACAATCAAAGACATGGACCTGCTGGATTGAGTCCAGAGGAGGCCATGGAGATGCTCTGAGGACTGGAGCCCTCTGCTCTGGAGACAGTTTGGGGAAACTGGGGATGTTCACCTGTAGAAAAGAGGCTCCAGGGAGAGCTCACTGCTGCCTTCCAGTACTTAAAGAGTGCTTATAAAACATGAGTGACTTTTTACACAGGCAGGTAGGGATAGGTTAAGGGGAAATGGTTTTAAACTTGAAAAGGGGAGATTTAGATTAGATGTTAGAAGAAGTTCTTTCTGTCGGATTGGGGAGGCCCTGGCACAGGGTGCCCAGAGAAGCTGTGACTGCTCCTGGATCCCTGGCAGTGTCCAAGGCCAGGTTGGACAGGGCTTGGAGCAGCCTGGGCTAGTGGAAGGTGTCCCTGCCCATGGCAGTGGGGTGGAACAAGATGATCTTTAAAGTCCCTCCCAAACCAAAACATTCTAGGATTCTCTGAAGATGACCAAGGTGTCCCAGGAGGAGGACCAAAAATTGCTCAGAGGGATCTGAAGCATCTCTCCTATGAGGAAAGGCTGAGACAGTTGGGGTTGTTCAGCCTGGGGAAGGCTCTATAGAGACTTTATTGCAGCCATTCAGTACTTAGAGGAGAAAGAAACCTTAAGATCATCTAGTCCAATCTGAAAGAAGGGGAGAGCACTGATGGGAAGCAGCATTGCAGGCATACACTGCTCCTCACACCCTCCTCCTGCTGTCCACTGCTGGTCATCAAGCGAGGTGGCCTTGTAGTGACCCATCACACCTCTCTCTCCTCTTGCTCTTATGGCCCTTCTCTCCAGCTCCAGCACACCACCAGCCCATCTAACTGCAAGTTAAAAACTCTGCTGATGCAGGATGGCATGGCAACCACAAGATTAGAAGAGTGATGCCCCAGCTGGGAGGGGGTGGCAGGCACAGCCAGTGGCACACGGGGACAATTCCATCCGCCCTGCTCGCGCGCCGTAATTCGTTGGGCTGTGGTAACACAATCACCCAGCTGAGCCCTGCTGGGAACAAACTGCTGGCTTGGTCTTGTCCTCTGGGGACCTGCAGCCTGGAGAATTAATTTAGTGTAGCAACTCCCAGTGATTTTGCTGAAAATCCAACCAAATGTGTCTCTAAACTGCCTTCTGCCAACCCCTTGGCTGCCACCACCAGCTTGGCTCGGGCAGGCAGAGCAAACACCCACTGCTGGGACTGCCTTGACTATGAACACTTAAGTCCTTGAGAAGTCTCATCATGAAGGACCAGCACCACAATAAGGACCTCTTCATCTTGTTTTCAGTGAGGCTCAGCTTCAGCTGGCACTGCTTTCTTAGTCATGTGGTTTAGTTTTAGGTAGTAGTGTGAGCAGCAGGGAGCTGGACTTGATGACCCTGATGGGATCCTTCCATTTTAACATATTCCATGATTAGGACAAGGAGGAATGGTTTTACACTAAAGGAGAAAATTTTTAATTTAGGTATTAGAAAGAAATTATTGACTGTGAGGGTGTGAGGAGAGAAGACAAAGGACTCTGCACGATTCAATATGAATCTAGCAAAATCTGTTTATTTTGCTTCTAAACGTTGTTTGTATTTACTTCTTATCTTGGTTTACACAGACACGCATTATTTGATTGGTAGCACTACCTTGTCCATGAGGCAAGCATGCATCTTCTTAATCTAATTTGTTGATACTGTGAGAGTCATTTTACTTGGGTTGACACCCCTATTTCTGTCAGCAACTTTTCTGCTTTTTCTTTCTTCTAGAAAGTATCAGCTTTTTTATTTACAAAGACACCGTCATTCTTTATTTCCAGAAGATTAGGTTGGTTCATTTAATACATGTCCATTTTTCATGTAAATATGACCCTACAAGGGTGGTGAGGCCCTGGCACAGAATGCCCAGAGCAGCTGTGGCTGCTCTAACCCTGGAAGTGCCAAAGGTCAGGTTGGACAGGACTTGAAGCAACTTGGGATAGTAGAGTATCTGTACATCAAGAGCATTAAGAGCAGCAAAAAAAATTTTTGTAATACATTGTGAAATTTTTGTAATATATTGTGAAATTTATTTTTCTTTACAAATTTTGACTATTTGATATATAGATATATACAGGTGTCTCTGCACACGGCAGGGGGTTGGAATGAGGTGATTCCTCCCAACCCAAACCATTCTATAATTCCTTTTGGAGATGCACCCTCATTGCAGCTGTTCCTGAAAACATGACCTGTCCTTAATCACTGGTTCAAAGTTTCTAAATATTAGGCAGAACTGCACTTATTATTTTAACATCTCTGCTTAGGTGCTTTCAGCTGCTTAGAAGGGTTTCTTGCATCGTTACATTCTAAACACTGTGATTTTTCTAGATGCTAGTATTGCTATTTTCCACTGCACACAAGAACACCAGCAGACTCACTTTTGTCCTTAAAAAGAAAAAAAAATATATATATCGGTCCTGCATTTGTTTCTCTTGGAGAAGAGGCAGTTTTTCACAGCCACCACTATGCTGGCTCAACTCCCTCACTGCCTGCTCAGCATGGATGGCTGTGATACCCCTGCTGGTTTTGGGGTGTTCCCTCTGCACCCCCAAAATCCTCTCCAGTAAGCCTCATCAGCTCCCAGGAGGGCATGGAGAAGACAGGAGCATAAGGATGAGGATAAACCCCTGACTTCCAGATGCTGCTTCAAGGCTTCAGACCCATGTGCTGTTAAACCTAATTAATTTGATTTGGAAATCCTACTGAGAAGAAAAGGAGTGTTTCAACTTCTTCAATTCCTTCCCTTCCTCTCTCTTCTGTTCCAGCAGAAGTTCAGCAATGTGTCGCAAATCATTTAGCTCAGTGCTAATTTTCAGTGAGTGCCCAGTCCATCTCAAGCATTCAGTTTTGTCCCAGCTAGGAATGGCCCTTTGGCCCTAAAATAACATCTTGATATTGTTGTTTTTAATAAACATCCTCTCCTCTCACTGAAAAGCCCTCAGCAAATGGCCCTGAAAGAACAAAAGACATTTCTGTATTGTTTTAAGTTCTCTTCCTTTCTGAAAAACCTCAATTAAAACGGTGAAAAAGCTACTATACTCTGTAATTATGAACTCATTTCTATTCACTCGCTCAGCAGGAGAGCTTTGTCCTGTTGACCTCTGGGAATGGGTTTCTAAGGCTCTTCCAAAATTTCACAGCCTTAAAGCTGACACATTCATGCCAGCTGTAAAACATGTTCACCTTCACCTTCACCCAATAAATACAGCTTGCAATCTTCAAACCCAGGGTGAGAGCCACTCCTGTGACTATTTTTATTTGTGAGAGGAGCCTTAGTGCTGGCCATGAATGGATTGGATCTGGAAATAGTGCCACCCCTTCAAGACAGCATGAAAACTGCATGGATATGGGCTGTCAGCTGGTTTGTAAAGAGTTTTCAAACAAATACCTTGCATGTCACACTCCTGAGTGATGGTTGGGATTCTCTTAAATCTTTCCACTACAAGAACTACCTGGCCTGAAGAGGATGCATCCCAACCTCTTGACTTGCCAATGGGATGTTTGTGGGAAGAAGGCTGGAGATTTCTTTTGGTGAAGATCCATTGAGGAAAAAAAGTCTTGTGAGACAAAATGCTGGGACAGCTTGGCTACCTGTATCTTTAAACACTCAGTGCAAGATTAAGGAAGGGAAACAAAAAGGAAAGCCTTTTTTTTTTATAAGAAATGAAGCAGCAGAAAAGAAGACGATGTCTGAGAACACAGAATTAGGTAATAAGGGATACAGAGGTGTAGACTCACACATAAAATAACTTAATAATGTCCTTCAAACACAAGCTAGAAAAATAGCTTTAAAATAAGTCCTTTAAATAGAACGACAAATCACACTCCTTGAGGGCCAGTTACCAATCCTCCCATGATTTCATATGTCCATAACACACATCAGAACACACTTTTATTTTGTCTTTACACTTAGGACCAAATCTAAGGGAACACATAAACATCCACAACACAGCTTAAGCACAGATAATCAATCAATTTCCCAAAATCCCACTCAACTCCAAAGGCTTGGGCAGACTCAGGTTCTGCCTGAAACGTGCAAAAAGCACCCCATCCATGCACCTCCTGATAACCACTCCAGGGGTCTTCTCAGACTCCTCCAGTTAAGCCTGTTTCTACCTTAGGACATCAGATGAATCAACTGGACATCCACCCACCAGATCGCTGCCTGAAGAAAAGTTTTGGAAGAAGATGCAAATTGACAATTGATGTGACAACGAGCTAAGGGTTGTAGCTCTTAAGGGGATCAGGGCTAAACCCTTCCACCTGTGATGACAATAGTTCTGCTGACACCTGATTATGAAAAAAACAAGGGCAGGAAAAGGCCAACACGCACCTCACACAGGCTGCTGAGAGGTCAGTGACTGGTGTTGAATCCTGCTCGTCAGCAGCACCAAGCCACTTTGGCTGGTGGACCTTGGAAGTGTCACCATTGCCTCTCTCCTATCTCATCTCTATTTAATTCAGTGTATGCTTTGTGATTGATGCGTTGAGTTACACTTGGTTTCAAAAGAGGAAAGAAAAAGAACAAGGGTGCAGGGACTTCACCATATAACTTAGGGCTTGGGTTGGAAGGGAACTTAAAAATAATCCCATTCCAGCCCCTGCCATGGGCAGGGACACCTTCCACTAGCCCAGGGTGCTCCAAGCCCCATCCAACCTGGCCTTGGACATTTCCAGGGATGGGGCTTCTCTGGCAGCCTGTACAAAGAGTTTACCACCCTCACTGGGAACAATTCCTTCCCAGAAAGCTCATCCAACCCTGCCCCTCTGCCAGTGTGAACTCATTCCCCTTTGTCCTACCACTACATGCCCTTCTAATGAAAGTCTCAATCCCAACTGAGACTGGCATGCCCAGTCTGAAGTGTCTGTTCTTGCTGAAGAGAGTCCAGAAACAAATCCTTGTCCCAGCACTCCCTCCAGTGTGAGGTGTTTTGGCTCAGCTCCTCCCACATCTCTTTGTTTCTCAGGCTTCCTTGGTTCTGGTCAACATGGGAAGGCAAAATAAAGCAAGGAAATCTGTTCTCTGTAAGATGAACAGGCTAACTTTTCTTATGTGGGGGTGAAGCATCCTCCAAACTCCATAACACATGCCCTGTGAGCATAATGGAAACTTGGGCTTCCAGTTCATATCTGTCCATGTATTTATGGACACATGCAGTGGAATCCAGATGGCAGTGACACTGGAGATGCCTTACAGCATCTTGTTTGGCTTCCAGACATTTTGGTGCTGGTTTCATAAGGTCTGGTGTCTGACAGCTCCTTGCATGGGGTTTGAGACAACCTAGGGCACCTGAAATAGCACCTGTGATCATGGAGGTGAAGCCCAGCAGCCCCTGATAAAGGTGAGCACTGAATGAGGTTCCCCCCAAAACCTTGGACTTAAAGAGTGGCTGCTCTCCTGACCTTCCCCACAGCTGCAGAGCCACCATGAGCTGCTGTTCCCATTCCAAAATGCCCATAAAAATTACAGAATCACACAGTGGTTTGGGTTGGAAGGGACTTTCAAGAATATATTCTTTCACCCCTGCCGTGGGCAGGAACAACTTCCACCAGACCAGGGTGCTCCAAGTCTGGCCTGGAACATTTGTGAAGAGCCATCAGTGACAGCAACTCACTGACTGCCAGACCAGCCCCTGATACCACACAGTGAAAAGACACCTAGAAAATACTGAGTTTTCATAAAAACCACCTCCACTATAGCCCCTAAGCCCAGCCACATGCTGAAGTTCTGTATTTTTTTTGCTGGAGCAATTATTTTGATTTTGGTGAAGCAACATCATAAGAGCCTGAGCCTATCCAACAAGCCACACATTTCTGTCAAGGTTTCCTAACAGTAACATGTTTTGCTGGTGGTACATAAAGGCTTTAAATCAGTGGCAGAGATGGATAAAAACAACCTGCAAAAACCTCCTGATGGCATAAAGTTTCTGGTGGCTTGGCTGTTTGGGTTAAAATTAGTCTGAAAGACAGGGGTCACTTCAGTCACCAAGACTGTGAAAAAAAAAGGATATAAAAGGTCTTGTGTTTTAGAGTTTTTATGTAATGACAAAGCCACTCTTAGTTGAGAGGTGGCAACCCTGCAGCTGGGAAATGCACCCGGCCTGCTCCTGCCACTGCCTCCTGGCATCAGAAAGAAAGGAACAATGAAAGGAAAGGATTAAATTTGCTTAGATGAGTATCTTCCAATCCTTCTGCGTGGGTCTTTAGCTGGGCACACAAGGAGGATGGAACAGATAGGGAGAACAGCAACAGACACACATCCCCTGACGTCCTGCTCATGAGGATCACGTCCTGTTGAACCCACAAAGGTTTATCTTTCTCTTGCACTTGAGCCCACAGAGCTCTCCAGCTTTCACAGAAGTCCTTTATCCTTGCACATGCACTAAATGCAGAATCCTTTTGGCTGTTGCCAGCATCAGGGAAGGATCTGTGAGCATGGTGTGGGGTGCTCTGCCAGCAGGATTGTGGCCACACCACCTGCCCTTGGGGGTGAAGTGTGGCTGGGCACATTTTCACTGACACCCCCAAGCCAGAAATGAGAGCAGCTGGGTGGAGAACCCCTCCTCAGCCTGCCACAGCTTGAGACATGCGTGAGAGGAAAAACAAATTCCCCCATGGATGCTAAATACCAACTGCTCCACCTCACTGCTCCTGGTGTTTCACAGGGACCACTCAGATGATGGGAGGACCCTACATGTGCAGCTCAGGGGATGATGCTGGGGCAGGTGACTTGCTCTTAGATAAGCTGGCCCAGGACTGATGCTAGATATAAATTTGGCTGAACTTCAGATGGTTTCTGCAGAGCTGTAGAATCATCTGTGCCCTGTACGCACCAGGGCTCAGATTACTGCACAGGGATATCACAGAATCCTAGGATGGGTTCAGCTGGAAGGGACCTTAAAGCTCATCTTGCTCCACCCCTGCCAAGGGCAGGGACACCTTCCACTATCCCAGGCTGCTCCAAGCCCTGTCTCACCTGGCCTTGGACACTGCCAGGGATCCAGGGGCAGCCACAGCTGCTCTGGGCACCCTGTGCCAGGGCATCCTCACCCTCACAGTCAAGAATTCCTTCTCAATACCTGATCAAATCCTCCTCTCTGGCTGTTTAAAACCACTGCCCTTTGCCATGCTGTGTCCTGTTCACTGAGCCATGGTAAAAGGCAGCAAAAGGTGTTGATGGAGCCAAGGAACCTGCAGACCTCACCTCCAAGTGTTCCCTCCTGACAAGAAGCTGCAGTTCTGCCCAGCAGCTCCACCCATGGCTGAGTCACACCAGCTGCATGTCCATAGGGTGTCAGGAGGTGGCTTTTTTGATCATTTGAGGGCTGCTCCTTCAATGGGGAGCCTGGTATAGGCTTTGTTCTCAACAACCTCCTCTCCCAGGAGTGGAGTCCCTGTGATGTGACCCCTGCCAGAGCCTTCTCCTCAGCTCCTGGAAGGAAGGGCAGTGGGGGAGGGTGATGCCACCGTGTCTGACCAGCATGGCTGTGCAGGTTGAAGGGGCTCCTGCTTGATCCTTCCCTTCATCTCCTCCCTGCTCCATCATCACCTTGCCTAAAGAGCAGCTGCTGGACCAACCAGATCCAAATGACAACAGGTCCTACCAAACAGCCTCATGAGAAGGCATGGCAGTAACTGCAAACACAGGGAGGAATGACTTTGTGCCACTGCAACTCCCTGCAGTTCCCTCTATCTGTTACTCAATCAGACCTTACTCTGACTTCCAGTTTTAATTAAATGGCCAGTTTTATCCACTTGCTGCTCACAGCAGTGTGTTTATTCAGCAGAAAACTGCCCTTCTGTCCCTGCACCTTTTACCCCTGGGTACCTCGAGAGCATCTGCATCTGCCCCCAGCCTCTGCTAGGGAAAGCTGAACCAGCTGACATGTGTGAAGCAGCATTTCCTTCTCTGTGCTCTCAAGTTTATTTATCCTTCACTTCCCTGGGTGACCCTTATTAACAAACAGAGGGAAAAAAAAAATGGCAGAAAACTTTTGCTTTCCATCTTATCTCATCTTAAACCCCCCTTGCTCATGGCTCCATCTCACTCCAGCACCACAGAGTCCTGCAACTCCCACCCGACCCTGTATCTTGTCCCTGAATGAGGAGATTTTGCCCTTGAAGGAGCAAGCTGGGCCAAGCTGATTCCTGTAGTGTTTTACGACAGGGTGAAGCAGTAGAGTGCCCTTTATGGTGTTTTGAAAGGAAATTGTACAGGAACAATGTCCCGAGCAGCGTGGCTATTGAAAACCCTTCACAAAAGGAGTTTGTCACAAGAGGAAAAGCAGCTTAATCAGTCGAACTAATCACTGTAGGTGGTTGAGTGTCCCCGAGGGTCTGTAAAATTAAATATAATGGGAAAAGAAATATATCACAAGCTTGCCTACGCTCCTCAGTGGAGCCGCCAGCGGATATGGGACGCTCCCTGCCTGGCCCTGAGCCCACCCTGACCATCCTTTGGGCTGTCCCTAGGCAGAACCACCTCCTTGAAAGACCCACAAGGGCCACATGGCTGGGCTGGGATGAGCCCCAGGAGGTTTCTCAGTAGGCTCTGGCTGGGGAGTGGGGATGCCCACTGTGTGCCCTCACCCCAGATAACCCAGAGCGTGGTGTGGGCGCCAGCAGGAGGGTCAGTGGTGCTTACACAACTCTCCTGCTTCAGGAAGAGGAAACTGTCCCTGACAGCCACCCAGGGCTCTCCAGGGAAGGAGGATATTTCTGCCTGCCCCAGCTCTGAATTTAATTAAGCCCAGAAAACACACACACACACACACAAAAAAAATAATCCAGACTGTTTTTTTCCTGATCATTAAGTGCAAAGCCAAGTTAACACTAGGAAGTAAATAAAGCCAGACAATGCTAGAGAAAACTTGGGGACATTTCTGTAATTCTGTTCTTAAAACCTTTAAGTATTTGGGGTGTGCTAAAGGAAATGGGGAGGAATCCTGAGCCTTTTTGCTCCCAAACCTTTCCTCCTTGTATGTGTCAGGAGGACCTGTGCAGCCTTCTGCTACAGCTCCCCACACAGGGGCTTTATGTAGGATGGACTTCCCAGGTGCAAAAACACCCCTCTTAAAATCTTATCCAACAGGAGAAGGAGGACACAAAGCTCAGTCATAGCTTAAGGTGATGGTCCTTCACCTGAGGCTGGCTGTGATCCCCAACAATCCTGGCTGGGACAGGCAGGGCAGCCCCTCATGGCTTTGGTCACCTCAAAGCCTGAAGACACACCAGCTGCATCGAAGAAGCACAAGAGATTCCCACCTTTTCTACTGAAAAGAGGGATTCAGAGGCCTTTTGCAAAGAGGGGATTGATTAACTCTTAGGCTTTTACTCCATCCTCTCCAGGATATGGGGCTGCTCTTCTCTCTGCCCTCCTTTCTTGTTCTTGCCCCCATACAAGGACCACCAAAGGAGCCACGAGGTACCAGCCAGCATCTGTGCACACCCAGGGATTTGCTTTTGGCAAAAAATTCAGCCTGATTTGTCTTTTGAATCCAACCAGATGTTGGATCAACGTGATTTCAATGCTGCAAACTTTTAAAGACTTCCCCAACAACCCTTTCCTGGTCACCAGGAAAACTGTCCCCTTCCTCAAGTGACACAGAATCATTTCAGTATTATTAACCAGAAGACCAAGAAGTAGATACAACCCACCTGTCTTATTGCAACTCCATCTATTCCAGCTCCATATATCCCCTATCTGAACATGCAATGTTTTCTATCATTCCTACAAGGCAGGGTCAAGCCTCTGTCCATGTATTTCCATGCATTTCCAGGCCAAAGGATTTGACCAGCTGGACTCTCCATCTTGAACACATCACAGATTTCCAGAACATGGGAATTGGAGGAATTCTGTGCAACACAAAGTCAGCTTGCAATGCTTAAAAATTTTTTGGGAACTTTTTGAAAACAAGGGGCCAAACTCAGAGCCCACCTAGCCAAGGAGATCACATCCCAGCACAGCCTGTGCTCTGCTAGCAGAGAGCCACTGGGTTGGGAAAGATCAGAGGAGAACACTTGCAAAATGAATCTGTTGTGTCCCATATCCCACAGTATTTTTTTTCTTGCAGGAGAGGTCCTGCCACCACTCAAGAAAACTTCCTCCATCCCTAGAGGTGGTTGCTTTTGGGAGGTCAAACTAAGTGGCCTTTGGTGCCTTTGGACATGGTGTGAAAACACCTGCCTGTGCTGCTCTCCTTCCATCATCCCAGCAAGCAGTGATGCCCTCCACCATCCCCATCAGGAGGTGGCAGTCACACCTCCTGACTCTAAGCCAGCAGAAAAGGCACTGGCTGCAGGATTTCTGCCAGGAGAGGTGGGGAAGTTGATACCTCTGCTGCTCTGATCACAAACTCTTTGTTGGAAGGACCTCACCACCTTCTGTAGGCTTTTAGAGCATCCTGTGCAACTAAATCCTCCAGCAGATGTGGCTCTGATGATGACTGCTGTTATGGAAAATGTGCTCAGTTTTTTTAGTGACATCTAATTCGCTCTTCATACCTATCTTATGCAACAAATGAAGCATGCATCCATGGAAAATCATAGGATCCCAGAATGATTTGGCTTGGAAGGGGCTTTGAAGATCATTCAACTCCAGAAGGGATGTCTTCCACTAGGCCAGGTTATTCAGAGCCTGATCCAACCTGGCCTTGAACACTTTGAAGGGTAAGGCATCCACAAAAATGGAAAAGACTTGGTGAACATAAAAACATAGCACAACATGCAAGGAGAGAGCTGTGGGTCACTCCCCTGGGGCAGCTTCTCCTGAAGGGAGTGGAAGGTGTGTGGCAGAGACCTCAGGGTAGGTGAGCTGTGCTCCTCCAGAACACAGGGACAGCATTTCCCAAGGAAAGGTGACAGGAAGGAAGCAGGGACAGGAGCTATTTATAGCAGGGCTGGACACAAGCCTGGTTCTGCATGAGAAACAAAAGGTGCCTCACTAGCCCAACACGTGTCCCCTTTGGAATGTCACTGTCAGGGAGGCCACAGAAGCCCACACACCCTCTGGGAGGGAATCAGCACCATTTGTAAGACCAGCTGGAAAAAGAAAAAGGCAGATTTCTGGGTGCTTTATCAGCTTTTTTTTTTTTTTTTTGGTAATAGCTGTGTTATATAAAAATGGAATCTTTTCTTCCAGCCAACCCAAAGGTCACCCACAAC
>JBBMKD010000115.1:72835680-72863623 GCA_037834095.1 Argya squamiceps | reverse complement strand
GAAAGAAAGAAAGAAAGAAAGAAAGAAAGAAAGAAAGAAAGAAAGAAAGAAAGAAAGAAAGAAAGAAAGAAAGAAGTTGTGGCTCCAGAAATTATCAGCAGAAACCCACCCAGTGAATTGCAACATCCTTCAACAAGGCTTTCATGTACCTATAGGATGGATTGTCCAAGGGAAGTCTGGGACAGCACAGAGTTGCAGATATATTTAACTTTTATTGTGCCAGTCACATAATCAGGGTGCCTGTTGGGTTGAATATGTCAATATATATTCAGTACAACCATCTCAGCCAACCCCTTGTACATGAAAAACATGGTAAAAATGCCACAGGCAGCACCCCCATCAACTCTATCCACCCAAGGCTGGCATTTCTGCTGGAGGGGATTTTAATGGAAGCTGTCCCAGCCCATGGCAGGGGTTGGAATGAGATGAGCTTTATGATCCCTTTCAATTCAAATCCTTCTGTGATTCCATGATTCAGTGATACATGAATATCTGCAAGTCCTGTGGGCATTTCCAGCAGAGCTCTCTTCTCAGAGGCCATTTGTCTCTTCCTCTTCCAGGAATTCCCACGGCTCTGGCCTGTCACCCACAAGGGGAATTTTTTACATCTTGGAAGGAGAGAGCTGAGGCACAAACCAAAGCCTTGACCTGGTCTGAAGGCCGTGGAAGGACACCAAACATTACCAGGAAATCACACAGAAATTATTTCCTCTCTGTTAAAATGTAAGTGATAAATCTGTTCCTTTAAATTGCAAGCTATTAATATTTTCCTGTAAGGTGCTTACAATAAAGAGTTGCTTCTGAATAAGCAAGCAGTTGTGTTCAACATCTAAGGAATAGAAAGTGCAATGATTTTGCAAAATACTCCCTAAGTACTTGATGGTTGTGGCTGTACCATCCTTCCTCACCCACAACACAGCACACTCCAAGGACACCTTCTTCAACCTCAGTGACTGGAGCCAAGTCTAAATTAAACCACAGGACTGACAGAGAAATTAATTTCCAGCCATCCAGGAGCCAAAAAAGGAGCAAAACTCTCTGGGTTTTGCCACCACTGATCTAAGAAGTTCTGTCATGGAGAAGAGATGCTCTGTGGGACCTTGCCAGTAGGATGTGCTGGCCTGATAAATCATGGCACAGTGCAACATGCGCCAGAGAGGGCTCCAGGAACACTTGGATAACATTGTCAGGCACAGGGTGGGATTCTTAGACTTGTCCTGTGCAGGGACAGGAGTTGGACTTCAATGCTCTTTCTGGGTCCCCTCCAACTGAGGTCATTCCGTGGTTCTGTGATTCTAAGTAATTCTGTGAGTGATGTCCCAGTCTGGAGGATTTCCTGGTTAACTGCATCTTTGGGGTGTACACCATAAACCACAGACTGCCAGCAAAGGCTGAATGTGTGGCTGCAGCACACATGCCTCAGTGATGAGCACTTTGGAGGAGACTTTTTCCAAAGAAAAGAGTGGGATGGCTGTGACTGTGACCAGAACTGCCACAGCCAAACATCGCTATTGAGTTACCAATAAAAGCACCTGCAGCATTCCCTGTAGGGCCCCAAGGACACAAACTCCTGGATTCCCACTTGCTGAGTGTGAATGTTCTGGTGTGTCACAGAATAATGGATGTTTTCATGAACCACAGACTCTACACATGCAGTCCTAGATCTAAAGAAGTGTCATTCAGACCCAAAGAAGTATCATTCAGACCCAAAGAAGTGTTATTCAGACCCAAAGAAGTGTTATTCAGACCCAAAGAAGTGTCATTCAGACCCAAAGAAGTGTCATTCAGAGGGACACAAACCCCTGGATTCCCACTTGCTGAGTGTGAATGCTCTGGTGTGCACTTCTCACAGAATAATGGGTGTTTTCATGAACCACAGACTCTGCACATGCAGTCCTAGACCCAAAGAAGTGTCATTCAGACACTTATTTTCCCACCACCTCTCCTTGGTGTTTTTTACTGGCTTCTGACAGAGAGCAGACACGCAGCTAGAGGCAAGACAGCATTGAAAATACTTTTGGTGGCACAAAATACTTGGTGGCAGCTAAGCTGTCCCACCTCACCCCTCTGCAGCCAAATCTGGGATGGCACAAAACACACAGAGAATGGCAGAACAACCTGGCATCAAACTCCCTGTGGGGGGGTGAAGGATGCAAACGCAATTAAAGCATTAGAATAATTAGGCAAAGCATCCCAATTAAAACACGGCCTGAACCTTCCTTGACACCTTCTCTGATTACTGACAGAGCATTTTCCGGGGTCTATTTTTAACTCCTGGCCCCTGAGCTCCTGAAGGATACATAAT
Organism: Argya squamiceps; assembly: GCA_037834095.1. Taxonomy (NCBI): domain Eukaryota; kingdom Metazoa; phylum Chordata; class Aves; order Passeriformes; family Leiothrichidae; genus Argya; species Argya squamiceps. The sequence goes on along the minus strand of JBBMKD010000115.1, from coordinate 72,861,318 downwards.
TCAGAGATAATAAAACTTTAAAAACCGGGACAAAGTCTCCCAGGAGGAACTGCCTCTGCAAACACACAAGTTCAGGACGGGCAGGAGGAGAAGCCCAGCTAAGGCAGGGAGATGGGGACAGGCTGGAGACACTGTTGCACTGAGACAGGGTGCTCCAGACACGCCAACACGGTGCCATAGGAAGAGTATAAATAACAGACAAAAGAAATCCCCTTTTGTTACCAGAATCCGCAAATCCCAAATCGGTTACAAGCTGACTTAGGAAATGGAGCTTTTTCCCATGTTGTAGCAAAATGGGAACAATACTTTGCGAGTGGAAGTAACTCTAATTGTTTTAACTGATGTTATTTTAGTGTTATTTAGGTTTATTGTTTATTTGTATGTATTTCCTCTACCCTGGTCAGGCTTAAAAACAAACTGTACTGTCAGCAGTAAAGCATCCCATCCATAAATAAATACATTTATCCAGTAAGTATAGTTATAACCACACCATTGCTTGGAGTCCTTAAATGCAGATTATTTAAAGAATCACTAAAATAAATTGCACTGATGACCTGGGTTTGCTTTTCCCTGGAAAAAGGAACCTTTTTCAGCTAATACTGGGAATAAATACTGCCCACATCACTTGTGACCAGGAGGCACCACACATGCTGTTTGGTTTGCAGTCTGTCCAGGTAGCTCAAGCTCATCCTGAGAAAGGGCTGCACTACTCTGAAAAGCTTTTCTTACATTTTCTTGGGCTTGCAACAGCTTGGGGGTGAGGGAGGAACAGCTTTACCTGGACCTTAAGAGTGTTACGAGGTTGCATTTGGAGTATTTGTAATTTGAGTTATTTCAGTGCCTCTGGGACCTTACTTTTCTTTAAAATACACACTTCCTCTATACTTGCCATGTTCCCCAGTCTGGTTTTTCCTGCCTCTTGTGCTCTTCAAAGCCCACCACCCCCATTTGTGCAGCTCAGCATGCTGTTTGACCACGTCTCTCCAGCTGGGATGAAGTGAGGTGGGATGGCAGGAGGTCCCTCAACACTTCCCCACTGTTCCATTGTGGTGGGTGGTGTCACAAGGAGGAGACCTACAGGCAGAACTGGGATAAATTCTTAAGGTGACCTATAAATACACCTGTTAAGGCCTCAGGGAGTTTAGCAACCTCTAAGCTGGAACCTTTCTGTGCTATCCCCAGTGCTGGTACAGCCTCCTCTGGCCAGGTATGCTTGAATCTCAGGTGTGCTGCTCCTAGGTGATAAGAATATTTTCATTTCACCATTACTATTAAAAAAAAAGTGTTTTCCATGTCCATCTGCAATCTCCCAGAAGCAGGCCTCCACCGATCTTCTTTTGGACAGACCAGGGCTTCAGCCTGAAGAATTTCAAAACTGTGTGAGCTCCTGGGATTCAGGACAGTGCAACAGTTATGAAACCCCTACTTCCAAAGTGACAACTTCACAGCCTTACACACAACAGGTAGGGTTTTTTTTCCTTCACCATGGGTAGATCCAGAGGCAACAGGAGAACTTTCTCAGTGCTTCAGTCCTTGGCACTTCCCACTGGACACCTTCCAAGTGCATGAAGTTTTTCAACACCGTCAAACAATAGTTTATAATTCTACAAGATTTTTTTTTTTTTTTTAACATGATCCATATCCCTGTGATCCATACACTGCACTATCAAAGCCAAAGGGAATTTTGACATCAACTTGAATATGGTTGTGGTGGTGGCAGCCTCTCTCGGGCCACCAGTGGACATTTCTCACAAACCTTCATGGCTGAAGCACAGTCCTTAGTCCTTTCCCAAGTTCCTTGTGTTGTGCTGGAAACATCCTCACAAAACAGATATTCCTGTCTGCAGTTGGCTGAAGACAGAGCCAATGCACTTTCCTCAGGATTGTGCCACCAAGAGATGTCTTTTCTTTTCTCTGAAGTTGCTGCTTAGTCTAGTTCAGCCCAGAGAGATCACATGAGGATCCCATGTCTCAGTCACCCTTGCTTGGAAAATATCCCAATGTGCACATGCTAATCTAATCCTACAAAAGCCCTCCTCTTCCCTTTGAAAAGTCCCAGTCCTTCACGGGAGTGTGGGCTGTGCAACACAAGGGTCTGACTCGCTCCTTGCCAGTTTACTGGCAGTCTGCACCTGAGCAGAAAAAACTGCTCCTTGAGCATCCATCTGATCCCTCCCAAGATTTTCCTGTTACGCATTGAGGATCTACGACTCCTCCTGCTGTAATGGGATTTAATGCAGGGAAAAGCTCAGAAAACATGATGCACTTGCCACAGAGTATCAGTAATATCACATCACATATTAATTACACTGGTGGTTTTTCATGGATGTTCTGCAGACCTCTGTGAGCCACAGGCTACTTTGAACAGCAGAACAGAATGAGTAAAAAAGGCACATTTGCAGCTGCTTTACAGCAGTGTCCAAATGTGACACTGGAAATGGATCTGGCATCTCCGCCAAGAAAAGAATCCCCAAAAACTGTTTTTAAAAGTTGATAGAGGACAGGCAGCAGGATGGCCATATCCACTTGCCCGAGCCTTGCAAAGTCCAAATCTCAAATATAACATCTCCAAAGAGTGTGGCATCATTCATACATCAGTTTTCCTGTCAGAAAAAAGTGCAACTTACAGCTGCTTTCGTGATGACTACGAGGTGCTGGGTGAAGCCTCCTCACTTAATTTTATGTTGGTCACAAGGAGGCACCTTCAAGTGTTTCATCAGATCCAAGTGGCGACAAAAAATATTAGATTGAGGTTGGGTATTAGGGAAAATTTCTGCATAGAAAGGGTTGTCAAACATGGAAGAGGTTGCCAAGGGCAGTGGTGGATCCCTCATCCTTGGAGGGGTTTAAAAGTTGTGTGGATATGGCACTTGGGAACATGGGTCAGTGGTGGCCTTGGCAGTGCTGGGGGAATGGTTGGACTTGATCATCTTATGAGTTTTTTCCAACCTAAACCATTCTATGATTCTGTAAGAATCAGCACCAAAACTCAAGGAGCCACACAACTCCTGGATATGTTTTTATATGTCAAGTGACCAACCAATCAAACCACTCTATGATTCTAAACCTACACCATTCTATGATTCTGCAAGAATCAGCACCAAAACTCAAGAGGCCACAAAACTCCTGGATACGTTTTTATATGTCAAGTGACCATTACCAAAGACATTGCTTACTGAGATGTTGTGGGTCATGTTGCCAATCCTTACTACAGTTTTTTCAGCTGCTTTCTAATCTCCTTGATGCCTTCATAGCAGGCAGAACTGGGCCTGTGATGGGCTCAGCTCCAGAAGCTGGAAAGGGTCTGAGATAGTGGCCACCAAGACTGGAATGGGCAACGTGCAGAATGGGGCATAACAGGAAAACTGCAGATGCATTTAGTGATTACGAAGTAGGAAGGAGACATCAAACTGCTTGTCACCAGAAAGATGGCAATTCTGGCAACCAGCACATCCCCCATGTCCTTCTCTGCCCAGGACTCCTGCCCACCACCATCAGCACCACAGCCACAAGCATCCTACTGATGCTCTGCCTCCAAACTGGCTCTGAAATCACAGAGGGACCCCACAGGAGTCCTAGGATGCAAAATGAAGCTCCCCAAGCTACACTCCATGCTCACCTGAGGAGATCTCCTGTGGCCTTAAATTAGGTAGACACGTATCTCACTGAAAGTGGTTTTAGACATCCTGACTGGCATTCACACATAGCTGAGAGAAGGATGGACTTAGGTAGGATATTAGGAATGACTTCTTCCTTTGTGTGGGTGGGGAGGCCCTGGCACAGCTTGCCCAGACAAGCTGTGGCTGCCCCATCCCTGGAAGAGTTCCAGGCCAGGTTGGATGGGACTTGGAGGAACCTGGGCTAGTGGCAGGTGCCCCTGCCCATGGCAGGGGGTGGAATAGGTGGTCTAAAGTCCCTTACAACCCAAGCCATTCCATGATTCTGTGATATTGCTCTTTGCCCACTTTATTTACATCTGTGTACAAGATGCTAAAGGCACACGAGGTCCTTCCTCCTGCCTGCATCTCTGCTGGGATTGGAGACAACCCAGTGTGCCAGGATCTCTCAAGCCTGCCCTTCCCAAAACCAAGTCATCAGACATCTGTGACTCTGTGCTTGGCAGCCTCAACCTTTCTCTCCTTATCACTGCCAGAAATTATTCATTTAACATCCCTGGCTTTCCGCCAGCAAGAGCGCGGTGTGAGGAGCTGAACCACCTCCGCCGCTCCTCCTGTGAACCAAAGAAACAAAAGTGAGGCTCTTACTCAGGCAAATTAAAAAAAAAAAAAAAATTCCCACCAGCTAAGAAAAGCTGGAGGTTAATATAAATTCCATGGGTTTGAGGGGGAAACGGAGCTGCATTCAAAGACTCGATGGCTAACCACGCTTCCTCAGTCTGGCAACTGCCCGCTCCCCCGGCAGAGTTATTGAGGAAGTTAGACGAGTGCTGTATTTGTTCCAGCTGCAGATTTCCCTTAACCCCTGCTAGTGGTGTTTTCAGAAAAACACAGATCTTGTTTTCTTGATGGCGGTTTTTCATTTTTGTGCGTGCCACGGCTGCAGTTATTAGCTTTAAGTGCTGTCATTTGTAGATTAAAACTGAAGGAAAAAACCCCTGTTGCCATTCTAAGAAGTCCAGGCTGGATGAGCAAAACGGGGGATTAGAAGAAGGCTTTCAGGAATTAGCTTGGAACAGGAAAGAAGAAGATAAAGCCATTATAAAAGCTTGTGCTAATACAGGAGTCCTTTTTGTTGTGTTAATGCAGCCACACAAATTCCTATGAAGATTTATTAGTCAGGTCACAGAATCTGCTCTCCTTCCTTCTTTGATGATAAAATCAAGAATATTTTCCTCCACTAACATGCTCCTTTCTCTCAATAGAGAGGAAATAAATTATATACTTTTCCAAGACTGTGTTTGTGATATATAGAAGGCTACAGGTGAGGCTGATGCCTTCAGGACAGAGAAATGCTGAAATTCAGGTACCTGTTTAGAGGCCGCACTGTTTGGATGCTCCCTGCAAGGTGAGCACAGCCTCAGGTCTGTGGTACCCAACACGGAGTAACTTGATGGAGCTGGGATCCACAGCACTGTCCCCTTCCAGCATCCCAGACCTGCACAGAACCCACTGTCCCATGGAACTTCAGGCCAGCAAAGCACTTACTTTATGTGATTCTGCTCCTAAGTCTGCTATTTGCCTTGGCCTGCAGCCAGACGAGCACTTAGGCACATGCTTAAACTTAAGCACAAGAGTAAACAGATTGAAGTCAGAGGGACTTAAAATTAAGCACATATTTCAAGGATTTGCTGGATAAGGGCCTTAACCCTGGTGTGCAGCATTTAACTGGGATGATTCCCAGCTGATTAGCTCCCCCTTTTCCCCAGCCTCCCCTCCACCGGACTGGGAAACAAACGGTTTCTGTTTTGCCACCACGCTAACGGCCTGGCTTTAAAGAAACCTTGTCAAGCCTCCAGGCAAGCATGTCTTTCTTTAATTATACCTGCCTGTGAAATACCTTCCAGAAATCCCCACCCAAACAAAGCCTGAGGAAAGGAAATAACGGAAATTCTTGATGGTTTCCACGGGGGAAGTGATCCTAACCAGTGAGACGAGGCGCACGTAAGATGAGGCTGATGACTGCTCCTACTGTACACAGCTCCCAGCACAGGGAGACTCCTTAAAAGCTCCAGCAGAAACTCCCTGCTACCTCAGCCCTCACCTCCCAGGGCAGGATACTCCCTCAACTTGTCGCCTGGACGTGTCTTTCTGCACGAGTTAAGACCTCAAAAGCTATTTGGTGGCCATGCAGGGGAAGAACAGAGATGTGGCAACACAAAAATCCATGAAATCACCCCAGAGCAAGCTGTAGCACCCAGCGGGGAAATCTTTTAAGATGCCAAATAGTTTCCAAGGGGCTGAAAGCCACTTGCAGGACTGGGGTACATTTTGCCATTCAACGCCCTTTTATCTGAGCTTTTAAACTTTGTTTCAATTTCATCTAGCCATGGTAGGACCCTGGTGGCTGTGGGTAGGTGGGCGGGTCTGGCAGAGTGAAAAGCCCTCTTGGCAAACATGCAGCCACTCCAAACAGGCGTCACAGGCAAGTCTTGGACAGAACAGAAAAGCAAAAGATTCGAAACCTGGACAGAGAAGATGGAGATTTTCTGTGGATTTCTTCACAAACAGGACTGCTCTCATGAAGGAGCACCAGCTTGCCTGGACTTGACAGTGGACTAAGGGACCACCAACAGGTTCCACTCTCATGCCTTACCTGTCCTCCTACAATTTACTTCTAACTATGCTCTGCTGCATTACTCTCTGCTCCTAAACAGTCAGTCCTTCCCACCAGGGCTTTAACTTCTGATTTACCCTTGCTAAACATAGCAAAGGCACCAAATAGCCAAGTGCCTTTGGATATGCAAGATGACTGTGAATGATGCCTGGATTCCTCCATCCAAACAGCAAATCACTCTAAGTGACCACTAAATCAATACTTTTAACATCCAGAAAGAGTTCTGTGCTGTCAGAACACCTTGTCTTTTAATCCAACGTCATGTCAGGAAAATTACCTTAAGGTGTCCCAGAAAAGCAGAGCCACCAGCTGCTCCACTACAGCTTTGCCCTTCCTGAACCAACAACTCTCAGAAGTTAAGGACTTGCAGAATAAATTCAAGTTCTGCCTTGTATGCAAATCATGCCAGGAAAAGATGCAGCAAGTAGAAGCCAAACAAGGCAGTTTTCTTCTCCTTCAGACAGGAATGTCAGGATGGTCAAGTAGTCCCAGAACTCCACCTCTAACTCAGCAGGTTTCCAGTCTTAGGTACACTTGCAACCCTTGGAGCTACTTTAACTCTAATTTTGTGGCCTCGTTGGCCATGGCAGCTGGGCACTGGTTCTCTGGAACATAAGCAAAGGAGCTGTAACTTAGAATTCTGTCACACTTCACCTGCCCTCCACCAAGGTCAACAAAGCCAATGTAATTACCACTTGGAAGCACCACCAAAATCCTGGAGCTAAACTCTGTGTGCTGAGATCAGAAAGCTGCTCCAGCACCAAGAGAAAAGGCTGAAAGAAGAACCTGCACCTTTCTTGCTTTTACCTTCCAACATGGGCATTTGTAAAAGAAGAAAAGAGTTTAAATAGCAAATCTGTTTGCCTAAGCACTTAAAAATGGAACTACAAATGGTCTTCCTTTCAACTAAAGGAAAGTGTGTAGCACGTGTAGACCCAACACTGTTGCACTGCAAGAGGGGTGGAGGTGAGACCCTGAATTCCAGCCTGGCCGAGAGCGTTGTTGCCATTCCCTCAAAATTCCAGGTGAGACATGGGACAACTGTCCCCCATCTCTGACAGGTTTTCACAACCATATTTGGTCTCACTTCAGCTCTTGGAGCCCTTGCAGGAGAAGAGGAGTTTCCACCCTCCTGCCCCTGAGGAGGGGAGAGAGGAGCCGGCGCGGCGCTCCTCGGATCATGTCGGGTCGCACGTACGTTTGAAGTCGGCCACGGCGTTCTCGGCAGCCAGGAGCGACCTCGCAGCGGCCGCTTCCTCCGCTGTTTGCAGAGCTGATCCTCAGGAAAGCTCTGCAGTGGGGGGAAATCCTGGCCGTGGACAGCGAGGTGTTATCGGCACGGCGAGGAGATAATGACGGCAGGAACTGCCTGACGGCCGGATCATCGCTGCCGCGGCCCACGCGGTGCCAAGCCCCACAGAGCCGGGACGCGGCCAGGCGAGGTCACACATGCTGTGACATGGTTAATTGTGTCAAAAAAACACCCAACAGAAGGTGGGTTCCTATGACTTGATGAGAGTGATACGGTCTCCCTCTGGCAAATGCATTGCATTTTTGGTCTATGACGTGGCTTCCTGCGTTGAGCTTGACTTCTCTTGGAAGGCCACAGGTCCCACCTCCTCATTTGGGAGGAGATACCACCTAGCTTGGCAGATATTACCTGGAAAATGAATCACCACTCATGGTGGCAGAACCTAGCCTGGGCTGCAAGTTTTGTGACTGCTCTGGACTCACAAGAAATATCACAGAAACCACAGCAGCCCTCTGACCAGAGTATGACCTCCTTCCCAGAGAGATGCAGGTGGCTTCCATGACAGACAGGACTGGTGGGCACATTGCAGTGATCCTGCAGCACCTCCTGAAGACCTTTACCCTAGGGATTGCTGGCTCAGACCTTCATGGTTTGTGATATATATCTGAGGAGTAAGTCTTACTAAAAGTGCTGGATGGAAAACCCAAGTGCTGCCAGGTGGTGGTGAACCCCTGGAAAAAGTAAAACATGACAAGCAGCTGGATCTCCTTCAACCCCATCCTTGCTGGAGACAGCACACCTGCAGCACACAGGCTTTGCACCTGCACTATGGGGGCAGCAGAAATCCCCCCTCTTGGACAAACCAAGAAATGGAGGAGGTGTAGGGCTTGTGGGACATCAGGTTCACCTTCCCTGGGTGTTCATCTGGCCACTTGTTGAGCAAGTGGGAAAGATGATGTTGGGGCATCGTGAAGGAGCACCTAGACAGGGTAAGGGGACGGATTTCCCCCCACCATGAGAAACACCCATTGGCAACTTCTCCAGGCGTAACACTACACCAGAAATAGAGCTCCTCTGAGACTTCATTTTGTTTTCTCTTTCTTCTTTTTTTTTCCCTTTTCGCAGGATTACTGAGTTCGCGGAGTCTCTCTTTAATGTCACATGTGTGGCTCAGGTCCCTCAGGCCCCAGCAGAAGCAGCCTGGGATATTTGCACAGACCCCTCACAATGGAAGGAAGAGGGTGTAGGAGGGAGGATCAGGCTGCTGACCCCTTTATTGTTCTTGGGCCAGAAGAAAGCTTCCTCCTGGCTTAAGAACCACGGCGCTGAAAAAGTTTTCCAGCCAAAACGAGTCAGATGGAGTCACTGGGTGGTGGTTTTCATTATTTTTTTTTTTCTTTCTCCTTCCCCTGCCTCCCCCTTCGGTCAAGCGACGGGGAGTCACAGGGTTGTGCTCCATTCACAAAATACCTGCTGCACATCACGTAGTCCTTCCCCCCGACAGTGGGGAAAGGCGCTGTAACCCAAGCAAACGAAAATAAACCATTTTTTTTTTCCTTTCTCTGCAGATTTGAAAAAAAAAAAAGAGAAAAAAAAAAAAAAAAGAAGGGAAGAAAGGACCCTGCTCCCAGACTGACGCCTCCAGCGTGCGCCCGCCGGGGAAGGGGTAGGCGGAGGGGGGAAACAAGATGACGATATGAAACAAAACAAAAACAGCAAATTCTGCTCCGAAAGGATTAAATGGAGGTTTTCCAAAAAAACACCCCACCATTATATAACGAGGCTTAGCTCGGAGTCACTGGGGTCACACGATGCAGCAGACTGGAAAAACCAAAGCGCAGTGTAGCCTTTTAATTGTTAAGCCAACCATAAAAAAAAATAAAATAGAAAACCGATATTGCGATGGCACAGTGCGAAGGTGGCCGCTCACATATTAATGGTCAGGGTACTTTTTTACCCCCTTTGCTCTTTCTGGCTGAAATAGCAGTTCAGTGTGAGCCTGACTCCTTGCCTTTGTGCTTATCGGGGTGGTGACCTGCTGTGCTGGGACACTGCTGGCTCAGGGACTGCATCGCCTCTCCAAGCCTTGAGGCACACGGGGCTGGCTCTGCTCTGACAGCAAAATAAAGCACAAGTGGAAACCTTGTCACAACAATCCAGGTATCAAAACACACCACAGAGCTTCCAGATTGAAATCTGCATGCAAGGAGATGATTTTTTTAGCAAAGTTGGTTGCACCTAGGAGACCAGCCACCATCCACAGCCAACTGCCTACTCCCCAGGTTCTCCATAGCCTTCAGGCTGAATTGGTTGTTACAAACACAGGCAATCCCGAAGCTTCTTCATCCCTGATGTCTCCCAGCACTGTCTACACCAGTAGACAGACTCATACAATGAGAGACTCATTTAGGTTGGAAAAGACCTCTAAGATCATCAAACTCAACCATTCCCCCAGCACTGTCCAGCCCATCACTAACTCATGTTCCCAAGTGCCACATGCACATGGCTTTTAAATCCCTCTACGGATGGGGACTCTATCACTACACTGGTCAACCCACTTCCATGTTTAAAATCTTTTCCATGAAGAAATTTTTCCCTAATATCCAACTAAACTTCCCTTGATGCAACTTGAGGCTGTTTCTCTTGTTCTCTTGCTCATTACCTGGGAGAACAGACTGACTCTCCCCTGCAATACCCTCCTGTCAAGCAGCTGTAAGATCCTGCATGCAGGGCTGAACAAGCTCCACAACCAAGAGGGATGGGAACAGCCCAAACAAGAAGAAAACTTTGGAAAATCAAATTTTCAGGCCCAATGTCTGGAGCAGAGCAGCCACTGTTGTCATTCTATGGTGTGCCCAGCAGCAGCAGTGAGATGGTGCCATCAGACTGGAAACCTGGAGATCATCCTGAACTCAAGTTTTCTTTTGAATTACACAGGCAAATCTGTGTTTCACACCTGAGTCTTAAAACCTACCCTTGGTCTGAATTATTGTTGTGGAACAATCATGGAACGACAAGACAGCGTGTCTCATCTCTCCTGCTGCTCCTCCAAATCATGTGCATGTAACTACTGACCCCAAATCTTCTTATTCTCATCTAGAAAATGTGCAGCAACCTAAACTCAAGGAATACGTATTTTTGTATTTTATTTGTGCAGAGCACCAAGAGGAGGGCTGGCCAGATGAAGACACACACAGCCCACCAGCTTTAGGAAACACTGTTGCTCACAGATGCAGGATGGAGCAAATATCAGCAGTCCCTTCCCCAGAACTACCCAGCAGAAGCAATCCACATCTTCTGTGATATCTGCTCATTTTGCCCAGCCAAGGGGTCTTATTTTTCCCAGCCAAAGGGAAACAAACAGCTCCTATAACCACACACATTTTCTTTCCGTTTGGACAGGGCGCCTCAGAAGAATATACAATGAGAAACGAAATAATGAAGTAAGTCACAAAAGCAGGAAGAAATGAAGCTTTATCATTCTCCAGTGGTTTCTCTGCTCATACATTACAAGAATTATTAAAAAAAAAGAATGAAAAAGAAAGCAAGCCAACAATGAGGAGTTTCTCCACAACAGGAGGAACAGGAGAAGGATAAACAGGAATAACCCTGGGGGACATGGGCACAGCGTTGTGTGGCCAAAGGTGTGGGGACCACATTCTGCTCGCTATTCCTTTTAGCCCAAATGAAATCATTCAAGCCAACCATCCAGCAAAGGCATTTTGGGAGGCCACAGAGTCTTCTTTCACTGACCATGCCGGCATGTGTACATTTGAGCCATTTCCAGAGCCAGCAGAGAAGTTAATGGAGTATCCCTGGAAGTGTCCCAAGGTCAAGCTGGATGGGTCTTTGGTCTGGTGGAAGTTGACTCTGCCCATGGCAGAGCTGAGTTGGAACAATACAATCTTTAAAATCCCTTCCAACCCAAATAATTTCATGATCTTGAAAAAAAAACATCCCCCAAAAGTACTTTTAAAATCACGAAAAGAGGGACAATACAAATGTAGGTCTAAAAGGATCTCTGGGTTACAGAGCTTGGTCTGCTACCACAGCAAGGACATCATTTAATCCCTTCATAAACAGTCTTTATTTTCCCCGTGGAAGAGACATCCAGGCGTCATGTGCAGCAATAAATTTCCCACTTAAATGACAATCTTTGACCAAACCACCCTGCATTGCAATAAACACTTACCCTGCCACTAAATACCTATATTTACACCCATAGCTATATATACATCTCTCCAAGCTGAATGGGATTCACTTACCTGCTGCCTCCGGGCAGGAAATTCGCATTTTAAGAACTTCTGGTCTCATTTATTGTATTACTTTCTATTCCCACAACTTCAGAGGAAAGGCAGCAGAAAAGGGTGGGGGAGCATCTTCTGGTTGAGAAGAAATTTATAAATGTGACAGGAAACATTAACCTCCTATTTTGTCGGACCAGGGACGAGGACATCCCCCATTAGCAGGATTTTTAGAGAGCAAGGTGTTTCTAGGCTCTCCAGGTCCCTCTGACAACGGGGACATATGCACGTCTCCCTTCTCTGGTCCTGTGGTATGCCTACTATTTTTTTTTTTTTTTTTGAGAGAAAATTCCTTCCTTCCATTCATTTTATTAAAAATTCACCTCTTTTACAGAGAGCGGGGAAGGGGATGTGGAAATAGCCAAGCCAGCAGAAATAGCTGCTTGACCAAAGCGACATTGAGATCTTTAGAAATCTGGATTGCTTTTTTCTCAGCTACTTTTAATAACGTTTAAAAATTTAATAATTCCTCCACATTACTTCCACGTTGCAGGAAAATATTCAGCAAATTCAAGGGAGTGCAGCAAAACCCCTCTCAGTTTTCTAATGAATCCCCTGAGAAAATAAGGGAGAAGAAAATGTAACATTACTGAGAAGTTAAAACTCAGGCAGGATTTAAGGGGTGTGTTTTGGAGTCTATAGAAATGACTGGGAAAAACCAAAACAGGTTTGCTTTGGATATTATATAGCTGCATAAAAGCAAACCTTTCTGAAAGGGAAGTCAGCTGTAAAGCTGGGAAAAATCCAAGTAGCTCCCTGGTGTGTTTAAGCCAGAGCATAATGTGGTGACATTTTTGAGCCTGAAATGCCTATTGAGCTGTTATTTATACCCCAGCACAATTCCCCTTACCCAAACCAGTTAATTAGCCAGAAAACTGCAGTTCACAGGACTAAAACTACTTGTGGACTCCTTAAAAGTGAAACAAAGCATCTTTCTTCATTATCCTCCCAGGAACAGCTCTCCCATATCCTATTTCTTTGTGGTCCCTGGTCCTGAACCCAAAACCCACCACTTCCTATTGATACACCCAGCCTAGTTCCAACATCTCTTTGTGTCCACCCCTCTGTCATCTCAGCCTGAGGAAAAGCTGCAAAGCTGCCCACATCCCATTATTAATCTTATTTTGTGGTACAAACCAGTGTCTGCCAAACTGGGGTCTAAGGAACAGAGATGGTCCAGCAGTGGGCAACCCATGGTGCCCATCTCCCTCCTCCTGAGGCCAGCATGTCCCTAACTTGGGGTGGGGGACAGGGAGAGGTGGAAATGTGGGTATTTCAGGAGAACATCCTACCCCTGACAGGGCAGCAGCACCTCCAGAGAAAGGGAGAACCCCTCAGCACACCTGGAACTGCTCAGGTGTGAGAAGCATTGTGCCAGACTGAGCCCTGCTGGAGCATCCCATGGGAGACACACAGAGTTGAGAATTGTGGGGGCAAAGGTGGGATTTTCAAGGAGTCGTGACATGGGACATGTCTAACCCCTAAGAACCAGCCCCCCTCAGGGCTTTGGTAACTGAGAGGGGGTCACAGACACCTTCAGTTTAAACCTCATTCTGCTCAGAGCCAAAATGCAGCTCACACCCAAATTCAGCCCCGGGTACAGAGAAACACCTGCAGGTTTCCCCATGCTGGACACACACTCCGAGCCCAAGGTGGACATGTCTGGATGAAGAGCAGCTTGACCTGGCTCAGGAGGGTGAGAGACACTGCAGAGTGGGGCTTCTGCTTGGAAAAAGCCTTTGGAAAAGCCTCATTTCCTCTGCCCAGAGCAGTGTTCCAGGGCCATGCAGCGAGGCCGCAGTGCCCTCTAGTGCTGCAAGGCTCCTCTCTGCCACCAGCCCTGTCCCCTCGGCCACAAAACACTGCCAAACTTCAGAGCTGCAGCATAAACCTTGTCCCTTCCACCTTCCCTCCCTGCTCATCCCAAACCCAAACCCCTGACCAGTCAATCCAGCTGGGGTGTGAGAACATCCCAGTGCCTCCTATCCTTGCAAGCACAGCAGCTTGGCCCTAATTCTGAGCAGCTGATCAGCAGCAGTACCAGGAGCCACTACAAAACAGGATCTCTGTGCCCACCAGGTTTGGGAAGACACCCCCAGGAATCATGAGTCAGCATTGCAACGTCTGCCTGACAGCCAAAAGAGTAACACCAGCCCTGAGAAGGGAGAGCCCATCTCATTTTCCACAATCAGAAACCCTCTCTGAGCCATAATAATGATAACAACAACAACAATAACCATAATAATGATAACAATAACAACAACAATTTTAATAATGATAATAATGATAGTGAGAAAAATAATAATGATAATAAAAAAACCAATAATGGAAACATCAAAGCCCCTGGCCATATCTCCAGTGTTTCATTTATGCACTGAATAGGGCTTTCATATGGTATTAGGAAATTGGATATAAGGAAAAATTTCTTAATGGAAAGGGCTGTCAGATTCTGTCAGGCACAGGCTGCCCAGGGCAGTAGTGGAATTCTCATCCCTGCAGGGATTAAAATGCCATGTGGATGTGGCCCTTGAGAACATGGGTTAGTGGTGGCTTTGGCAGTGCTGGGGGAATGACTGGACTCAGTGATTTTATGGGTCTTTTCCAACTTCAATATTTCTCTGATTCTGTGGTATGAAAGACCATCATAACCTGAAAAACCCACTAGAAGATCTTCCCTTTCCTGCACATCTGATAAAACCCCCAGGGGTTTATAACCTTCAGGGATCACAAGGACTGTGCTCTGCCACCAGAGCCCAGGCCCACAGGAACCTGCAAGGTGATGACCTGCATGGGACATTACACAGCCTTGGTCCAGACCTCTCCAGTGCTCTGGAGATCTCCATGGCCTCATCTGCTTTCCTTGGCAATGGTGGCCTTAACTCTGGCATGAGAGTGATGCTGGAGGGGCTACAGGTGACCACAGCTGTTTGCCCTCTCTGCCCCAGGTGATGATCACTATCAGCTGGGGTAAATGCAACAAAAAAAAGCCACAGAAAGTCTGTGTTTCACTGGGAGCCACAGCAAACCAAAAGCTTTTTTACTCAGGAGCAGAGCTCTGACTCCCAATACATTGTGATCTATACTTAAGTAAGTCTTGGCTCTTTGACAGGGATTTTCCACAGTGGTTTTAGCTGTTACTGTATTGGAAAGACCCTTGGGATATGGGCTTGTCAGGCAACAAACTTTCTCTGAAGGCAGTGCTGTGCCTACACACTCTGGGCAGACTCCAGCAGGAAGTGGGGGCAGGAAGAAGTAATTCCCCCCTTTTGGGGCTCCTAGGGAGGCACTCCAATCTTTTCATAAGTGGTGGGCACATAAAGGACATCAGGGTTAGACCCCGTGAGTGACAGCAGGGACAGAGAGCACAGGGGGCACACACCACATCGACCAGGCCACTCCCAGTGGGAGGGGATGCCAGGCAGAGGGATAAGCCCATCCCAAATCCACCAGCCTGCTAGGAGAGGGCTGCATTGCTATGGCCAAGGCTGTGAAAGAGGAGGACTGCCTAATGTGCTGGGTAAAATGAGAACTGCCCAGCCTTGCAGTGTAGAAAGAGCAGGCAAGAGAAGAGGTGGCAAGGTGACAACTCTGTATGGTGATAGAAAATAACACCACACCACCAAAGCTCTGTCTGTGAGCTCCAGACAGACCTGTTCTCCTGCTACCACCTCCCTGGAAGGATCAGGGATCTGCAGGGTCCAGGAACAAGCCCTCACACCAGTGCTAGACACCCATTTCCCCCCCTTGCCTGCAGAGTGACAGCAGAGATGTTCTATCCATGATCTATCCTCTCCCCCTGAACACCTGGGTTGGCTCATCTCTCTTCAGGAACCTTCCATATCTGACCAAATCCACATGTGAACTGGTCCATCTCTGCACCCCACAGAGCTGACAGGGAAAGGACACGGGTATTCTCAGATGGGAATCATCCAGCCCCTCCTAGATCTCTACACCGAGTGCAACAAACCATGTCCCAGTGTGTCCATGCCTCACCTGGGGCAGGAACCCCAAGTGACCAGACCCATGCACATGTCCCACCTTCACTCACACTGAACTGTGAGGTCTGACTTGAAAATTCTTGTTGGTGAGGAGGGGTCCCAAGGAAAATGGGCAAAGCTGCCTGTAGGTGCCTCAATTCAGGTGGTTCTCCAGCACCAGATGAAAAGCAGTGTAACAACAACGCTGAAAAAATAATCCGCAGCTTGCTTGCTTCTGCTTTCAAATGCAGGCATGTGTAAAAAAGAAAGGAGTTTAAATAACAAATCTATTTGCCTAAGCACCTACAGGCTAAACTACAAACCGGATCAGGAATCCTGGTGCTTCTAATCCTGTTTGGGCAAAATCAGGAACACAGTGGTGCTAAGAGGAATGTGTGCAACTTTCTGAGTCTGCCTTTCTCCTAAGGAGCTTCTCCCTTGTGTCTCTTCCAACAAGGAAGCTGGATGACGACTGCAGCCAGAAGAGAAACAAGCAGTTTATTGTAACTGCAAGCATATGACAAAAAGGGTCAAGAATCAGTAAGGGAAACGGAAGGAGATGAGCTGAAGGCAGTAAGATGCCAAACCAAATGATATCAATGCTATCTTCCAAGTTTATCTCATTACAACAACGAAGCCCAATATGCCTTTCAGAAGTGCCACGTTTCTAGCCCCTAAAAACACAAGACAAGGAGCAGCTGGGCAGTGAAGGCACATTCCCAGCATTTGATAGAGGGCAAGCCCATCCCAAAGGCACGAGTCCAGCAAACTGGAAGCCAAACTCTGCAATACACAAGTCCAGAAACCACTTGGGACACGTCCCAAAACTCTCTGCTTGTGTCTAGCAGCATTCACAGCACACCCTTGTGACATGCAGCCTCCTGTGTCCTTTGTGAATTACAGCAGTTTCACAGGAAGGAGCGGGGTGGATCTTGCCCAGAAAAACTGTGGCTGCCTTGTCCCTGGAAAGTGTCCAAGGCCAGGTTGGACAGGGCGTGGAGCAAGCTGGGATAGTAGAAGGTGTCCCTGCCCATGGAATGGGGGTTGGAAGGGGATCAGCCTTAAGGTCCCTTCCAACCCAAGCCATTCCACGATCCTGTGATCTTGCAGAACATGACCTCTTGGGTTATTTTCTCTGGCAAACGTAGATTTTGCCAAGGGCTCGCTTGCCAAGGACTCTGGAGATTAAATCTGGGACCAGAATACTTGGATGTGACACATCCAAGCCTGAGAGACTTCTCAAGCCTTTGCCAAAGGGAGCAAAAGCAAAAGGCACTGACTCAGCCCTCTCCATGACATCTTCATGACGCCAAGGTGGTTATGTGGTCTCCTTCAACAGAACAGCTGATGTGAACATGGAGAGAATGATAAAAACTCTTTCTGTACCTGAGCTGTGCCTCCCTATGCAGCAGATGCTCCCTGGTGTGCAGTAAAAAGCAAATCCTATGAATGGAGAGCACTCACCCTCAAAAGAGTAATTTCTGGCAGCACTTTGGTGAATTAGTGCCCAAATCCTACTGCCGACTCTTATGAGTAGGGAGAGATGAAGAGGTTATGGCTCATGAGCTGAGCCAAGGCAGTGACCTCACGAGCTCCTTGCCACGAAGCTTCCAAAAATAAAAAAGTATTCACCAGTAAAAACAAGCACCTCGGACGGATTTTGAAAGGATGGGGCAAGAGAAAGCTTCAAATTACGAGTTATGGGGAAGGAGCTGTGCAGCCCGTGCATGTCCACGAGATGGCAGAGCACACCGTGCTGTGAGAGCATCCCCAGGGACTGGGATGCACGAATTCCAAACAAAAGAGGATCTGGGGAAAGGTCACTTGGGCTTATTTTGTTTTGTTTATTTTTCCACCGTTTAACTGCCAAATAGTCATAGGCTTTCCTTGCAATATTTTGTTAAAATACTATTGACAGATGCCAGCAGAAAAACTCAAGTATAGGGATATTAACACTCAGATATCCAGAACAGTCTGCTCAACCCCCAGACAACCAGAATATTCTGCTGAATTAGGGACATCTCTGCATCTGTCTGCAGATACTGACACAGACCTGGATGTACACTGGAAATTGGTTCTAGATTCATGTCCTATGTCTGTCACACCTTAACACCAAAGGCACTCAAATCTCCAAGGAGCCTGCAAGCAAGACTCCCTACCTGTCCGAAATGTGGTGCTTTTAACCTTTCCATGGCTGCTGAAGCACACCCAGCAGTGAAACATTTCCATCTGAGCCGTGCTGGAGGATGTTTGGACCACTCCACTTGTGCTGGAGGATGCTTGGACTGGTTCAGTCACACTGGAGGATGCTCAGACCACCCCAGTGGGGCTAGAGAATGCTCAGATTTGCCCCCCCATCTGTGCATGCCTGCTGTAAGCAACCCATGAGCTCTCAAAAACAGATCAGGAGTTTATATATCACCAACCTGAAAAGCCTCTTCTTCAGGATGCAACACGAACATAACAGCGTGGGACAACCCCATGGGGTGAGGGATTTTCTTTTCCCAGGCTCACACAAGGGAATATCTTCCCTTATGCCCCCCGCTCCTCACTGCTCCACAGAGCCATTTGAAACAAGGGATAAAGAGCAGTAAAATCACTGTCAGCATTGCATGGTGGCATTCAAATCCAGTTAACAATGATATGTCAGGATTAAACCAGCTGTCTGCAAGTATTTCACTTGTCCATGTTGAACAAGATAAACCCCCACCCAGAACCACCTGGGTCCTAGCTCCCACAGACATATATGACTGGCTCTACATGCCAAGGTGGAGTCTGCAAATTAATGCAGCACTGCACGAGTCTGCCCCGAGGCACAAACAAAACATCAAATCCAGCATTCCCACTAGGTCTTCCAGCTTAGAGATGTCACACTAACAATTAAGCCAGATATTAATGTATATACTGGAATTAATACATTGTATTCAATGTAGTCTGAGGACATGATGAAATGATAAAGGAGGGCCTGGCTTATTTAACTGCTGTTGATTAAAACCCTCTTGAAGGTAATCAGCTCCTCGCACCAAAGATGGTTGGATTCTTCATTTCCAATTATTCCCCAGGGAAACTAACCTTATTTTGCAGAGTTAATGAGGTTTGTATCAGCTGAACCTGATGTTTTTTTCCCTGTGACCTAAAGCCCAGACATACCAAACATGGAAGAGACTGAGCAGGAAGCAGCTGCAGGCAGTGCTCCTCCCTGCCAAAGTCAGCTGCCCTTCTCCACTCCTTCATGTGTTCAGTGCCAAATAGCTCACCCAAAAGAAACAGTAAGGCAGACTGTCACATGGCCAGCAGGATGAGCAAAGCTTTTCCTCACATGATGAGTGAGCAAGGAGCCCAGCGAGCTCTTGGCTCAGCACTGAAAAGGGTAACACTAACACAGCACATGAGATGTTTGCATCCTTGCCTCTGGAGGCAAAGAGGTCTCAGCAAAAACATCCTCAGAAACCTGCCTAGCTCAGGGAACTCAGCCCCTTTGAGGGCTAGGGCTCTGTAAAATGGAGAACTACATGATGCTGACAAATTGATTTATTCGACCTGACTTCTGAACTGTGGGGGTCTCATCCTGCTACTCCCCAACATCCACTCATCAGAGGTCATTTAGCCAGAACTGACAAAACTGGAAAGAGATTTGGGGAAAGAGCAGGCTGGAAAAAACACATACATGGATTATCACTGCATAAAAATGTGGGCACCACCCCAAACAGGCAATACCTGGGTCAGCACACAGGCACTGCTGCCTTCCTGATAGCAATTTATTTTGGAGCTGTCAGGAGGGGGTTGATGCTTTTCAGAATCTCCTTTTCTTCAACATATGAGCCCTGTGTACATCCACATATATACATACTGCCCTCAGTGTATCACCTCCCAACAAAGCCTCCGTGGCAACTGTCCTTGCCCAGCACTAAAAAATGGTTTCACTACCTGAAACCACAGGCACAGATCTCCATCCCAGCCCCCAAAGGACCACAGCCCAGCAGCTTTCCCACTCCTGAGGAGGTTTCCTGAAGGAGCACAAGGCAGGGAAGGTGCTGCTGCAGGGGGAGGTGTCCTCATCACCTACCTGCCACACTGGAAGGACTTTCTCTATGTCGTTCAAGTTGATGCTGTCACCATCCTCGTATTTCCCCTTTCCAAGCCTGTGACAAGAGGAAAAACAAAACAAAAGCATGTGAAAACCCGCTGGAGACACAGTTAATTTTCTATTACAGCACAAGGGGAATATCAGTTGTTACTGCAAAGGCCTCTCATGGAAACAAAGAGGCTCTCTCTGGAGCAAGTGTGCTGTGCCTCCAAAACACTCCCACGCAGGCGTAAAGCTGTTAATACAAAATTAAATGCTTTGCTCAGTCCTCTCCACCTGCACCATCTGCCACAGCTCGCAAACACTTTTGGTAGTAGCAGCAGTGAGAGAACCAAAAGGCAGTCCTGAGCCCAGGGTTACTGGATTTCCAGACCAAGTAAAAAAAGCAGAAATGAGAGCACAAGAACAATAATGAAAAATGTTTCCTTTGAAGCACTGCTCATTTGCTGGTCTCCAGGGGAGCTCCAGCTCCCCTGCTGAGAAAGGTGCAGAAAATCAGTGTAAACACAGATCTCAGACAGGAAGCAGCAATAGATACAAACATAAACAGACAATTTGAAAGACAAAGAAATTGGGATGAGAAGTCAGGCACTCACACACCATACACAGAACTGGCAGCTGAAGGACTTTCTTGGAACAAGAAAGGAAAAAAACCAATCCAAAGATAATTACTAGCTGGATTCAAAGAGTTTGTGATGATACAGAAAAAGAAAAGAATGGTCAATAAATATCATCCTTCTATGTTCATAAACGACAAAGACGATCTTTCTTATTATGCAAGAATGATAAAATATTTTTTTCTCAGTTAGAAGTAAGATATTGTTAAATAAGATACAGTAGAGGCTTTGGTAGCAGCAGGCCCAGGAAATAAGTGCCTAGAAGTCAGAGAAAAACAGATCTTGGAATTAAAGAAAATGGGAGGAAAAATTTGAGAGAAATGCCATGTGCTGAAGTACCAGGCTCAAAAACCAGCAAGCTGAAGGGAAGCAATTCAATTAACCTTAATCAACTTGAGCACTCTAGTTTAGTATAAGGTGTCTCTGCCCATGGCAGGGGGGGTTGGACTAGGTAATCTTGAAGATCCCTTCCAACCCAAACCATTCTGTGATTCTGTATTTATGGGAAATCAGAGCTGTTTAACAACTGACTTTCCATCATAGATGAAATCGTGACTTTGACTTACCAAGGCAAAAATATAGTGTGCATACACATACACACTATATGTATGTATGTGTATATATATATATGTATATATGTATATATATATGTGTATATATACGTATATATGTACGTATACACATACAGAAACACACATCTGAAAAAATATTTACATATATGTATTTATATAGATGAGAAAAAAAATCTTGTCACAATATCTGGGGACAAATAATGCCAGTTCTAGGTGCAGAACACAAACGTACTGAAGGAAAAGGTCATCTGAAATAGGTGGGAGCCATCCCAAGCTGAATTTATGACGCTAAACTGTGGCAAAAGGGCAGGGGATGAAGAGGAGGCAGGGATTAGGGGGATGAAGGCAGCTTTCCTCTAGAGACACATGGCTGAGCCTCAGCTACAGGACCACAGCAGTTGCATTTCAAAGAGGCAGCAGAGAAATTCCTTAGAGTACCTGAAAAACTCAAGTGGTACATGTGCTTGGGAGATACCTGGAATAAAGAGAAAATACCAGCTACAAAAGGATGTTTGATCTGCAAGGGTACAAGCAGAGCAAGAGCTAGCACCGGAAATTAAAGCCAGATGAATTCAGGTCAGAAACACGGTACAGTTCCCTGCTTTTTCTTAAATGCTCCACTTTTGATTATTCAGCATGCCACCAAACAGCATCTTCCTATGAAAGCAGATGTCTTCCTGGAGGAAAACACTTCACCCAACCAAAAGTCACTTGAGGTCACACAACTGGATGCAACTACACAGCCATCCTTGGGCAACTGCTCAGACTAAGGAATAAAATGTTTCTTTTAGTGTTGAAACAGCACACTCCTTTTTTAGTCTTCCCCCCTCCTCGATTATTTTTTTTCACTGCACAGCTAGATTGTTAAAAAAAGCTTCCCATCCAAGCAAAGAGGGGAAAATGCCTAGCTAGCAGGTGGAGATTCATGGAGGCTCAGCAAGCTGAATCTCAGCACAGATTCACCACGGAGAGCTGATGAATGCACAACACAGTCAGCTTTAGAGGCTGAAAAATAAGAACAATCTTGTCTTTCTTTGTGCCTCCTCTGCTCTAGCCAGGTTACTACTTACACGGCATGGATTTTGGGACGTGCACTGTTTTGTGCTGACAGCATCTGCTTAACTTTTCTGCAGATACACTAATTTTTACTCCACTTTTACAGCTGTAATATTTAGGAGTGAATAAATATCTCCCCTCCACAATGACTCCTTCACCTCTTTGCAACGTGGGCATTCACAGTACAGCAGGAACCAGAGGAAAACCACAACACTAACTCTGTTCCATCCTCCCTGCACATAGCAGGTGTCACTGACAGGACCACCTGGATCAAGCATGGAGCATATTATATCTTATTTTACAGAGGAAGCACATTATATTTTATTTTACAGAGGGTCCCTTCATCTCATTTTTCAAAATCATCTGAAAAAATGGGATTGAATTTGACTAACAGACTTAGTGACTTAGAGATTTAGTGTTACATTGTTCCAAATGTTCTGAAAATTGCTCGATATAAACCTGCAGTATACCTTAGCTACAGAGCAGAAAAAAAAAAAGGCTGTCTGAGTCTCCTGTCCCTGTATGGTGCAGGAGCCTACTGCAGATGCTGAGCCTGGCTGGTATGGGATTTCTGGCCTGGCTGCATGTTTCTAATTGTTTCCAATCAACTGTTCTAATAACAATTCTACCTTCTAAACAAGATGTGCAGACCAGGCATATGGCACTGGCCAGTACTTTGCCAAAACCAAATTATCAGCAGAAAAAATGTCTCCAAGAGAAGATTTCCATCCCTGCAAACAACATGGCAGTGATGGAACATCAGCTGCCACCCCATCTTTTAGACCTGTTCTGATTTTTTTCCTTCCTCTATGCTCTGGGTGATAGCATGAGGAAAACCTGATCTACAGAATCATGGAATTGTAATGGCTGGAAAAGACCTCTAAGATCACCAAGTCCAAGCATTCCCTTAGCCCTGCCAAGGCTACCACTGATCCATGTTACCAAGTGCCACATCCACATGGTTTTTAAATCTCCCCAGGGATGGGAACTCCAAACCTTTCCTGGGCAGCTGTGCCAGGATTGGACAACCCTTTCTCTGAAGAAACTGCTCCTAACATCCAATCTACACCTCCCCTGATGCAATGAGAGGTCTTTACATCTTATCCTGTCATTTGTCACAGGGGAGAAGAGCCTGACCCCCACCTGGCTGCACTCTCCTGTCAGGGAGTGATTGTTTCTCCATCTGCAGGGAAATGGAATCTCCATCTAAGCAACACTGGTGAGCCACTTGCTGACATTTATTTGGTTTGACCAACCAACAGCCAGTAAGGAATCCAGAAATACCAGGGAAGCCTGTGGAGGCTGTCACAACCAAAATGAGCTGTAGAATGTTTTCACAGTTTCAGGAAACACATTGTTGCTCTCTCCTTCCCTGAACTCTTGCTGGGAAGAACAGTGGAAGCCCTGTCATTCACAGGAGCTGTAACCAGGTCAGGACTAAGCCAGGATCTTTCCTCCAGTATCCAGAGATGTTTAAATTTAGAACATCAGGACCTAGGAGACTCAGACCCAGAGTTATTTGAACACTGAGATCTATCAGGCAATGCAAAAATACAGAGAACAAATCTGCTCCAGCTCAGAACTGGATGACAGAGGAGCCAGACAGACTGATCGTGGCATTTCTCAAACTCAGTAAATAATCCAGTGCTTCTTCCCATGTCCTCTGTGTGAGGTATTCCACCAAGCCAGAGTTCCTAGAGCAAGAGAGAAGTTAGAGACCTCCGTGGAGAGCACAGTATTGCAGAGACAGCACTCACCCTTCTCTGTCTATGTGAGGCAATGGGTGTTTGGAGGTGTTTCGCAGCTTTCTGTGAAACTGGGTGAAATCTAGTTTTTCAGGCTGCAAGTCCCACGTTGCACCACTAGGAGAGAAAAACAGGGA
Organism: Argya squamiceps; assembly: GCA_037834095.1. Taxonomy (NCBI): domain Eukaryota; kingdom Metazoa; phylum Chordata; class Aves; order Passeriformes; family Leiothrichidae; genus Argya; species Argya squamiceps. Next base: position 72,837,277 of record JBBMKD010000115.1, on the reverse strand, counting down.
AAAACAGAGAAAGGAAGTCCACTGCTAATTAAACACCACCCAGCTGAAGAGCAGAGGGCACATGGGAGCCTGCAGACAAGGAAAGCTGGCATTTCTGGGAGCTCCACTCCCCACTCCCTGCTGCAGAGCACGTGGATGTGAGCCTCCAACCTTCACACTGATGCATCTCTTTTCATTTTCTTCTTGTTTTTTAGGTATGCTGAGCTCTTGCAGCTTGATCTAAGCCTCTGATTTTGATACAGAAGACACCCTGCAAGATATACTTGCTCTCTGTACCGAGAGGGTATTACAACAGGTCCATGAAATGATGTTCTCTCAGGTCCTGCACAACCTGTCTGTTCCAGTGACTCAACACCTACAAATTATGTGTAAAACTGGACAGAAAGGATATTTCACTGCTTTCCCCACTCTGAGACAGCAGCTGAAGAGTTCTTCCCAGCAGCTAAGAAGCCAACTAATGGGAGAGTAAAATCCCAGAGCAGCAGCTCTGAGCTGACTCAAGCCTTGCCTGTGCAGCTCTGGGGTGACTACAATTAACTGTACTGGTACTGGTTTCAGGTGTTTGGACTGCAAACCCATCCTGTGGCCTCTCCAAAGCACACAGGATGCTTTAAACAGATTGTGCTTGGTGCCAGAGGCAAAATGGGGATGGGGAGGAGCAGGAGCAGTGATGTCAGTACTTCCAGGGTACTCTGGTGCCTGGGTACCAGCAGGATGGGCACACTGGCAAGAGCTAAGACAAGGCACAGTTCATCTTAAGAGTCCTTCTGTCTCTTAAAGCATTTTAAAACCAGCTTACCTGAAGGAGTCAAAGGTGTTGGCAGCCCAGATGTCTGTGCCCAGCATGTCAAGGTTGCTCTCCTTGTTGCCATTCTAGGAGAGATGGAAAGGTGGTTACTTGCTGGGGGGCACATGGAACTATCCTGACCAGGGCACAGCTTCTCCCACCAGCCAGGGAGGTGTTTTGGCTCTGCACAGGGGATCCTGTGCTCCTGTGTGAATCCAGGCAATGCAGAGACCCCTCATCTGCTTCAAACATGCACCATGAAGGCAAGGAATGACAGTTTCAGCCTTGGGGACACAGAGCTGTGCACAGCACAGAGCAGACAATGCACAAGCTCAGCTCTGGCTCCAGACCTGTCCTCCTGCCCCTTGTCCACAATCCACCAAGGTCCAGGGGGCAGGCTGAGATTCACAAAATCACAGAATCATTTAGGTTGGGAAAGATCTCCAGGACTGACTCCAGCCTGTGCCTGATCCCCCTTTGTCACCCACCCCAGAGCACTGAGTGCCACATCCAGGCATTGCTTGAACACTTTCAGGGATGGGGACTCCACCAATGCCCTGGGCAGCCTGTTCTAATGCTTAACAATCCCTTTTGTGACAAAATTCCTCTTGATGTCCAATCTGAACCTGTCCTGGCAATATTTGAGCCCGTTCCCTCTCCTCCTGTCTCTGTTCCCTGGGAGCACAGCCCGACCCCCCCGGCTGTCCCCTCCTGTCAGGGACTTGTGCAGAGTCACAGGGTCCCCCCTGAGCCTCCTTTTCTCCAGGCTGAGCCCCTTTCCCAGCTCCCTCAGCCTCTCCTGGGGCTCCA
>JBBMKD010000115.1:72809257-72835616 GCA_037834095.1 Argya squamiceps | reverse complement strand
CAGCACTGGAGGTGACTCAGCAGTGCCAGCCCAGGGGACAGCCCTGCCCTGGGGCTGTGTCACACCATGGCTGGGACGGCCCAGGGGCCACTGCTCATGTCCAGCTCATGTCCAGCTGCTGCCACCACCACCCCCAGGGCTTTCCCCCAGTGCCATTTAAGAAACTTCCAGCCAACTGTGAAACACCCTGAATTTTCCTGTGCAGATGCTTTTGCCAAAATGGACAACCCAAAGCATGAGCATCTAAAGGAAAGACCTCACATATGTTACTGAAAGCCCCTTCACAGACATCAGCCCTCACATGTCCTCCCTGCACAAAGAGGGATCCCATCTCCACCCTTCACAGGTGAAGTAAAGCAGGTTGGATTTTGCCATTCAAGAAATCAGACTTGACTCAGTCTGGATGGACTGAATGCATTACACAAAGGGAATCCCATATCAACAATTTTTCTCCTTGTCATTTCTTATTCAGATTACTCATAATCTTGCACATATTCAGATTATTTAAGCATCTCAGTCCAAATGGTTCCACTCTGGCAAAACACACGCCAGAGAAGGTGGATTCCATCTATTCCCTGTCAAATAACTTCTGTCATTTTCAAGATTATTAATATTAACCAAGACATTAGAAACTCATTAAAAATGTGACCACTTCTTAATGAAGTCCCAGAGCTCAATCTGCTCACAAAGTGAGCAACACTTTCCCAACCAATGTCAGGGACACATGTCCTCAGTGAACAGATGGTTACACTTTGCAGTCATTTCCAGCACAACCAATTTAGACACCAGAAACTCCAAACACAGACACACTGCTCCCTTTTTAGTCTCCTCCAAAGGGTTTATGGATTATGATCTTAACCCCTGGGGATCTGCAAGTTGACAGGTCTCTGCTCAGAAACAAACTACCAGAAATATGGAATAACTCCCGTGATAAGTTACAAAAGATGATTTTTTATTTCAGGCATAATTAAGTACGATTTTCTCCCACCAAGGACAGGAGTTAGTTTTTTAAATCCTTACAAGCATCCAAATGCAGTGTAATGGAAATACACAAGTGCAGGTTATCACAGCTGCCAGACAAAGAAGAGAAACCTTTTCCTGCAGACAAATTCATTTCAGGTGGCGAGGAGGTCAGGCAGGTCCATGGCAGCAGCTGGATGCTCTCACCCAAACCTGGTCCTCCTGGAAAATGTGCCCATAACCTCTTGGAAACACTCCAGGCAGCAGCCAGATGCCACAAGGATGGTGCCAGGGCCCAGTGATAACACACCTTGTCATTAAGTGGTGAGTCACTGTCATTTCAAGACACCCTTTTGTCTTTTGTGACCTGTCTTTGGAACCAGCCTCTGTGCCAGCTCACAGGAGAGGGAGCAGCCTTGCAGCCCTGTGCTGCAGGGAGCTTACTGAAATGCTCACAGCAAGGTGCCAAGACTTAATAATAAGACTTCAAAAAGCCAATTCTCAAATCCAGGTACAAAAAAAAAAGATTAAAAAATTGCATGTATTTAAGAAAAGCAGTGACTTGCTGTCAGTCCTCCCAGGACTGCAATTATAACCATCAGCAATTTTAACATGAAGCTCCCAGTGACCCAACCCTCAGCTTTAGATAATCTTTTTCACTGAGAATGAGTTAGAACTGCTGAAAATTAATTAATTCACTTGGAATGATAATTGAGAGAGATGCTTTCAAGAGTAACACCAGTACTCTGAGAAATGAGACATCCAGTAAATCAGACCCTGCAAACAGTGTGGTTTAAATGCATGCCCACAACCTCTGTCCTCCTGCGAGCACAAATGACCTCCATGCACTGCTTGCCCAGCCCCTGGAGCTGCCCACACAAACAGGGGCAGCCCCACGTGGACTCTGGCTGTTTACTATGCATGCAGCTTCAGCGAATTCCCCACAAAGTCAGCATTTGCATGCAGGCAGCAGCTTGCCAAAGCCCAGCTCAGCGTCCACCTCTTGTCCCTCCCTCACTGCCATCCTCCAGGAAACAAATAGGAAATCGTGCCCTTTGTTGCACAACTTCAACCAGGTTAAATCATCCCTGCATACAGAACAACACCAAGTGGTCACCTGGGTCCCTGCTATAAATTCAGGGATTGCCCTGTGCTATGTATTGTTTCTCAGTTCTGAGCTTGAGGAGCTTCCCCCACTTTCCCTCCTTCTCAGCTGCCTACAACCCCTGGCTGCACTTTGATAGAAAATAAAGAAAGATGAGATAGATACTGAACTGTCTGAAAAAGCTCCAATTCAGGGCTTCCTTGTTGAAAACTGCAAGTTTTCATATGAAAAATACAGATTAAAATATAGAAATTTTGAGGAAGACAGTATTATCCCTGCTGAAAGAGGAAAGGATATGTTGACTCTCATTCCCACCAGAAAGGACCATCATTTTCTAGACACAGCCTTGGTTCTGTGGGTCCTCTCCCACCACAGCATGGCTCAGGAGGAAAAGCTATTTCCTCAAGATCTTCAGGAGGATGAAATGGCTGAATGGACCAGGACTTTGACCACTGGTTCTAAACCTCAGTCTGCCATCCACTTCTGGCACAACTGGTGTTCATGTGTGCATAAAGGAGAGTGACTCCAAGAGAAGACAGGAGGACACAGGCAGACTGAAACTAACAGGAATGGTCCCTGGCCTGAGTTCAAGGATGGACCTAAAACCATGTAAAAAGTGAATTTTTACAGTCTTTTGCAGGGAATGAAGGTAACTGTCCATCTAGCCCTGGAGACAGCTCACACAGAAAGCAGCTGGACTCAAGGTCACCATTTACGTGCTGTCCACTCATCTTTCAACCTCTAATGAAGACCTGCCAGCAAATAATTACAGACATAACTTGATTTCCCAAAACTGAACTACTCTGACACTTCAAATACAGAAAAAAACCCCTGATTTCCTTTGCACTTAAACCAGCTGACTAGGGACTTCTTTCCCAGTGCTCAGGCACTCAGCACACCTCAGTGGGTCACACATCATGAGTGAATTAAGCAGGTCCTTTGCAGTGTCCTTGGCAGCTGACATGCTCCCACACCTAGGTGTGACACACGCCACAAGCATGTTGTGAGGGGGACAAGAAGCAGCAAGCACAGGACACAACTTCAGCAGGTCACTACCACGTATACCTTGGCTGATTGCCTGAGCTGGCTGCTTCTCCTGTGGCTGCCAGACCTGGAGCCAGAGCCCTGCCTGGAGCCAGAGCACAGCCAGGATCCTGTGCTCCCACTGCTGCTGTGATCCCACTCTTCCTGGAAACAATAAACAGGCTGCTTTAGTCAAGGGCAGCTCCGTCCCACACACTCCAGAACTGGAAAAGGAGAGCTCCACTCCCAGGCCACTCGTGCCTGCCCCTACAAAACCATGTCACATCCTGATTGTGGGGCTTCCTCTGAGTCCTTTAACATGTTCTAGTTACAGACTGCAAAGGGTTGACACTGTGGGAGGCTCTGATGAAGATAAGATTTGGCCCTAGTGCCCTAGTGTATGCATGGGGAAAAATAATACTCACCTTCCCTATTTTCATGAGGGTTAATTATGCATATTCATCAACCACACATCCTCTAAAGCTGCTGAAGGGTGTTTGGACAATGCCTTTAATAACATGCTGTAACTTTTGGTCAGCCCTGAATTGAGCAGGCAGTTGGACTGGATCATGGTTGGTACCTTCCAATTGAAATATTCCATTCCATTCCATTCCATTCCATTCCATTCCATTCCACTCCACTCTTTTACAGAATCACATAATATTCTGAGTTGGAAGGGACCCACAAGGACCATCGAGTCCAACTCTTAAGCAAATGGCCCATACAGAGATCAAAACCATGACCTTGGTGTTTTCAGCACCGTGCTCTAATCAGCTGAGCTAATTTCAGGGTCCATTCCACTCCACTCCACTCCACTCCACTCCATTCCATTCCATTCCATTCCATTCCATCCCATCCCATCCCATCCCATCCCCTTCATCCCCCTCCCAGCCCCAAATAAACTTCTCAGTCAGTTTTCCCACTGCTGGAGCCCAGTTATTCACATGTCTGAGGACTCTTGTAGTTCACCAGGAGACACATCACACAAATAACTATTTTTGTCTCTTAAGGAGCTGTGCCTGATGTTCTCCTTTATTCTCTCACTTGTTGTGCTGTCAAGCAAACTGCAGGTTTCTTGTTCAGCCCTCAAGGCATGATGACTCATATGAAAACCAGAATAACACACCTGACCAGTTCTACCCAAACACCCCACAAGGTTCTTGGGGAGAAAGGTGGATATTGTCAAGGTAACTGCTCCAAAAGCTTTGCTCAGAGGCTTGGGAAAGGCTTTTGAAGTGACCTAAAATGATTAAAGCCCCATGATATCACAAAGTGCAGAATATTCAGCTCTTCCAAGCACTCTCAAAACCTGGGAAATACATAGGGAAGGAATGTTTTAGGACTGGTGTGAGAGTTGGCAACTGCCAGAGTGTTTCTCATGTCTCAGGTGTTCTCATGGGGCTACATGAGGTTCTGCAGACACTGCCATGGGCTAAGGGAAGGGCAGGGCCACCTTCAAAGCCAAAAGGATTCACCACCCAAACTGCTTTTGGAACACAACAAACAAATCCAGGGCCACCAATTTCAGGGCACAGACCAGGCCCCAGCTCCACCACTGCCACCTGACTTGGATGAGGCAGGAAGACAACTGCTTTATCACCTAAACTACCTGAGGTGATACTATTTGGTGGTCTAGCATGGACCTTGATGCACAAGAAACACGAAGTATTCACCCCACATAAGGAATTGGAAGCAAAACACTCCAGTGCTGGTTTCTGCATTGCTCCAGCTGGACATTCTCCACCCTAAAACCTAGTAAATTTCAAGCAAGTTCAAATACATTGAGGTATTGACTTCAAAAGAGGTGATTATCTGGTTTTCAAGTTGCATATAAATGAAATTGGGAAGGCTGTGGTTATTCCCACTGACATTTAAAGCACCTTCTTATCACACCCTGACCCAATTCTCCCAGTGGCTGAGAAATACCAAATGGCACAAAAGGAGTTGTTCAGCTGGCATGAAGGGAAAAAAAAAACGTGGTGGATGCCAGGCAGGCCACTTTAGGAAGCCCTGGGGAAGAGCCAACCTTGTAGGCATCCTGAGAAGTGAGAAATATCTCCTTTGACGTGGGAAATGTGCACCAGCTGAGAAGGTGACTGGAAGAAATGTACCTTCACTGTTTGATGTTTGGAGGATTAATTGTGTCCCACACACTGAACATCTTGTTCACACACACACACACAAAATTTCTGTGCCAAATCCTACAGTGGGACCAGGTCAGCACATGCACCCTTTGCTTCAAAAGACACACTGAAAATAAAAATTGGTCACTTATATTCAGTAGACCCATATTTTAGATGTGGTTTTCTGCAGACAATCCAAATGTTGCAAATTCCAGAAATGCAGCTGGCCACAATAAAACCATTGTGAGAAACAAGAATATTGGTATCACCATGTATCAGAGTCCACCAAGAAAAGCCACTGGATACAGCACAAACCACAGGTCATATTAATAAATCAGTTTGTCTCCTGGCTCTAACTCCTGGCCTGGGGTTTTCATCACCCTATTTACCTTCCTTACCTTTATCAAGCACTGATACTAATATTGAAAACCAAATAGTTTTTAAAATAAAATTGCTACACTAAAAACTGTTGAAATATCTGCTGAATATACAAACAGTCCAAACTGAGTGTGGCCTGAATACACCCACACTCACCAGCACAGCCAAGCATAGTATTTCCACAAATTTCTGATTAACTGCCATAGATGAACAACTTTTTACTGGTACCTTGAAGAAGAAGAAGCTAGAAAGTTCACCCTGCTAAAATATTTAGAGTAATCTTGTGGTTGGTTTTTTGCTGGGCTTTTTTTAAAGGTGTATTTTGAGTTATTAAAATAATTAAGCCTTTGGTTTTCCTTATTAAAATTGGAGTGGTTTTTCTGGAATAGGTGGATTGAATAGCAGGGGGATTGAAATCTCCAGAACAAAAATACGACCCCCAGGAACAATCCCAGACATTTCTGGTGGCTCTGTGTCCTGTAATAAAGCTGTTTCATGCTGAAATGGACCCTCTGTGCCGACCTTCTGTGGGAGCTGGGCTGCTCCAACAACCTCATGGGTGATGCTCCCTTAAAAAAACACCAAAACCCCTTCACCAGCACGACTGCAATGCCTATAAAAACCCATTCCCAGACTCCAGGGGCAGCTGAAGTCCAGCAGAAAGCCACAGCTTGGCACTGGTGAGATGTGGCACTGCTCTTCCTCCATCCTGCACCAGACACAGCTCCTGCCAAACAAACCCACCCTGCTGCAGGAACAGGACTGACTGCCAAAGCTGGCAAACACTGAAGAAACAAACTCCCTGCCCCTTGTCTCTTGGTGATCTGACTCCCCATCACCTGGCCCTGTCACTCTGCCCTGCCCCCCAAAAAACCAAGGCTCTCACAATTCCCCAAACAGTCCTTGAACTCCTGCTCACAGATCTTATTTGGGCTCCTCCAACTACCATTTGTGGTGTCACCAGCAGGAGATGGGACCTCTGAGCCACACTTTGGGACTGGGAGGGAAAACACATTCTCTCCAGAGACAGATTCCCAGAAGCTGCTTCAACCCATGCCAATCCTTCTGGCCAGGCTCTGCACCTTGTCAGGAACATCCAGGCTCATGCACATTGCCACTGCCAGCAGCCCTCCTTGAGAAACTAGCTGTCAAATCTAACATTTGCATTTTAATTAGCAATAATCGTATGTTTCACTTACACTGCAATTTTCACCTTTGCAGCGAGCTCTTTGAGGCATGAACTAATTAATCCTGCTGCCTTTGCCAGCTCAAGAGTTAATGTTTTCTGCTGCTTCAGTGCAAGTTTGAAAATCCTATTTGCAGAAAAAGAAGATAAAGTTTCCCCAGTGCAGAAGCCATAAATGGAAACACAGTGATCACTTACGTGGTTGCTCTCAGTGAAGATAAGTATGGGTGAAGTGGGCTGGTAGAGATGTAGATCAACCCTGGCAGCAGCACAAGTTTTAAGTGTCCTGAAGATATCATTGGATTCTGGATGGGATTCATGTCCAATCAGATGTAAAAATTTCAATATTCGATGTACAGCATTCATAGGTGGGCCAGAGGAAAAACAGCAGGAATCTGGCAGAGTTCTCAGGCCCCCCAAAACCTCTGAGATACTCCCCAGCACAACAAGCACCTCACATCTGCACCCAGGAAATCCCTATATCAAGTTGTGGGATGTCCTCCGAATGATTCCTCAACTTGGATCTTATTCCTGGTCAGAATAAAAAAACAGCTATTGTGTAAAAGGCCCTTTTTGAGGTTTTTCTGCAGTGGAGGTTTTCACACACCCAATTTGTGCTGCTGCCAAATCTTCCCGTTACGCAGAATTTTTGCAGTGCACTCCAAGTATCTCCCTAGACCTATCCCAGAAAACCCACTCCAATTTTAACAAGGAAAACCAAAGACTTAATTATTTTAATAACTCAAAATACACCTTTAAAAAAAAGCCCAACAAAAAAACCAACCATAAGATTACTCTAAATATCTTAGCAGGGTGAACTTTCTATCTTCTTCTTCTTCTTCAAAGTATTACATAAAGCTGCAAGAACATCAGAAACTGCTATAAAAATGTCATGCAGAAACTCCAACCCCTTTGGCTCTGTTTTTTCCCTTCTCAGGTCTATGTCCACCTTCCCCAGTCCTCTCCAATCTGCAGAAGGGACACCAAAACATCACTTGGAGCTCTTCTTCCACCAGGGAAAGTAAGGTTTTCTCCCAAATTTACCCTAAAAGAAAACCTAAGGTTTTATCTACACTTGTGTCGTAGTACAGGACCAAAGGACCTGATGGACTTGGAATAAGGAAGTTTACAATCTGGATTACCTGGGAAAGGACCAAGCCTGTGTTTTTTGGACAACACTGGAACAGTCATGCTAGCCAAGGATGTGCTAGGTAGCTTGTTACACACAAGGATGAAGAGGAGGAACACTGAGGGCTCTCAGAAGGGCCCTGACAACTCCAAATGTGGAAAGATGGAGACCTCAAAGGTAAATCAAGTCTCACAAAGTGAGAGTGGGGGAAGCTCTGCATTGGGCAGACAGGCATCACCCGTTCTTCTCTACCCAAATGGAAAATGAGGGTGACAAGGTGACCTCCCATGTGAGTCACTGGTGACACCAGGCCCAGAAGACACCTCCTCCACCCTCAGAAAGCAGCAATAGTTCTCCAGAGCAGGCAGCAAAGCAGGAAAGCATCTCCCTGCCAGACCTCCTGACACCCAAGGAGGTGTCTGCTTCACTGATGCTTCATGGGCTGAGCCCAAACAGAAGTCCCAGAGAAAGTTACACCTCCACATTAGCTAAAGGACTTCATTTCTTTCTCAGCAGTCCTCTCCAACCATAATTAAGCAGGGCTGCATTCACTAAATGAGGAAGCATTTACACCCAGCAATTACAGGCAGAAAAGTGACTGTTTTTTCAGAGCTGCTCTTTGGTCATGGGCAGCTCACCTCACTTAAAAGTTCCACTTTCTTCCTCCATCAGGCAGGGACACATCAACATGTACCCACTGGCAAAGCCAGTGTCTGTCTCTTGCTTTCTCTTTCTCTTTTGGAAACAGAAAAAGTGTCTGCAGCATCATCCAGCACCCACCTGCCCCAGATCCTCAGCATGGTGGACAACCTCAGCCAAATTCAGTGTACAGACTGGCCCTGGGCAATGATATGAGCAGGACAATGAGATGGAGAATCCCAAAAATATTCCCTAAACATGGAACTGCTGGAGTAAGTCCAGAGGAGACCATGAGGTTGATAAAAGGACTGGAACACCTCACCTGTGAAGACAGGCTGAGAAATTTGGGGCTGCTCAGCCTCGAGAAGAGAAGGTTGTGTGGAGACCTCACAGCACCTTCCAGTATCTGAAGGGAGCCCAAAAGAAAGCTGAAGAGGGACTCTGCATCAAGAACTACAGTGACAGGACAGGGAGTAATGGGTACAAATTGAAAGAGGGGAAATTTAGACTGGATATTAGGAAGAATGTTTGTACTGTGAGGGTGGTGAGGCACTGGCCCAGGTTGCCCAGGGGGGTTGTGGATGCCCCAACCTTGGCAGTGCTCATAGCACATAACACCCTGAGCAACCTGCTCTAGTGGAAGGCATCCCTGCCTATGGCAGGTGGGTGATTTTTAACATCCATTCCACCCCCTTAAGATTCCCTAATTTCCAAAAGTCCTTCTGCAGTCATCCCTCGTTTTCTTTCAGATCTGGACCCAAGGATGGGCAACTCAAGTGAAACACAGGCTGTCCAGCAGCACAGGGATAATGAACTACAAATTTAGTCAAGAGATCCTGTCAATCCTCTGCCTCTCCAGCCCTATCTGGTTAGCAAAGAATTTGGGGCATTACAAGCTGCCTACTGATGCCACTGGACTTAAGCCAGCAGGACAATCTCACTGCTAACTTCAGTTATCTGGACCTAGTGGCATAGATCATGATCCCTTCCCACTTGCTTCTGCAGCACCCACCAGGGAGGATCTCCTGGTGGTTGACCCCAGGAAGTCAAGCAGCACCATGCCTGCAAAGAAACATTCTCTGGAAATGCAGCAGATAATTTGATTTTTTTACTCTCCATTAAAACTGAGTTCCTCTGTGCATTGAAATCTGCTGTTACCCAAGAGACAGCCTTCACACATTGTCCCACACCTCCTGTTGCCTTTGCTTTGGCAATGTGGCAGCTTTTCCAGCCACAGCTACAACACATGGACATGGAATAGCAAGACCTTAAAGCTCATCTCATTCCATACCCTGCCACAGGCAGGGACACGTTCCACTATCCCAGGTTGCTCCAAACCCCATCCAACCCATCCTTGGACACTCCCAGGGATGGGGCAGCCACAGCTTCTCTGGGCACCCTGTGCCAGGGCCTCACCACCCTCACAGCCAGGAATTCTTTCCTAATATCCCATCTAAGCCTGTCCCTCCCAACGGCAAGCTATTCTCCCTTGTCCCTCCAGGCCCTTGTCAGAACTGTTATGTTAGCACAGCTATGGATGCTCTTTACTCCAGGCAGAATAATCTCCAACCAAGGCCCAAAAGTGCAAACCCACCACCCCACCCTGCCACCACACGCTGCTGTCTCTGCTGATTTATCAGGAGGGCAAACCAAGTCATCTCCTTCACCAGCAGCTCCTCAGGGAGGACAGGACAAGGGTGCTACAAGCAAGGTGTGGGATCACCAGGTGTGATCCCCACCCCCTGCCTGCTCCTTCATTGCTCAGCAGATTGGCAATGTGAGCACCAGCTGCAGAAGCCTCTGAGGGCCCAAACCCTGTGCCAAGCTCCTGCTGCACCTGGAGGGGCATGGAAACAAGCAGTGGAAAGAAAGCAAGTCCTGTTTACTGCCAACAACAGAGGGTTTTGGTTGGTGATGAAGGTTGACAGCCAGCCACCATGGGGGAAGGGAGGGGCTTGGCCAGGAAGGAGGATTTTCAGCTCCTCCCTCTCCCACAGCCTGGAGAAATGTCACAAACCTGCAGAGTGGTTCTGGTTTTTGTTAATGCCCTTTTACATAAGGGGAGCCTGGGATGGAATTCCTGCCAGGCCTTTCATGTACCAAGAGCTCTGCTGGCTGCCTCAATATGCACCATACCAGAATTCTTTTACTTAATGAATTGCTCTCAGAAATATATCAAAGAGCTTCCTACTCGCCACAGCCTCACAAGGGGAATGCAAATAAAGTATTATATAAAAACTTCCCACTGGCTCTTTTTGGGGAAGAAAAAAAAAATCCAAACCTAAAAGGGTTTAAAATTATTCCATTATCTAAACCTCCCTCATTTTTAGAGGCAGTAAGGTGCTCAAATAGTATTTTGAGTACCTGGTCTTTGCCCCAGAGGCTCGCACATGGTGAGACCTGGCAAACTTCCTGGAGGGGGTTTAATGGAACATGACCACGCCATGCAGCAAACAGAGAGATCCCAGGAGGAAACCAGAATTACAGACGAGCTGAGACCAGGATTTTCTCAGCACATGAGTTCACAAAATGTATCTCAGGAGATTGCCCCGTGAGGAGACCATCTTCTCACAGCCACCCGCCCACAGAACTGGAAAGACCAGGAGGTTTCAGGGTGAATTTTCTCTTGTTTTTAAGCCACTGCTCTGTACAAGATCCCTATCTGCCAGCCTATGGGAACTGACATCCATCTAAGTCTCACACAGCTGCTGATACATGTCCCTCACCAAGTAGTGCAAGAGCAAGACAAGTCTGGGGTGCTCTTTTCCAGAGACACCCAACAACACCAGAAACCAGAAATTTAGGAATATCCTGGACTGCAGGTTGGATCAAGACAGTTCATTTTTACCCTTACATTGTATTTTATTTAGAAATTGCTCTCGGCCCCACACTTGTACAACAACCAGTAGATGCTTATATACACACATACTATATATAAATGCATAACACATACACAAAATCTTTATTTTTCTTAACCTTGCTGGATTGTACAGCCCAGAATTTCAAAGGCATCAAGTACTCAGGGATGTATAGGGGGGTTTTCAGGCATAGGAAAATCATCTTCTCTCTAGGCCTCCCTATAACCTTTAGGAAGCCAATTACATCTGAAAAAGCAAGGCTGAACTACTCTGTCTTCACAGAAAATGAACCACATGCTGAATACATTTCCAGGACTAACCTAGATTTCCATATAAATGCCCTTTCTGATGGCCAGGTTAGAACCACGTGAGGCATACCATGGTCACTGATACATAACCCACATTTTCACATTAGCTGAATGCTGAAGCCAGCAGAAATCTCACATCCAAGTATTTTTCAACTAAGACTGGCAATGCAGAGATCTCAGCTGGAAACACAATAGGAAAACTAGGAATTCCATTTTCTGCCCAAACCCCTCAAATACAATCAATAAAAGACTGCAAAAAAACTGCAAAAAAAAATTAAAAAACCACCAAACCAAAACAAAAATACCCAAAATCAAATGAAACCAAACAAACCCCAAACAAAACAAAAAAAACACCCCCAAAACCAAACCCCTTCCTTCACTGGGAAATAATTAGCTGGCTTCTTCCACAGCAGGTTTGAAAAATCACTGATAATTTTAATTCAAGACATCTTACTAATGATGTTTTTTTTAAATATTGGAAGATTATAGTGAAAACAGACAGAAATGGTAATAAACTGTACTTGATCCCCACCAGCAGCATTTCACTAATGTAGCAGTGACAGTGAGAGAAATGCTTGTCTGGACAGAGGAACAATAGCTTGCAGCTCCTCTTTGGTGCCAAGGAAAATTTGTTACTCACAGTTAAAGGAAGCCAAACATGGAGAGAGATAATTACTAGCTCTGCTGTAGGCTGGGAGAGAGCCCAAACACAGGGTAAGCAGCTTGGGCATCAGCAAATGGTGTTTGTGTTTAGGAAAGGAGCTCCCTGTAGGAGGAGATCAAATACATTTAACTCCCAGGGAAAAAAAAAAGCAAAAACCAGCAGGAAAACAAAAACAAAAAACAAAAACAAACAAAAAAACAAACAAAAAAAACAAACAAAAAAACCAAACAAAAAACAACAACAAAAAAACCCACCCATGTAAGCTGAAACAAATGAGTGCATGGCACCAGACAGATGGAGGATGTCAGGAAAGTAACACCTATGCATGACTCCTGCTTCCTCCTGTGGTGTCCACAGCCACTGGCACGTCACAGAGCCCTTGGGTGAAGAGCCAGGGACCTTCTCCCCCAGGGAAAGCCCAAAGGAGCCCGATGGAAATGGCCAGCCTCCCAGCTGAACATCCTGCAGCTGTCTGCAGTGCTGGGAGCCAGCCTGGATGAGGTTTTGCTGCTGAATATTTTGAAGCAGATCAAAGGTGTAACAAATTAAATCCACGGTTCTGTCTGGCACCTTCAGGAGCTCAGTGCCTCTGTTCAGCACACACCCTCCCACACAACAACACCCTGCCTTTGTTGGCTGCAGGTGTTGGTTGTACCAGCATCCTGGGGCCGTGGCAAGGAGGGGATGAGCCCCCATCCCTCAGCCAAGAAGTTCCAGCATGGCTCCATGAGGGAGGAAGCTGTGACCAAAATGAGAGCTGCAACAGCATGCCCTGCTCAGACTGGCACAGTCTTTTGTACATCCTGCTCCCAAGTTCCCCCTCATGGACCCCACACATGAGATTGAATCTGCAGGACATCCACCAGCAACTGGAAATGCTGTTTCCCCTTCCCCCCCAGTTTCACATCTCCTCAGGCAAGTGCTGCTCTCACAGAGCTGATGGTGACACAGCAGCTTGTCAGCCAGATGACAATGATCAAACACCCAAAGCCCCCACCCCACCCAACCCTCTTCTATGGGGGTACTCACACGAGGAGGGACAGCCACCGCCAGCTGTGCTTGGTAAACACTCCTCACTTGTGCTCACACCACATCCCAGCACCAAAACTGACTCACACCTGGTTCCTGTCACTGCACGACCAACACAGGCTCTCAGCACGTGCAGTTTTGCTTCTCCTGCCAGCTCACCCTTCTCAGCTGTTTAACGCTTTTCCTTGTAACACCATCCTTGTGCTGCAGCACACAGAGAAGCCCAGCTACACAAAGATCCCTCATTTTCATGCTTCCAAGTCAGCTCTGAGGCTCCTAACAGCTTCCTTGCACATGTGACAGTAAGAAAGTCTTCTAGAATAAACGTGACACTCCTTATTTTTCCCCTGGGGAAAGCATCTGGACACACATCAGGATGTTGCCTACCTCCCATGGTTTGGGCAGGAATGAGCTTTCAGATGCCAACACATCTCCCCTTCTAGGAAGAGGGAAATCTGGCAGCACCTCCCAGGCGAGGCAGTACAAGAAACAAAGGCAGAGGTCTGGGCAGGAGGAACTAAACACAAACCCTACCTGGTTGTGTTCGTGGGACGAGGAGCCCTTCCCTCGGGATGGGGAACAGCTGCCATCAAGCTGCTCGCTGCAATCTGCCGTCCACTGCAAAACAAAACAAAAAAAAAAGGGATAAAAAAGGGGATTGTGTGAAATAATAGCTGGGCTGGGCAAAACTGCTGCGTCAGTCCCGAGCGCACAGAAAACACCGTCCGGCCGCTGGATGGGCGAGGCACTCCCTCCTTTTTTGAGGATGATCCCAAAGGATTTGCCTTGGAAATGCTCCACCCGTTGACAGTGGGTAGAGGGAAGATGCAGGAACAGCTGTAGGGAAGCACTTGATAGGGTGGTTTGCAACAAAATCCAGCCCTAAATACCCAAAATGCCTCCTTGCTGACTCTGACAGTGTTTGGGATCCCAGGTGTGTGTTACACACATCTTTTTGACTTTATCACTCATTTCCATGCAATTCTTCCATGGAAAGTTGGAAAATTTCTGCTTTTCCCAACTCTGTCTGCTTCAGGGACAGACACATGTCCTGAGAGACCAACACCCTGTGTTTTCATTTTAAACAAAACAGAAAATGAGCATGGGGCTGTAGGTTTGACACATGTGGCCATAGGGGATCACCAGATTCTTAGGCCAGCTTGCCCCAAGGTTGGGCAGCAAGGTGCCTCCACCAAAATAATTTAATTTGGTGACATTTGTTGCCTTTTTTTTTTCTTGTCCCCTAAAGAAATGTATGGCTGCATCATACTGCTGAAAAAAAACCCCAACAATTTTTACTAGAAAAACATGAAAGATGATGCTTAATTCTAAAGTCATTTTGTCATTCCTTCAACAAAGTGGAGACTGACCAGCCCCACTTCTGAGGTCTTCCATGCTGGAAGCACTTGGCTGCTCCAGAAACACTCAGTGCTTGATACCATCACCAAGGATGATGTGCCAAGAAAAAGAAAAGTCATTTCCATACAAACAACAACCTGAGGGCTCCCTGACAGGTGTGGATGAGGCCACAAAATAAGAGTCTTCACTACCAGTGCCCATGATCCCTGCCCTTGTCAGAGAGAGTCTTTTAGCTCACAGATGGGGGAATTTCAATCTCCCCTCATTAAAGAGCTGCCCATCACTCTCCTGCCACTTCTGCTGACATCCCTGGACAGACTCATGATGATATCACTCTTGAGAGCCTTTTACCACGTGTATCCCTACCTCCTTTAACAATTTTGAGTACAACCCCACACCTGGAAAGGTCTCTCAAGGTACAAGTTCACTCATTATTATCCTCACAGCAAAATAAAATTGACATTTTTTCCTGGAGGGAGCAAGGCTGGGGACAGCCCCATCATGGGAACATCCACATTTTGGGATAATCTCAAGTGGTGATGAATTCAGTTTCCCTTTCCTTCCTTCCCCCAGCAAGGAGATCAGTTGTCCAGGGATGTGGTACCATCCAAGCAACTCACACGCACACATGGGTGAATGGATTTATCCACTCTCAGGCAGGGAAAACATCACAGCCATAAAGAAACAAACTGCAGGGAGATTAAGTAACTCACCCAGCATTAAGGATTTAGTTGCTAGCAGAAAACCTCGCAGTTAAAAACAATTTCCTTGGTCTCAGCCCAGTGCCTTCCCCTTATATCCATCTTTCTCCCCCCAGCTCACATTAAGAGGGAATGTGCCACCATCCATCAGGCTGGCTTCCCCCAGGGTGACTCCAGTCAGCTGCAGGATATGTGCCTGTTTATTCCTTGCTTTGCTAAGAAATGATCAGGAAGAGAAAATCATAAATAAAAAATTCCTGATTATTTCTTACAGGTGGAAAAATGAAAAAAAATCCTTTGTGAGACAAGAGATAATTCCTGCTTAGTGCATCCATTAAGATATGGCTTGGTAAATGCAACTGACCTAGAGTGAAAGCCCATCCTCACTTTTTGTCCAATAAAGAGCCCTAAAAATACAAAATGCTGCATTTTGATGGAGTTTCACAATAAATCCTAATTAAACTTCTGCATCAATGGTCTGGGGTACAACCTCATTTAGCTGCTTCATTTGACGTGCCTCTAAAAGTGGTTTAATTAAAAGATTCAATGTTCAGATCTTTCGTTATTACGAATTTTTCTTTTAAAATAAAACCCAGCCATCTTGAAAGAGAACACTCTTAAGAACTGACATTAAAAATCCAGCAGCTCCTTTTCTCCAGGGCAGGCCAAGGAGAAAAGCTAAAATGGCATTTCCAGAACTTGAAGATGGATTTGGTTGCTGCAATCAAGGATTTTAGTGCAAAAAATCGACAGGGGCTGCCATGAGAATTAGAAATTTTTTCCTTAAGATGCAGAGGGAGCTTGGGCTTGTTGGCAGAGCAGTGGACAGGCGGGAATAGGTTGTAAAACTTTGTCTATTAATTTATTTCTAATTCAATACTACTTTTGAACTTGACACATTAATAAGCAGAACTTGTCTGTTTGACCTGAATCCCCTCCACAGCATCACTTCAAACACAGACATCTTCCAGCCTTGGGTTAAAAAAATACACTCTGGATCACTAGATTTTTATATATTTTCTCCCACTTCAAAGGGCTTTGATCCTCAAATTGTAAAAGACCTCTTCACCAAAATCTATTCTTAAAAAGGTTCTTTTGTTTGGTAATTTCTTGACATTGAGATGATATAAAACAGGTCTAGAGCTCTGGGTCAGATCCTCAGCTCCAGCAAACCTGCAGAGCTCAGATCAAATCAGAGACCTCAGAGATCAGATCAAACACTGCTGATACCAGATAAAGATGGGATCCTTCATATATAGAATCATGGAATGGTTTGGGTTGGAAGGAACCTTAAACTCCATCTCATTCCATCCCCCTGTCATGGGCAGGAACACCTTCCACTATCCCAGGTTGCTCCAAACCCCATCCAACCTGGCCTGGAACACTTTTAGTGCTGCACCTTGAGACCACAAAAACACCAAACCCAACAGCAGTAGCATTGCAGGGTTGGGCTAGACGGAACCTTAAACCCCATCTCCTTCCATCCCCCCGCCATGGGCAGGAACACCTTCCCCTATCCCAGGTTGCTCCAAGCCCCATCCAACCTGGCCTTGGGCACTTTCAGTGCTGCACCTTGAGACCATAGAAATACCAAACCCAGCATCAGGAGACTGCAAGTTTGGGTTGTAATAAACCTTAAACCCCATCTCATTCCATCCCCCTGCCACGGGCAGGGACACCTTCCCCTATCCCAGGTTGCTCCAAGCCCCATCCAACCTGGCCTGGAACACTTCTAGTGCTGCACCTTGAGACCACAAAACCACCAAAGCATCAGGAGACTGCTACCACCAAAGCTGGAGACCTCAAACATATCCCTGAATGAACGAGCTGCCCCAAACCCACCGTTTTACCTCGTCCTGCTTCACATCCAAACCCTGGAAAATCTCCTTCAGCTGAGAACACACACCCCTGACCCAGCCTACAAGCCAGCAGCATGCTGTCCCACCCTGGAGTGAGCCTTTCACCCACCTGTGAGATGTGGGACTGTGTCTTCTCGCTCTCGCCGTCGCCCTCAGTCTTGTCGGTCAGCAGCCCCTGCACCTGGTACTCCAGGACGTAGCTGTCGATGAAACGCTCCAGCTCCTCGATCTCCTGGGAGCGGCTGCTCCCCGCCTCCGAGGAGGCTGATGCCACTGAGGAGCTCTCCATCCCTTCAGGGGACACGCCAGGAACAGCAGGGGGCCTGAGGATGTGGGGCAGAAAAGACAGCGAGGAATTATTTCCCAGTCGTTATGAAATAGATTAAAAAAACCCAGCCTATCTGTTACCACAGGCAGGATGTTTTTTGCTGTGCATTTGCATCTCCACTGCAATTTATAATAATCCCAGGTCGTTGCATTTGTTGCATTTAGGGCTTCCAGGCATGCAAAAAGTGTTGCATTTCTGTAGTATTCCTACATTTAAGGACAACAGATGTTATTTCCTGGCCTCCTGCTTAAAACCCGAACTACTGAAAACCTCCAGACATATTCACAAGAGAAAAAAAAAAAAAATCTCACACTAAAATTTGGATTTAATAAATCCAAAGCACTAGTTGTGGTGGATATGGGTGAGAAGCTGGAGGTAATGGATAAGAGTGAGGAAGAGGATGATAATGAAAAGCTTCTCTAGGGCAGTTCTGTAGTATTCCTGCATTTAAGGACAGGAGATGTATTTCCTGGCCTCCTGCTTAAAACCCAAACTACTGAAAACCTCCAGATACATGCACAAGAGAAAAAAGAAAATCTCACACTAAAATGCTTAATAAATCCAAAGCACTAGTTGTGCTGGATATGGGTGAGAAGCTGAAGGTAATGGACAAGGGTGAGGAAGAGGATGATAGCTGAAAAGCTTCTCTAGGGTAGTTCTGTAATATTCCTGCATTTAAAGGCAACAGACATTACTTCCTGGCCTCCCGCTTAAAACCTGAACTACTGAAAACCTCCAGATACATGCACAAGAGAAAAAAAATCTCCCACTAAAGTGGTTAATTTAATAAATCCAAAGCACTAGTTGTGCTGGATATGGGTGAGAAGCTGGAGGTGATGGACAAGGGTGAGGAAGAGGATGATAATGAAAAGCTTCTCTAGGGCAGTGGCATTTCTGTAGTATTCCTGCATTTAAGGACAGGAGATGTATTTCCTGGCCTCGTGCTTAAAACCCGAACTACTGAAAACCTCCAGACACATTCACAAGAGAAAAAAAAATCCTCACACTAAAATTTGGATTTAATAAATCCAAAGCACTAGTTGTGGTGGATATGGGTGAGAAGCTGAAGGTAATGGACAAGAGTGAGGAAGAGGATGATAGCTGAAAAGCTTCTCTAGGGCAGTTCTGTAATATTCCTGCATTTAAGGACAACAGACATTATTTCCTGGCCTCCTGCTTAAAACACAAACTACTGAAAACCTCCAGACACATGTACATGAGAAAAAAAATCTCACACTAAAATTTGGATTTAATAAATCCAAAGCACTAGTTGTGCTGGATATGGGTGAGAAGCTGGGGGTAATGGACAAGGGTGAGGAAGAGGATGATAATGAAAAGCTTCTCTAGGGCAGTGGCAGTAAATAATGCTGAGCTAATGGCGTGACTGTAAATGGTCCAGTGAGGAGGTGAAACAGAGATCACAACAGAATTCACTTTTAAAACCCCCTGCTGCAGAAAATTGCCTCTATAGAAGACATATAGGATTTATAATTCTCTTCTCCTTCCTATTTCTCCAGGGCTCAATGCCAGTAACACCATAAAAAAGGAAACCACCAGCCCCTGGATCTGGTCTGGGCATGGCACTGAACTCTGCTCCCTGTGACAGGGACAGGACCCAGGGAACAGCTGGAGCTGTGCCAGGGAGGTTTAGGTTGGATATCAGGGAAAGGTTTTTCCCCAGAGGGTTCAGGCACTGCCCAGGTTCCCCAGGGAATGGGCACAGCCCCAGAGCTCCAGGAGAGCTTGGACAGCTCTGCCAGGGTGGGATTGTTGGGGTGTCTGGGCAGGGACAGGAGCTGGACTGGATGATCCTGGTGGGTCCCTTCCAATTTGGGATATTTTATAATTCCACGTTTGGAAAGAACCAGGCCTTGGCCCAGTGTCTTGTGGTAAATCTGATATTCCTCCCTCCCTGCAGCTGGGAGGGAGAAGACATGGGAGCTGCCAGCACACTGCAGGACACAACAGCTTCATCCCTCACCCTCTCCTCCACTAGCAATGGGTATTTACAGTCTGCTTTGAGACAAGTATAAAATTGCTAAACAAATTCGGAGTGAGTCACATGCCATCCAGAAGGGAAGGGGAAAAAAAAAAAATCTGTTCCCAGCTCATGTAGTTTCCAGCTCCTGAACTATTTTCTCCTCTGTCACTTCTGAACAATTGTGGCTTCATTTGGAAACTGCCGAGAATGAGCAGTTCTGGCCTAAGGATTTCATCTGCTCGAGGAATTATTCCCAAATGTGCCCAGACTGTCAAAAAGGCTCATTACGTAGACTAATATCACACACTAGCTCCTGAACAAAAATCATATGCCATATTAAAAAGGACAAAGCAAAAAGAAGAAACTCAAGAAACAAAAAAGAAGCCCTGAAGTGTAGAGTGGTGGAGGAGGGCATGCTTCTCCCCTTTTCACTAATTAGTGCCAATTACCAAATGGAATGCACCAATTATCGGGCAGGAAGTGCTAAAGAAAGACTTGGGAGGATAGGAGGCTCCCATGAGCCCTGGAGGGGTGTGATGGCATGGACAGATGGCACGAGGCAGGGGACAAATGATACAGGTGGCATCATCAGGATGGAGTGAGCAGGGTCAGAGGTTATCCTCCATCTCCTTGGGCCACACATTACCCAAACCCAAAGCTTTCTTTCCTATTTTGGGGTTTTTTGAGGTGGGACTGGAGGTAATCAAGCCCAGGGCACTGCCCTGGGGATACTCCCCCTTTAACACCCAAGATAAAATGTGAAGTAGAGGAAGAAGTACCATATGCTTCACTTTTGGGGTGCCCACCACAGTGCACAACCAGCATTTTGTCAAGCAGCAACAGGAGAGATGGCAAAATGAAAGGAAACAAGTTTGTCAGAAGTCACCAGGTCCAGCAAACAAACACAAACCACATATCTGAGATATCTGTGGATCCCTAGTGGGGAACTCTAAAACCAATTCATCTTGTGGTACCTTCACATCTCTCTAAAGAAAACCATCACTCAACAAGTGGCCAGAAATTCCTGCTTTTCCGGGTGATCTGTGCCTGGAGCTGGTTTCTCACCTCACCTTGCCCCCAAAACATGTACAAAAAAAGAGTTTTTCAAAGAAAAACCCAAACCCACACTTGAGCATCAAAGCATTTACTATCTTCCCACACTGAGCAAACAAATGTTGGTGAGAACTCTTTACGAAGCAGTGACCCCTCAGGCACATTCCTTAATCATAACAAATAGAGATCAATCTCAAATTTGCATTTTTTTTTCCCACTTCCCTTCCCTCTACTTGGTCAAAGCACAAAGTTTGTAAGTTTTGGTGGTCTGAAAATTACCTTCCAAATCTTTCTTATCTCTGAAAGTGTTCAAGGCCAGGTTGGATGAGACTTGGAGCAACCTGGTGCAGTGGAAGACATCCCTGCCCATGGCAAGGGAATAGAACTAGAGGACCTTGAAGGTCCCTTCTGACTTAAATCATTGTAGAATCCTATGATTTTACAGAGCCCATGTTGTGCTCATCACCGTGACCATTAAACAAGGAATCATCAGCAGAAAAAGTCAATAGACGTGCAAACTGCTTATTATAACTTAGTAATTAACAACATTACTGTAATGTATAATTATTATTAATAGCTATTATTAAGGGTGATATAAATGGAGTTCTTGCTCTAGCAAGATTATACAGTTTTTTTTGGCAATTACACAGTTTTACCCTTCATCAGCAAATAATAAGAACAAGCATTTTTTTATGACACTTGTAGGCTCAATCCCTTTCCACCAAAGGTGCTCCAGGCTTGTTGAACTTGTGGAAACAAGTGGTGAGTTTGATAGGGGAAGAACAGTAATGGAGAAGGAAGCCACTTCAGGTTGGGAGGCATCAGGAGAGTGGAACTTGGAGCCAAAATGATTTAAGAAATAGTGAGTGTTCTTAATGATGAGAAGACCACAGGACAGTGATGCATTTCCATCAGCTCACTGGAGGCTGGGTGAGAGGACCCCCCACACACGTCCTCCCCCAGGGAGAAGCCTCCAGCCATTCCCCTCCACACCAAAAGCTTTCCAAAATCTGGACTGCAGCAGCCTGGGAGTGCCAAGACAGTAGAGCAGGGCAACTTCACACAGATTGTCCTCTGGGATGACATCCACCTGTGTCCCAGCCACACCATGGGATTCCAGCTCCCAAAAGAAGCTTCTGGGCAAAAACATGCTGGCACAGCAACATTACACCAAAACTGCTACCCCACAAAGAGATCTTCCTAAAACAATTCCTACAGAATCATTGCACCATGGAATTGTTTAGACTGGAAAGCTCTCCAAGACCATCAATCCAACCATTTCCCTGGCATGGCCAAGGCCACCACTGACCCATGTCCCCCAGGTGCCACATCCATATGGCTTTTAAATCCCCCCAGGTATGGGGACTCCACCACTGCTCTGGAAGTTCTGGACAAGCCTTTCCATGAAAGAATTCTCCCCAGTTCCCAACCTGTCCCTTCTCTGGGCCCAGAGCTGTTCCCAGCACTGGAGGTACCCCAGCACCAGCATCTCCAGGGCCTTTCCCAGCTTTCCAGCCCCTCTGCACCAGCCTGGAGTTTTAGGGGGCTGGGATGACCCAAGAGCAAGCCAGTTCTTGCTCCAGTTCATCCAGACAAACATCCTGACCTGCTATTGGGACAACAGCAGCACACCTTGCTCCTATGCAAGGTCCAGTGTGACTGAGTACCAGCAAAGGAAAGAAAATAAAGAGATTGCTTTTCCCAGTGTTTTGCTTCCACTGGATGGATGCTGAGAGTTTAAAATGCTTTTGCATTTTAAGTTTTGCATTTTGCAAAAACATGCACTTTGCACGTTGAGTTTCTTTGAAGGCTGTGCCTTCCAAAGGCAAGAGAAACAGTAACACCACACTGTCACACACAACCAAAATGGTGAAAGCTGGAAGTGGATTTTCCTGACAACTACACATCCAGGAGATGATATCCAATGCCAAAGCCTAGGTAAGGCCACTGGGAAAGATCTCTAAAATACAGAGTTCAGGCAGGACTACTTCATGCATTGAGCTGCTTCTCAACTGAACTGAAATTCAGTTATTGAAAGGTGTAACCGCCACCAAAGCCCAACAAAGGACAAGTGCCCAGCCCACCTTTCCAACAACATGGCCTCAGCTGTTCAGGCTTGACTGACTGACTTACAGCATTTAATTGGTAAACTCATGTCTCTTCCCTACTTATCCTTCAGTTAAACAGTGAGAAAATCCCAGGCCAATCCTCCATTCCTCCACAGTGAAGTCAGGAGGAATGCAGAGCATCCTTTATGCATGGAATATTTATTTCTCAGAAATGCCATCACAGGCCAGCTGCTGCAGAGACAGGCTGTGACAGGCTACAGAGCTATCCCTGAGAGATCCCTGAAAGCCCTTGTCTTGCCACATGGGATTTATCATCCCAGAGTTTTCTAGGAACAAGAGATGCTTCCTATAAAAGGCAGCTGCAGTGCAAATTCTTCACGTACCAATGCAGACACCTGCTTCCAGAATGTTCTCTGACAGGACGTTCAGCATCCCTCTGGTGTTAGTTCTCCTTTGGCTGTTTATAAAAGACTGTGATCCAGCAGGTCCCTTCTGCTCTGAGACACCTGGGACATGAACTGAGGGACAGCTCAGCAGCCCAGATTTGTCTGTGCCTGAATGAGGTGATGATCCCCAGAGAGATAGAGGGAAAGGCCCCAGCCCAGTCCCAGACATCACATCCTCTCTCATGAGTAACCAACAACTTTCACATTCCTTGTGCAGGCTCCAAAACCCATCCCATTGTTCTCCCATCTCTGCCCTCTACAGTGATGTTGGACATCTCCTTGTGCAGATGGAGATGGATATCCAGGCTGAGGTGAAACCTTCTTCTGCTCAGTGCCTCTCTGGGGCTGGGCAGGGAGGGAACAGCTCATGGTCAAACCCTCCATCATCACCTCCCTCACATTTCCTGCTCACTGAGACTCCAAGCCAGGCTTCCCAAAGCTGCTGCTGCTGAATTTCCTCCACAGAAGGAGGAAATTTCTGCAGCCCCAGACAAGAGAGATGCTTTGACCACACAGACCAGGGAAGAGCAGACAGTGCAGGACAACCCTTCTAACTTCTTATCAGCTTCTTATCAGCACCTTTGGGCCAGGTGAAACCCTCTGTGTGTCTCAACTCTGCAAACACCCCCAGCTCACACTCTGACAGCAGCACAGCCACAGGGACCTTTGAACTGTCTGCACTTGGGGCTGGAACTCCTGCCCATCAGCACGGCTCGATTCCCACCATCTCCTTTTAATGAGCCCCTTCTGCAGCAATATTTTCCCTCTCCTCATCCAGCCCATTGCCAACAACAAGTAATTAGCAATGTGTCTTTCTCGAGCATCTGAGAGAACGAGAGGAGCAGTTTATTGCTGGCAGGCAGCTCCTCTTACCCAGGAACAGTTACTATGGAAAATAAAAGCAACAGAGATGAACTATGAGTCCCTGTACCCAGGTACTGCTGCATCTCCACAAAGCATCACGTGTCTTCTCTTGTATTTGCTGCTCCAAAACCACCACCTTTCCAGACGTCAAAACATCAAGCACAGAACTGTAAATCATTATAGCCCCGGATCTGACTCTTTTCTAATTAAAATGTAAACACCTTTGAAAACCACATGAGTGTTTACTGCTGGAGCCAGCCTTGGGCTTTTCAGATACTGATGCACCCAACAGCTGGCTGAGCTTTTAATGTGTTTCATCATCCAGTCTCTGTTTTATGGTACCTGGTGATGCAGAAAAGCCCCAGTGACAGGACAGGAGCCCAGCAGCTGCCACGTTGCAGTGCCACTCACCAGCCTGGCAAGGAACACAGCAGGCAAACAGCATGAAACAGAGCCATCAAAACAAACACAGAAACAAATTGGGGGAAAAAAGAGACAGACAAGTGCTGCAGAGTTGAACCCAAAACAGGCAGCTTGATCCAGCAAGGAAGGGAGAGGAGTAACCAGAAAGCCAGAAATCCCTCATCCTCACCCAGACAATAATTTATTATGTAGCTTGCTTCCCTGCAATAAGCAACTCTTTGTAGTCAGAAAGTGAATCTTTTTTCTTTTCTCCTCATTCAACAAAACCAAAGCCACATCACCTTTAGAAACATAAAGTCTTTTAGTGTGTCAAATCTGTGCATGAGCTTGGTGTGGTTTTTCACCAGATGGGCTTCTTTGCCTGGGGGAAGACATTACCTTTGGCCTGTGATAGATATTATCAAAAAAGGAAAGGAAAAACCAGTACACAACTAAGAAAACTACTGTCTGAACATCAGGTGAGTGGAGGTGGGTTTGTGGGCTCACCCTGTGGCAGGATGCTCCACTGCAGGGGATGTCAGCATCACTCTGGCTGCAGCAGCAACAGCAAGGAATGCTCACGGATTTTGATACAAATTCAAGACATGCAAATGCACCAGCATTTCTAGATATAAAATCTGAAACAGGCCATAAAAAGCCTCCAACCACCAACCCCTGAATTGTGAACAGCCTGAGTTTTATAGCCTATTTTACACTGGTTCATGCTACAAACTGTGACTTAAGCCAGACCTAATCAATTTCCATATTCCCCTACTTCTACTATAAGCTAATGGAACGAGAGCCCATGTTACGTCTCATCCTTGCTATTTTTCACCTTTACAAGGAAAATGTTGCCAGGTAAAGATACTGAACAATTGTTATGAATATCTGAAGAAACAGCCATTTCACACGGGCTCTCCTCTTCAGAGCTGCACTGCTTCTCCTTGGAGAGCAGACAGCACCACTCTGGCAGCTGGGCAGGACGTGATGGCTGCAGGGATCCTGCTGGAAGACACGAACCAAGGCTATTCTCCTGCCAGATGAGCTTCACATGTGCACCACACACTTGTGTGTGCTCCTCTGCCTTCACCTGGCAGGCTGCAAACCTCAGCCAAACAACACCTGTTTCTTGCCCAGTTCCTCTGGCATCCCAAAGGATGAGCCACGATCCCATGGAAGCAGCAACCAGGGCTGCAAAACTCCCCGTGCAGGCAGGCAGAGAGCACAGCCCACACCCGGAATAAAAGCACATCACAAACCACGAGCTCATCCATACACGTGCCGGCCGCCCCGCATCACCCTTTGTAAATAACCAAAGGGAAACCATTATTGGGACGAAATCTTTTCTTTCCAGGCACCCAGGCAACACAATGGGCACTTTGGGCTGTGAAAAGCTCCGTAATCCTAAAAGACACATCCGACTCTTAAGTTGAGATGTCAGCCTGCTGAAGTAACCCATCGTGCTGGTGGCTGATGATGGGAGGGACGGGGCGGGGGCAGCGGACCCCGCTCGGCAGCAGGGCAGGCACGGAGGCTGCTTAATCCCTATTAAATCGTGCCCGTGGTTCACTGGCAAAAAGCATTTCTGTGCCTGTAAAACAGCTTGTAGCAGCACTCAGGGAACACACCTTGGCCACCAGCCAAAACGCTGGAGCTGCCACTCCCTGATGGATTTTATGCTAGGAGGAGCCAGCTGGTCCTCTCCTCCTGGGAATTGTAGGATCACAGAACAGTCTGGGTTGGAACAAACCTTTAAAGGTCATCCAGTCCAAGACCCTGCCACCGACAATGACACCTCCCACTTGATGAGGTAGTTCTAAGTCCCATCCAACCTGGCCTTGGACACTTCCAGGGATCCAGGGGCAGCCACAGCTGCTCTGGGCACCCTGTGCCAG
>JBBMKD010000115.1:72798767-72809157 GCA_037834095.1 Argya squamiceps | reverse complement strand
ATCCCTGGCAGTGTCCAAGGCCAGGCTGGACAGGGCTTGGAGCAGCCTGGGACAGTGGAAGGTGTCCCTGCCCATGGTAGGGGGTGGAACTGGATGATATTAAGGTCCTTCCCACCTAAACCATTCCAGAATGGTATGATTCTCTGAATTCATTAAGTACTTCAGTATGTAGTTACTCCACTGACTGACTGACCCAAGTTAAACCCAACCTTCACACAAGACTAGCATCCTACAGACTCAATGGTTTTCTGTGTGCTTCATGCAACCACAAAGTTCCTACACTCACTACACCCTCACTAGCCAAAACCCAGCACTAAATACACAAAAATAATTTTCCTTATTCCTAGGTCATGCAGAAGATGTCATGTACAGTGTTGACCTTCAGCCTCCAAACTCCCCTCATTAGCATCCTGATCAATGCCCTCATTTGGTTATGTGCTCTGACCTCCCTTCCAGCACACTAAAAAACAGTGACTACAGTCCCCTCTGTGCTTTTAATCAAAGTTCAATTCTTTTTTTGTTAAAATAATAGGCTAATCAAACCCGTTGCTTCCAAGCTGACATTCCTCCTAATGCTTAATCAATAGACAGAGATGTTCAGAAGGCAGCTAATATGCCCTGTGCAGAGCATGGGATGCTGCCAGAACAGGTTCATGAAGTGGCTGGATTTCTTAAAAGAGAAGAAAAAAGATGAACACAAGCAAGTCGAAACCTAAAGGAGGTTACTGGAGAATTTCTAGGTGATGACCAACTTTGTGCTTCCCAGCACTCCCTTCACCACCACACAAATATTCATTTTGGGTGCCAAATTTTCTTGTGTCACAAAGCAAAGCAGTAAGCAGTTCATGTTGGAATTCCCTCAGCGGATCAAAATTGCTTTGAGGGTTTGAGTATCTGATCTGGGAGCAGAGAGAGAAGATTCTAGGGTGCTTGGGAGTTTCATCCTCTTTTTATCTACCCTTCTCCCCTTTAGAGAAACGCAGACCTACACTGGCTTCTAGCATAGGAGAATAATTAACCCAAAACCAATGCAGGTGTTTTTTACACAGAAGATGGGACACCAAATGCCTGCTATCACTCAGAGATGATTTATTGGCTTCCTTGCTGAGCAGCAGTGTCTGAAAGCCCTGTGGAGTGGAGAGCAGAGCAGGCAGTGTGTCCTCCCTGGTATTCAGCAGCCGTTTCAGCCCTGCCATGAAAGGCAAGCTGGCACAGAGCCCGTGTCACCATCCATCCATCACCCACACCCACCTCTCCCAGGAGAGCAGGGCATCCTCCTGCAGTGCCAGCAGCACAACCTGAGCCACTTCCCTTCCTGGGAGAGCCCAAGACATCATATTCCACTCTTTTTTTTTTTTTTTTTTTTAACAGTATGACCAGCCCAGCCCTGTAAATTTCATTTGGCTGAACCTTCCTCAACAGATGCACAGGCAAGGAGCAGACAGGAGCTGCCACAGGTCTGGCTGCCCGCTGCTTCCCTCTCCTCCTGGCACAGGGAAAGATCCCGCTGAGGGCTCATCCCTCCCCACCGTGCCCTTCCCTGCCCGAACGTGCAGCCAAGGAGGCGGGAATGCTCCCGCTGAATGAAATACAGAGTAACTGGAGGTGCTCAAGGAAAAAACTCGGCAGAGAGATGACAGTGCACAAAGGAGTGGGGGGTGAAAGGCTGAGTCACTTCCTCCCCCACAGCCCGAAATAGGGAAGAGCGTAAGGAAAGTCGCTCTCCCGAGATGACAAAAAAGGAAGAGAATCCCCGGTGTAAAAATAAATAAAAAATCAAAGTGCACACAGTGACAGCAGAAGGGAAAGGGACAGAGAAGGCAGCAAGGCAGCCTCCCGATGCAGCTGTAATGGGAACAAGAGCAGAGAGGGGCAGAGAGCATCCCTGGCTCCTCTGGGAACTGGAAGCTCACTAATCACTTTTTACAGCAGCTCCAGCTCCAAGGCTGGTTCATGGACCATGGCTGATGCTGAAAAGTCACTGCAGTGCTGCCTCATCTTCTCCAGGTGATGCTGCCAGCCGTGACCTCAGTCCTGATGGGAACCTGTGCTGAGCCTGGGAAGTGTCTGAGCAAGATTTTGGGGACAGAATTTACCCACACCTCAGTGTGCAAGGACTCTGAGCTTGTAGGTGATAACACATGGAACATCACTGTCAGGAGCAGTCACAGTATAATACCTGATTATCCAACCCAGCAGACATGTGGTAAGGCTAAGATCAAGGCTGGAAAACCCTTTTGAACTGCAGGATACCAGCACAGGCAAGAGAGTCTGGAGAGAAATCAGCCACCAAATTTTTGCTGCAAGCTCAGTGGTTACACACAAGTACAAAATCTGGGGTCAAGGGTCTTGGGAGAAAGAGGGGAAGGGGAAGGAGAAGGAGAAGGAGAAGAAAAGAGAAGAAAAGAGAAGAAAAGAGAAGAAAAGAGAAGAAAAGAGAAGAAAAGAGAAGAAAAGAGAAGAAAAGACTTTGGGCAGGAAGGGATCTTTAAAAGTTATCTAACATCATCCCAACACACCCTCTCTGGCAGCATCCCTACAGCCAGATCCTCCTTCCCCGTGTTCAAAATTATTTGGGTTATTTCCTTAAATAAACTGTAGTGAATTACTCAGGTAATTTACTTAAGAATTAACCGACCTGCTTGCACCCAGACAGATATTATTTAAGCTCACGACTGATGCAGCCTCTCCTTGCAGACAACAAGGAATTTGCATTGCCCTTTTCCACCCTCTTTCTTACAGCCTGTAAGTTCTTATCTCCAAGATGTGCCCTTCTCTGTCAAATTTGGCTGATATTAGTCCCTGGGTTAAAAAGGGTTCTGGAGGAATAGCGAGTGACAGTCAGTCTGAGTGCATAAGCCTCATTTCTGTTCATTGAAAAAAAAAAAAAAAGCAAGCACAAAAACAGGGGAGAAGCTTCAAAGTGACTGCAGCCAATAAATGAATCTTTCGTCCTGTGTGACAAAAATATATCTATAAAAAAAAAAAAAAAAAGTGAAGCAAGTGCTTTTCTCAGAATCAATTCTGAGAAAAACAATGTGTGCTCTGCAGATGCTCCAAAATGCAGGGGCAGGGGGAGGACCAGTGGCCTGAGGTGAATCTTGGCAGCAAAAGCACCCTGGCAGGGAGGGATGCTGCAGCTCTGCTGACAGCCAAGCTCTCCACAGGGCTGTGATGTCCTGCCCATGGCTGATGCTGCTCCCAGCACCTGTAAAGGCAGGAGATACACTCATCTTCCTGTGCCTGGATGGCACTGGGATGGACAGAGCAGGGATGCAGGGAGAGATGGAAAACTCAGCATCCACCACAGGAGCTTTCCAGAAGTGTGTGTGTTTCACTGCAGAGCTGCTGTCAGGGTGTGAGAAACTGCTGATCTCAAAAGAAGGGGGAAAAGCTGGGAGGGAAAACCATCCACTGCCTCAGCACAGCCCTTCATCCACACCTGTGGCCTCCTCTTCCTCTAGAGGCCTCTGCAGGACCCTGAAAACTTTACCTGGTTCATCTACTCACTCCCAAGGATGAAACATGCACGTGGCAAGAAAAACACAGAAATCATTTCCCAAAGCACCCCCCGAACCTCCACATCCTCCTGTAAAAACTCCCGCTGTAAAAAATTGCTGCTGCAAGTTTCAAGATCCCCAGCCCAGCTTCCTGAGCCAAAGGAAAATACAATCAAAGATGCCTCCAAGGTGATAGTCTGGCTGGGAAGAGACATTCCTTGGATCAACGATATGCTCTGATTTAAGGGAATACAATTCCCATGGTGTCAGGCACACACTCCTCTCTCCTCTCACTCTGCAAGGCAACACCTTCTCAAACATAAAACATTGTTATTAACCTCCAGCTGACAATCACAGCACAACCACAACCCTTCCTGCTTCCTTTTCTTCTCCTGCCCAGACACACAACATGGTGTTTTTTGATGACATGTTATTAAAAATGCTCCCTGGCTTCACTGCAGCTGGACACGGCGCCCAGGAGTCCTCCAGCCTCAGGGAGATCTGCTCCTGGATGGGTAATACAGGGAAATGCAACACCCTAAAAGCAAACCAGAGTTTTAGCCTGAAGAAAAGGAGGCTCAGAAGGGACTTTCTCACTCTGGACAAGTCCCTGACAGGAGGGTGCAGCCAGGTGGGGAGTCAGACTCTCTTCCAGGTAAAAAGTGACATGATGAGAGGAAAGGGGCTTATGCTGCACCAGAGGAAGTTGAGATTGGGTATTGGGAAAATTTCTCCATGGAAAGGGTTGTCAGGCACTGGCACAGGCTGCCCAGGGCAGTGGTGGAGTCTCCATTCCTGGAAGTGTTTAAAAATCATGTGGATGTGGCACTTGAGGACTAGGTTTAGTAGTGAACATGGTGGTGGTACTGGATTGATGATTGTATTTGGTGCTCTTAGAAGTATTTTCCAACCTGAATGATTCTGATCCCATGATTTGCAGACTAATTCTTTGGGCTGGCTGGACCTAGACTACACCACACTCCTGCCAGTTACTGGAGCACACAATTCTATGCAGGATGAAAAAATACTTTAAAATTCACTCCAGGTAAACTCCTGCAAGATCCCCGACTAACAAACACTGAGGAATGTTTCTGCAGGATGAAAAAAATCCTTTAAAATTCACTCTAGGTAAACTCCTCCAAGACCCCTGACTAGCAAACATTGAGAAACGTTTCTGCAGACAGTGGCATCCTTCAAAGCCACCTGCAGAAGCTGCTGGCCCCAAAATGACATCCCCATGGACCACAGATGAGGAGGAGCAGCTCACAGCCACAGGTGAACTCAGCTCTGCAAAGCTGCCCCAGCCCCAGTCTCAGCCAAGGCTGCTCCACCCAAAAAACAGCCCCATGTCCCTCCACAAAGCTTTGGCTTCACAGGAGAGGTGCCCAAAGCTGGTGACAGCCAAGAAACATCTGCAGTGCATTTCTGTTGTGGCTCTAAAGTGCTGTGGTAGCACAGACAGACTTGTGAGATTTAATCAAATTATGTGAAACACTTGGGGAATTAACTGCTTATTTCATAGTAACAGAATCCCAGAATGGTTTGGGTTGGAAGGAACCTTAAAAACCATCTGGTTGCACACTCTGCCATGGGCAGGGACACCTTCCACTATCCCAGGTTGCTCCAAGCCCCATCCAACCTGGTCTGGGACATTTTCCAGGGATGGGACAGCCACAGCTCCTCTGGGCAGCCTGTGCCAGGGCTTCACCACCCTCACAGGGAAGGATTTTCTCCTGACATCCAACCCAAATTTACCATCTCCCAGCTTAAAGCCATCCCCCCTTGCCCTATCACTGCTTGACCCTGCAGCAGACCCTCTCAACACGAATTTGGGGGTGCAGAGGGCATGGCAGAGCTGATGTCAGGGACTTGGGCTGCTGCAGTGTGACACCCTCCTGTGCCACAGCCTCACAAACCACCCCTCCCATGCCAACCCAAAAATTCATGTCCTAATCCAGCAGCCCACCCAACACAGCTGGCAACAGCTTGGCTGTGAACACCAGCCTCTCAAAAAGG
Organism: Argya squamiceps; assembly: GCA_037834095.1. Lineage (NCBI taxonomy): Eukaryota > Metazoa > Chordata > Aves > Passeriformes > Leiothrichidae > Argya > Argya squamiceps. The sequence continues at coordinate 72,803,641 of JBBMKD010000115.1, read as the reverse complement.
TCTTGGTGAATGCCAGCCAAGCAGCACAGCTCCTCCAGGATTTCCTGAGTTCAAAAGCATTTTTCAGAATTAATTGCAAACCCTGCTAATGGCTCTCCATCCCAGGTGCCTGGGAAAGCAAGCTGGGGGCATCTGTGTGTCTCCCAAAAGCTTCTGCTCTGGTGCAGGGCAGGGTCTGGTGGTGGTGAAGCCTCTCCAGGCTGGAACAGGCTGCACAAACCAGTCCCAAAGAGCTGAGCCTGCTCCAGAGGGAAGGACAAGTTGTTTGTTCGATTGTTTTTTTAAGTTATTTTTGTATTTTTTGTATTTGTATTTCGTAATTTTTATAATTTTTTCGTATTTTGAATATTTTTGGGGGTTTTTTGGGGTTTTTTTGGGTTTTTTTGGTTTTTTTCTGGTTTTTTTTTTTTTGGTTTGGGGTTTGCTTTTTTTTTATATTAAGGCCAATTGCAGTGGGTTGACCCTGGCTGGAATCCAGACAATCACCAAAGCAGCTCTCTCACTCCTCTCCACAGTGGGACAGGGGAGAGAAAATAGAGCCAGAGGGTCATGAGTTGAGATAAGGACTGTGAGAGATCCCTCACCAAATACCATTGTGGGAAAAGGGGACTCGAATTTGCAATATTAATTGAATGTATTAACAACACAATCAGAGCAGGATAATGAGGAGTAAAATAAAAACACCTTTCCCCTCACCCCTCCCTCCTTTCAGGCTCTGCCTCCTTCCCCAGTGATGCAGGGAGATGGGAATGAGGGATATGGTCAGTTCAGAACAAAATGTTCCTGCCACTGCTCAGGGAGAGAAGTCAGAGTCCTTCCCCTGCTCCAGCGTGGGGTCCCTCCCACAGGAGACAGTTTTAGATGAACTTCTCCAGTGTGAGTCCATCCCATGAGCAACAATTCTTCTGGAACTCCTGCAACATGGATCACTCTTCCATGGGGTGCAGCCCTTCAAGGACAGGCTGCTCCAGCATGGGGCTCTCCTCTCCACAGGCTTCCCACGGGATCACAGCCTCTCTCAGGCCTCCCCCTGCTCTGGTGTGGGCTCCTCCAGGGGCTGCAGGTGCATCTCTGCATCTCCACAGGCTGCAGGGGAATCTCAGCTCTGGCACCCAGAGCAGCCCCTGCCCCTCCTCCTGGCCTGAGCTTGGTGTCTGCAGAGTTGCTCCTCTCACATGTTCTCACCCCGCTCTTCTCTGGCCACAATTTACAACTGCCAGTGCCTGGCAACCATTTTATTTTCCTCTTAAATCTGTTATCCCAGAGGCATCACCATCATTCCTGATGGGCTTGGCCCTGGGGTCTGTCCTGGTGTTGGCTCTGCTGGACACAGGGGAAGCTCCTGGCAGCTTCTCACAGAAGCCACCCCAGCAGCCCCCTCATTACAAAAACCTGGCCAATTGCAAACTGAATACACACATTCAAACCCCACTGGTGAGAAATAAGAAATAAGAAAGAAATGAGAAAGAAATGAGAAATAAGAAATAAGAAATAAGAAATAAGAAATAAGAAATAAGAAATAAGAAATGAAAAATAAGAAGCTTTTGGGCAGCCATGTGCATCCAGGTGTGACATGACACCAGGGGGATGGGGGGACACCACACAGCCACCCCACCCCTGCTCTCCATCCCAGGGACACACATCCACGTCACCCCAGCCACATCCCTTCCCATCCAGGTGGAAATGCAGATGTTTTCCTCCACCACCACCATGGAAGGGGATGAAGCTGAGCCAGCTGCCAGGGAGGAGACGCCCTCAATAAGTGCCTGCATTTATTGTGAAATAAATGCACCTGCAGCAGGTTCCTGGCTGACAGGTGTGGCAGGATTTGGTCCTGCAGACATGGCAGAGGCAGAAGTTTGTCACCACAGGTTCTCTCCCACCACCTCAGAAACCAAGTTGTTCTTCTCCTGAGCACAGCTGCTACGTGCCTGTAGCATGGGAGGATGAGGAGGATGTGGGTTGTGTCTGCAGGAGAGGAGATGGGAGCAGTGTGGCCACTCTGAAATGAGCACAAAACCACTCCCAGACAACCTGGGGTGCCTAAAATCCCACAGACTTCCTGAGATGACTCTCCCAGAGCTAACTCAAAGCAGCAAAATCTCAAACCTGTTCATTTCCCATCACAAATATTCAGCAATCCATCCACAATACAGACACCACCTTGCCATCCCTGCCCACTGCTGAGGTACCTCCACATTTCAGGAGGCTGACAATGACAATGCAAAATCCAGCAAGCCAAGGCTGACCATGGCACAGCTCAAGGGAGATGGGAAAGAAAACAAAACCTCTCATTTTAGCAGGGAAGCTTTAAATGCACAGGAGTTTTAAGAACACCCAGTGTTGTTCCCTGAACTGAGCGGGAAACACACTTCTCTCAGGATCACCAGCAAGGCATCTGTGTTGCAAGTGAACACATATATATAAATAAATAAATAAAAATAAAATAGCCAGGGTCTCAAACAAGCAGAAGATGATTGGTTGGCTACAGTAGCCCTTCATTTCAGAGGACACAGTAATCTGCTAATTATCCTCAAGTGGCAGAACTGCCCCTTGTCTGAGGAGTTTCACAACAACATCCCGAGGTATTTATGGAGATTACTAAGACAGAAGCTTCAACACTCTGAATCTTCTTGTTGTCCTTTCCCCAGCCTCATGCCATCCCAAACAGAGCAGCAAACTGTTAACTCTGAAACTCAACCGTGGTGTAGCATAAATGTCTTAACACTTCTGCCAAACTGAGCAACGGTGAAATCATTAATGATGTTTAATTACTCCATCAAAACAGAAAGGAAGAGTGTCAAACGTGCCCCAAACAGCTCCTGAAAAAGCTGTCCCCAGCTTTCACAGAAAACACAGGGTCTTGCTGTACTTTTAGCTACAGATCCTCACAAATACACAGGACCCTAAAGATTCGACTGAGCAGCAAGAACATGAAATTAAATTAGGTCCAGGAGGGTTTTCTTGCTGCTTTGCAGACACCTGTGGCCAAAATCTCAACCAGTGACAACTACCACATTTTCACACCCTTCCTGCTGGGAAAAGACCAAGCAGCAGCAAGGATGGCCAGAGGGAGAAACAGGAGAGAGAGACACAAAATGAGAAAGAAGGGGAGAGTCAACACAGCAAAATTTGCCCTCAGCAGGAGATCACAGCAGAGCGAACTCAACCACACAGTTCACCCCAATGTGAGGATACTCCAGAGAGCAAAAAAAGAGTATTATCCTCATCCAAGATCAAGTTCTGAAGAAGAGACTTCTGGAGATAAAGCCCAGCACCCCACCACCACCTTCCCTTCCACGGTTTGGATCCAGGGCTAACATCCATCAAGTGTGTTTGCATGCTTTGCATTCCATCTATCATGACTCTCAGGAACCCTCCACAGACCATTCTCATCCCATTTGTGGATCAGGCTGAACTCAGCTATGGGGAAAAAATGTGCCAAACCAAGCCAACCTCTTCAGGCACCTCAGTCCTCTCCCAAACTCCATCACAAAGGCAGAGCTGGTGTTCAGTTCATCTCCAGTCTCCCATCCTGCTAGGTAATGGACTTCACCCCCCCAATTCACCTGAGACAAACTGCTTCCCTCCCTGCATCACCTTCACCTGCAGCAGCATCCAAATGCTGCTCCTCTGCTTTAACAGCAACCTGAGATCTTATAAATTATAAAAAAAAATGCACAGCCTGAGCTTCCCAAAACAGCCACTGCTCGTCTGTGCCAAAGATAACACACTCAGTGCAAGGCAACCACAGCCTACAAATCTTACCCAAGGCTTGAGGGGATAAAATGCAGCACAAGGTTCTGCTCTGGGACCTTGGGTTCAGCAATGGCAGATGAAAGCCTTTATGACCCTCACATGGAAAAATAATGTTGGTGGACACAATAAAATGGCTTTTCCCACTCAGTGCAGACAAAAAGTGTGAATATTTGCTTGTCAGGGTCACATAAATCATAAACAGAGTGGGAGGTTTCCTTCTCCATCCCATGTGGCAACCCCTGGCCAGAATCTGGATGCTCACAGGATGGTCCACCATCAAAAAGCCTTCCTAGGTTTTGTAGAGAAGGGACTGTTAAATGTCTTATTTTGGCATCTTTGCATTGAAAGGAACAACCTGGAAGCCGAGTCTATCATCTGCTTACTCCATCTCCAATTTTTGTTGACAATGCTGTGATTTCAAGCTTCATCCCATACCTGACTGAGTGATGGAGAAAGAGCAGCACTGATTACTGGAAAAGGAATGAACGTGGCAGCCACAGGCACGTGGAAATGGCCCATTTGAGAGAAGCACCCAGGTTCTGGGGCACTGGGAAACAGCACCTGCCCCTTTCCAACCTAATGCCATTGATGCTTCATCCACTGTGGGATCTCCCTGGTGGGAATCTCACCCTTTCCAGAGAAGCCTGACCCAAGGAACAGCCCCAGGAGGCAAACTTTAGTGTCATTCCATGGAAAAACAACTCCAAGGACTGAGTTTTGAGGCAGCGGGGAGGCCAGTGACACCCAACAACTGTGTGCCTCCAGCGTTCGGCACTGCCGGGGGGCAGCTGCGGCAAAAAAAAAAACATCCCACGACTGCCGGCTGCTCTGCTGCCACGGCATCTGTTGTCCCCTACTGTCACCCACCACGGCCCCCGAGACCACGTGCAGCCAAGAGTGACTCTGCAGGAAAACGACAACCACAAAACGACAACAAAAAACCCCCGTGTCTCCGCCGAGCCCCTCGCTCGCTTACACCCCAACCCAGCAGCCCCGGGAGGCCGCACCTGCCGCTGGGGTGGGCGCTGCTCCGGGCCGGGACCACCGTGGGGGCCGTGTCCCCTCGGGGATGCTCCGCTGGCACCTTTGTGCCGCCGGTGCGGCGGTGCGGGCTC
>JBBMKD010000115.1:72777049-72789876 GCA_037834095.1 Argya squamiceps | reverse complement strand
TGGATATAATGTGGGATTTGGGACAATACTGGGGGACCTTCCCACTGGATTCCCAGAGGATCAGAGCTACCAGACCTCTCTATGGGATCACTGCTTCCATCATCCCACTCAGGTTGTGTTCTGACTCTGTCAGTGGTCTTTTGTATTATCGCATTTATTTTATTTTACTCTTTTTTTTCCTTTTTCCTTATTAAATTGTATTTCTGACTTGGAGCATCTCATTTGTTTTGCTTTCAAACCACTACAGTTATTTAGGGAAACTCACCATGTTTGCCCCAAATATAGCACAAGTGTTTGCAGCTACTCATACCGCCATAACACGGCGTCATAAGCGTGCCACAACCCCGTTAGGTCCTGAATGCAATGACAAAGTAACTTTGTGGGATCACCCAGAAGTAATATTTGCCTCCATCCTTACCCTGGGTGTAGCAGGGGCACAAGCCCTTACACAGTTACGGTGATTAGCCTGTTGGACAGGTAAAAAAATTAACGTCACATCTAAAATCCTATCCAATTTAGTAACTGATCTTGGCAGCGTGAGACATGCTGTGTTACAAAACCGTGCTGCCGTCGATTTCTTACTGCTTGCACAAGGGCACGGATGCAAAGAATTTGAAGGCATGTGTTGTATGAATTTGTCTGACCACTCAAACTCAATTCATCGACAGCTTGCCCAATTGAAAAATAACATGCACAAATTGCAGGTTGAATCAGATCCTTTTACACGCTGGTTAGTTCAATTTAGCCTTACACCTTGGCTTGTATCCTTAATTAAGACTGGATTGCTGATACTTGTTGTCATTATTGCTATCTTATTGCTTCTTCCCTGTGTGATGCAATGTATGCAACAGCTAGCTAATCGAGCAATTACACAAGTTTTTATAGCACAAAACCAAAAAATTGTGGAGATGTGGCTGCAGGATAAAGGCTTGGAAGGTCTTACAATAGAAAATACCTAGGCTTGGGAGGTCTGGTACCAGAACGCCTAGGCAAGGTCAGCCTAATCTTGAGCAACAAAATAACAAGGTGCCTGTGATCAGCAGAATAAAGAAGAATAAGGGTAGAATTGAATTGAAATGCAAACACAGCTTTCAGCTCACCAATTATGATCTTATGTGTGTGCCTAACTAATGAGAACCAATCACAAACTTACAAGTATGCCTAACTAATGAGCTGTTTGGAGAATATAAATATGTGCACCAACATGAATAAAGTGGAAGCACATAATCAATCATATTGGTTGTTGTGTCTTCTCTCTCGGTGGCAAACGGCAACATAATATGTATAAAAACACATACGTGGATGTGTGTGTATATATATGTATATATATATTAAAAATGTGTGTGTATATATACACACACACATATATGTGTGTGTATATATAAAAATGTGTATATATATATGTATATATATGTATACATATATATGTATATATACATATATACATATACATATATATATATAAATGTCGTATTTCAGAGCAGGGTACCCACAGGTGAAGCAATGCTTAGCTGTGGTGGGAGGGGAAGATGGTTTTGAAATGCTGAGTGTGGGGACAGGCTCCTTCCCCCACTTCCCAGTTATTTTTAGAAGGGCATTTTTATCCAGCACAGCCATGGGTGCCAAGGCTGTTTGCAAGTCAAGGCTAAATTCAGTGGTATTTGGAGGAGGTCGGAAATGGGAATGGCCTGGGCCCCTGGAGAGCTGGGTTTATGAGCACTGATTTGCTCCAGAAGGGTTGAATTCCTGCTCTGATGCTGCTTTCCTTAGTACAGGTGAGAAGATGCAACTCAGGACAGCTGGATTTTCTCCTTGACCTCCCACGTAGCTTAAAATAATAGCCTTAATTCCCCATATTTCACATAATTCAGTTGAATAATGAGACTACCTGGACATAATTAATTACTTTCCTCCACTGATTTAATTCACAGCTACATCTTTGGATTAAAGAGGCCTCGGAAATACAAAGTATGATTATCCAGGTAAGAACAAATTACCAATTTAAAGGATCACCATGATTCTGGCCCCGAGGATTTGCAAAGGTCAAGCTGCTGAGCTGAGGGCTGGCAGAGGCAGTGCAGAGACCTGGGATGGTGATGAAGGATGTCCCTTCCACACCAGGCAAGATGGATCCTGTCAGATACCTCTGCAGGGTGACAGAAAACATCTCTGACAGGGACATTAATCACTCCAGTTTTGCCAGAGTTTGAATTAAACACTGACAAGCATGTTTTGCAGAGGCACGGCTGGCCACAAAATATTACAGTAACCCAGAAATCTCTCTCTTCCTCTGGCTGCAAATGGGATTTTTCTTTTTTTTTTTTTCCATAATCCCTTACTGTGGATATTAATTGCATCAAAGGATTGCGATGCTGCTTAGAGGGGTGCAGTGGGGAGGAAATGCTAATAGTTGGGGTGGGAGAAGAAGGAGGGGAATTTCACTGGGTGAGGGATGTGTAAAATCCAGAACACTGGATGGAGGACAACAGGAAAACATTTTTCTAATGTGATTTTCCAGGGAGAAATTATTGCAATCTTTCAATAAAGGGGGCTTAGAAAAAAGGCAAGAGCACACTTTTTAGTAAGGTGTGTAGTGACAGGACAAAGAGTGAAGGTTTTAAACTAAGAATGTGTGGATTTAGATTATATATAAAGAAGAAGCTTTTTACAATGAGGGTGGGGAGGCCCTGGCACAGGTTTCCCAGAGCAGCTGTAGCTGCCCCATCCCTGGAGGTGTTCCAGGCAGGTTGGATGGGGCTTGGAGCAACCTGGGATAGTGGAAGGTGTCCCTGCCCATGGCAGGGAGTGGGACTGGATGAGCTTTACAGGTCACTTCCAACCCAAACCACTCCATGATTCTGTGAGTCTCTGTCTTGGCCATTTCATTGCTCAGTGTATCATCATACTGTGCACAGGCAGTTTGATTGACACTGTTGATTTTTAAGCAAACTGTGATCTCAAAAGCCTGCCCGGGATGATGCAGTAGCAGGAAAGCCAAGCTTTGGGGAAGCACTCTGGTCCTGGGTGTATTTTTCACCATGAAGAAGGCTGAGGAGAGCAGGCTGGGCACCACAGAGAGCTGGGATGGCTGCACCATCTGGGCTGGCTCTGCCAGAGCCGGGGCTGGCACTGCCATGGGGCTGGGAGCCCAACCCCTGGCTGCAGAGGGGGAAAGGCAGGATGACTCACAGGTCTTGGGTTTGGACAGCCTGGACTACAGGTGATGGCAGATGAAAGCCTTCTGCCCTCAGCCTCAGCTTTCCTGCTCTGGAATGGGTAACAGCTCTGCTTACCCTGCTGGTAAAGCACCTTGTGTGAGTCAGCTTCCACCAGGTGTAAATCAACACTGTTTGTAGGGATAACAGCAGCCCCGAGTCAGAAAGGACTCCTTGAGCACCTGCTTCTGGTCCTTAGGATATGTACTAGGAGAGAATCTTCTTTGGGAAAATGAGAAGTGTCTCAGGCTCTAACACTACAGCCTTGTGCCTCATCTCCTTCAGGGTTGTGGCAGCTCCCCTGCCTGGGTTAATCCAGAACCTGGTGCCTCTGGATCAAGGAGGCCTTCACCACACACCTGCTGATGGCAGCAGCCCAGGTTCCTGCTTCTCCTGCTCCTGGGAGCCCACATCCTCTGCAGTCACCTGCCTGCACCCTCTGTTATCTCTCATGCACCTTCTAATGAAGCCTCCCCTGGCCCTGACTCACCTGCTGATATGGAGATCCTCCCTTTTTGGCCACATCCCCTCTTCTCCTACCAAAAAGGAAGGAGGGTTGGCAGCAAACAGCACTCCAGCACCCATCAGCCACAGGGGAGCTTGGAAAATGTGCATTTTTATCAGCTAACCACAGTTTATATATTATGTGCAATGGAGAAAACATCAGGGTTGCTGAGACTGCTCATCCAAGGAAAAGGACTCACACCCCTCCTTTCACCAGTGATGCCTCAGAGCACCCGAGTCTCTCATCCTCTTTTCCCCACTGGGCATCTCCACACTGTGAAATGATAGACCTTAAACCACATAAACTTATGGTTTCCACATGCCAGCAGCTCAGGCTGAGCCATGACAAGAGCCCAGCACTTATCCTTTGTCTGCCAATAAAATAAATGAGCTTATCTTCACACGGGCTTTGCTTCTTATCTCATAGTTTTGGTAAAAATACACCCTGCTGGAGTCCTGCCCTCCTCTCCTCAGCAGCTGCTCAGGGCTGGCACCCCAGTTTTGACCCCACTGCCTTCCCAGTAAGGTGACTGGGGAGGAAAGGGAAATGTTTTCATTCCCTGTTGGCTGCAAAAGCTGTTAGGAAAAAAAAAAAAACACAACCAAAAAAAAACCGGGTTTGACACGCTCTTGCTTTTGATAGGAGAAAAAAACCAGATAACAATATCAAACCACAGGCAGGTCAGGCACATGGCAGGTATTTTATCATGCTCTGGCCTCTGGGAATCAGAGCAGGGCAGGTTTATATTAACCATGCTGGGACAAAATAGAGACGTGCTGATACCCTCATATCTGCACACAGGGTAGCAGGCACACACCAAATGGAAATTTGCAGCTGCCCAAATAACCAGCAATGTGAAGGTACCAGCTGACCTCCCCCACACAAGTTATCCCCTCCAGCACAGACATTGCTTGAAGGCAAAATTTCTGTTTGTTTGCCCCAAAAATACTCAGTGTGTGACACCAGAAATGACAGAAATAAAAAGAATCTTTTCACCTGGCTCTGACTGACACTTTTCACCCCCATGAGCTGGAGTGTAGAGCTCAGGGCTCTGGGGCTGGGGGAGCCTTGGAGGTTTCTAGAGATGGGACATCTGCCACCACCTCTCTGGGCAGCCTGTGCCAGGGCCTTACCACCCTCATTGTAAAAAAACGTCTTCATACCCAATCTAAATCCATCCTCTCATAGTTTAAAACCTTTACGCCTCATCCTGTTGCAACAGGCCCCACTAAAATGTTTGCCCCCAGCACTCCAGCCAGGTTTGCTAATGGCTCTCAGATTTTTCCATTATTTTTTCCCTAAAGAATCCTTCAAATGCTATAAAATAACCCCCAATAAAGTAAGAGGCAGGCTTTTTTTCCAGAGCTTTCTCTGTAAAAATAATGTTGCTTTTCTAATATGTCACTATGGTATGACTGTGCTCTACCCCAGCTAGTGATCCCCAGGAAGGGATGACTCCAAACCACCTTGGCTTTCCTGTATAGCAGGACTTGTGAAAAACCCTGTTTTTCCTCAGGGATAGGACACAGGGAGATGGTTTCTTCCCTGCATTGAGTGAGGAAATTTCCCTTGTTTCAGAAGTGACAGTAAAACCTGGGAAGATGCTGAGTTAATCTCAAGCTTAGCTTGTCTCCTATGAATAATTATTAGCAGGTCTTTGGAGCTAGACCAAGAGTGAACAGGCACAGCCCTTCAGTCAGCAGATATTCCAGTGCCCCTTCTTCTGCTGCTGAAATAAAATGTCTAATTTAACTCAATTTCCAAATTACACTAATTAAAAAGTACTAGCAGCACAATTAAGTGCACTCCGCAGAGAGAAACTGCTTTTCATGGAAGGCCTGCTTTTGGACTCCAGATAATATAGTTTCCAGCAGATAATGTTTAATTTCTGTATAATAATCCCATATTCCCCAGCTGGGCTTCGTTCACAGGGGCTGAAGTGCAGACAGTTAGAGCAATAGCAGTTCCTCTTCATTCCATCATCCATCCAGGTCCTGGAGCTGAGAAAATCCATTATATTTTCAAGGTGTGGTGATGGGAAATTGTTCTCTACAGTTTTAAAGAACAAAAAAAAGTCCCCTCTCCCCAGTAAGGTGTGTTTTCCTAAGAGGGACTTGATTTCAGAAAGGAATGAACTTTGTGACAAAAGCAAAGCCCTGAATAAATCTTCTCCTGTTTGTTCTCTCCAGGACACACAGCAATTTTAATTGAACAAGAAATTATCCAGAAATACAGGTATGCGTGGCAGGACATGAAAGATGGACAAATTTTATTTGCAAGCATTTAAGAGCAAAGGAAATTAAGGGTGTGGGACCTGGGGCTGTGGTGAATTCCTCATCATCTGGAGTCTTTAATCAAGCTGTTTCTCCTCTTTTTTTTTTGGAGGTGCATTTAATAGAGGCTTCTAAAACAGGGTGCTGGGGCTTTAGTGAATCTGTGGGCATTGTTTGGGGATTACAGGGTGGGGCTCTGTGGGCTGTGGGAGAGAGGACATCAGAGGACACCATCCCTTGCTGGCCTTGGCTCAGCAAGCCTGTTCCTGCTCCCTTTGGGAATGATCCACCTGCAGACACATCACCTCAGAAATCCTGGATAAATTATTTGGGTGTACTCAGAAAGGGAAGAGACAAACCTTGTGGCACCCCTGGCTGTGGCAGGGCTGTGACCACCCTGCCAGAGCACTGTCCCACTGAAGGGAGTGGGGAGAAAACACTGAAAAATGAAAAAAAAAATCCATAAAATAAAAATATATAGAATCCAAGAATAGTTAGGGTTCAGACCTTGAAGTTCCTCCAGTCCAACCCCCTGCCATGGGCAGAACACCTTTCACCAGACCAGGTTGCTCTAAGCCCTGTCCAACCTGACCTGGAACATTTCCAGGGATTCTCTCTGGATAGATGAGAGTTTTGGGGTTTAATAGATTTGGGTTTGTATGAATGAATGTTTCTTTTGCCAAAAAATTTTGGACCATGTGATCCTTGGGGTCTCTGCAGACTGGAATTCTGTGACCCCACACAGCGCTGGCAAGCCCAAAGGCCAGATAACACATAGAATGGCCACAAGCAGCTAGGATACTTCCAAAATATATCAGGTTTCTGTTTACCATTTTCAACATTAAATCTTAGTTTTTCTGTATCTTTGCCTTTTTCTGCCTGGTTCCTGTGGGGTCAAAGGGCACAGCAGAGGTGCTGGTACACCACATCCACATAATATATGGGAATATACTAGGGAGAAATAGAGGAAGGAGCCACATAATACATGGGAAATATATACAGGAAGGAATATACAGGCTGTGAGGGTGGGGAGGGTGCCCAGAGCAGCTGTGGCTGCCCCTGGATCCCTGGAAGTGTCCAAGGGCAGGTTGGATGAGACTTGGAGCAACCTGGGACAGTGGAAGGTGTCCCTGCCCATGGCAGGGATGGAACTGGATGAACTTTAAGGTCCCTTCCAACCCAAAACATTCTGAGACTCTGTGATTCTCTGGTGTTACTCCCCATAATGATGAGACTATAAAAATCCTCAGAGCAGCAGAAGCCCTTTCTTGTCACTGGGAGAACAACACCTCCACCAAGCACCAGACTGAGGAGCTCCCCCCTGCTCCCACTGGGCTCACTCTGTGTCAAAACCATGTCCTTGAGACACACAGCCCCATCCTTCCTCATCCCCTTCCCTCCTCCTAACACCCCTACCTGTTGGAGACAAGAGAAGGGAACTGTCTGCCTCTCCTGCCCCATCCAAGGGCAGCTCCAGCTCTGAACAGAGCAGGCATCACCCTCCAAAACCACCCCAGGCTCCTGCTGCAGTTCATGGCAGGTGAAATGTGGCAGCAAAGTTGACATAAAGCATAGCCAAACAGAGCTGCATTTCTGCCTCTGCAGCAGCTGGTATTTTCTTGGCTTTCTATGGGATTTTTTGCCATAGTTTGTCACACAGAGAATAAATTACAGGAATTCTTGTGATCTCGGTGAGAAGAGGTTCTCAGTACAGCCACCCTGACACACCAGTAGCCTCCTCCTCCAGCCCTTTTCTCACATCTGAGCCTTTGCTGGCAGCAGCCAAGCCTCAGAGACACCTGAGTCAGGTCCTGAACAAGCACTCAGAGGAGCAGGTCTTGCTCCCCTCACTTGCAGCCCTCAGCCTGTTCCAGCCTTGGACGTGTTTGCTCACTGAGGTTTTTCCTGTTCAACGCCTGACCTGAGACACCCAGCAGAAACAATTCCTGGTGTGCTCACCTGGGGGTTCAGAAAACTAACCTGGAGCCACTTTTCTCCACGGATGCTGCTGAAACACACAATTTATTAATTTTTCCTGGACCATTGGACCCTGTCTCTGCAAGGCCAGGTTGGATGGGGCCTGGAACAACCTGGTCTAGAGGAAGGTGTCCCTGTCCTTGGCAGGGGGTGGAACAAGGTGAACTTTATGGTCCCATGCAACCCAAATTCTCTGATTCTTAGAGACCACAACCCTCAGCATCCCCAGCCATGCAGTAACCATATTCCTGCCATATTCCAGTACCATGTTTCTGCCATATTCCAGTACCATGTTCCTGCCTGGAGCACTTTTCTCCTACAGATGTTGTTGCCAATTATTCCCATCCCATTTTCTGTCTGGCAGCAGTTACATGCAGAATGGACATCAGGATATTTTTTCCTGTGGATTTGGAAGAGCGGGGGGAGAAATCTCATTTTATTAAAAAAAAACCAAAAAAAAAAAAACAACCCAAAAAACCCCGCAACAAACAAACAAAAAACCAAAAAAAAAAAAAAAAAAAAAAAAAAAAAGAGGTGTTTTTTGGACTGTCTTGTGTATAAACCTTTTCCTCTTAGTCAGAGTTAAGTCTGGTGGAATGCCCCTTTATTGACTTGCTCTTTGGTTAAGCACAAACTCAAACTTTCCTGTGCTGCAGAATGGCATTTGCTGTTCCAGTGTGAGTCCTGAGGATGCTGGTTTGCACCCAAAATGGCACCAACACCACAAAGAGAAAGGGCTCTGCTTAGTTGCCCAAACACTGATTTTTTTATGCCCTCTGGGACACCCTAAGGCCTCTGCCTGGTCACACAGGATCTCCAGAACTTCCACTGGAGATCTTAGAGAGAGCTCTAAAACACCTCAGTTTCTAAACCAAAATTAAACTGTGCAAGCCCAAACCAGATGTCTGGGCACAGCACAAACCAGGGAAACATTGGAAAGTCACACTCAATCCACACTGAGGTTCATTTTCCCTCTCCAACCTCACCTGCAGCCCCCCTGGTTTCCCCCCACCTTTTCCATGTGGTTTTCCTTCCTGAAAAGAGGGAGGGAAGAGGTCTCTGCTGGATATCCCAACTCCAACCTGCACAGCACAGCCTTGGGTGGGGCAGGAACCCTTTTTGGGACAAACCCAACCTCTGCTTTGAGCACAAGGGTTGGGGGAGAGGAGCAAACTCCTGCCTTGGCAGAGACCTGGGAGGTGCTGTGGTGCCTCCTCTGTTGTTTGCCTGCCAGGGAGCTCCCTGCCCCTTTGCCCTCATCAGGCTTTAGGATTTGAGATACTCCTCGTCAGCTGAATCTTTTCACGTCCCAAAAGCCCGGACCCCCTGGCTGTGTTAACAAAAACGCTGTTGCACTGTTGGCTCCAAATGTTTTACAATCACAGCAATGTTTGAAGTTCAGCCTGCCTGTGAGTTAGGTGGATAGGAAAACAGGAAGGGGAAAGATGGAAATAAACAAGGTTCAGTGTTTAGGTGCTTAAAACTGAGTAGGGAACAGAGTGGCAAAATGCCCATTTTATTTTAAGTGAAAAATCCTGCTTTTCCATGAGTCTGTCCATGAGAAGATGGGATCAAAAAATGCCATTAAATGCAGAATTGGCATTATCTGTGAGATCACAATTGATGCACATTCCAGACAGAAGAGAACAAAAACCTGCAAGCAAACCAACACCATCAGGAGTGGTTGCCATTAACTACAGCATTGAACTGGATGGCCTTTGAATGATCTTGAACCAGTGTGTCCTTCAGGAATTCAGAACAGGCACATCTCGGGCTCAAACCACTCTGCCTCAAGGCTGGAGCCCCTCTGCTCTGGAGCCAGCCTGGGACACCTGGGGCTCTTCAGCTGCACAAGACAAGGCTCCAGGGAGAGCTGCCAGCCCCTGCCAGGGCATCAAGGGGCTCCAGGAGAGCTGCACAGGGACTGGGGACAAGGCCTGCAGGGACAGCACACAGGCAATGGCTGTGCCAGTGCAAGAGGGCAAGAACAGATGGGATATGGGGAAGAATTCTTGGCTTTGAGAGTGGAGAGGTTTCCCAGAGCAGCTGTGGCTGCCCCTGGGATCCCTGGAGGTGTCCAAGGCCAGGCTGGACAGGGCTTGGAAAAACCTGGGACAGTGGAAGGTGTCTCTGCCCATGGCAGGGAGTTGAATTAGGTGATGTTTGAAGCTCTTTTCCAACCCAAACCATTCTGTGAGTTCCTGCTCTAACTGTGGCTCAACAGCTCCAAGGGAGGATTTTGGCTATTACCTATTAAACAACAGAGCTGGAAGCAAACAACTTGCTCCCCAAGGGCCTGTGGTGCTGTAATCCCTGGGAGGGGCCAAAACAGATGATTGCCCCCTAAAAATTAGAGTTTACTCTCAGCATATCCCCTACAAATAGCCCATCCAGGACAGCCTTCCTCCTCCAGGTTCTCCTGGGCAAACCCAGCCCAGCTGTGGCAAAGTGCTCGGTGCATGGGTGGGCAGAGAAGGAGAACTGCCTCCCTCCTGAGTGGAGAGACAGGACAAGAGGGACAAGAAAAAGCTGTTAAATCAGTGTATTTGCTATTTGCTGCCCTCTGAGCAGAGCCTTTGGTACCTTGCAGAGGGAGCTGGGCACGACATGATCCTCACTGGGTCTCTGACACCACAGCACAGCCCAGCCCTGTGTCCTGCACCAGCAATTCCATCTGCAGCCTTTGCTACAGATGGGCTGCAAGTGGGCTTGTGCCTGGTGCTTTTCCAGCTTAGTGCCACCCCATTCATATTTTCTGCATCCCACGAGCCTCCCCATCCTGATACTCCAAATCTGGGTGTTCTGTCCCAGTGTTCCTGCAGCCCAGGATACCTTCCCTGATCTTGGTGCTCCTTCCTCCTGGGGCTTCATCCCAGAACTCCCATCTCAATGTACCCATCCCAGTACCTCCATTCCAGACCAAATCCCACTGTTCCTGCACCCTGGTGTGCTTACATCCCAGTATCATCCTCCATCCTGGTTCTGCTTCATCCTGGTATCCACATCATACTGGTTCCCCCAACACAATGCCACCATTCCAGTGTCCCCATCCCAGTACTCCAATCCCAGATCCCTCATCCCAGTTCCCTCATCCCAGTACCTCCATCCCAGTATCCTCATACGAATTCCAGTACTCCCACTGCAGCTCCTAATCCTAGTTCTCCCATATTAATACCAGTTCCCCCTGATTCCCCTGGTTCCCCTGTCCCACTTCCCCCATCCCTATACCCTTATCCTAGTTCTCTCATCCTTGTACCCCCTTCCTGGTTCCCCCATCCCCGTACTCCCATCCCAGTATACCTGTCCCTGTGTCACAATCACAATATTCCCATCCCTGTTCCACCATCCTGGTAATCCCATCCCAGTCCCTGTCCTGTGTCCCCATCCCAATATCCCCATCCCAGTACTCCCATTCCAGTATCCCTGTCCTGTATCCCCATCCCAATAGTCCCATCCCCATTCTCCCATCCTGGCACTCACATCCCAGTATCCCTGTCCTGTGTCCCCATCCCAATATTCCCATCCCTGTACCCCCATCCCTGGTCTCCCATCCCAGTACCCCTGTCCCAGTATCCCTGTCCCTGTATCCCCATCCCCATTCCCCCACTGTGGTACTCCCATCCCAGTATCCCTGTCCCTGTGTTCCCATCCCAATATTCCCATCCTGGTATCCCCATCCTGGTACCCCTGTCCCTGTATCCCCATCCCAATATTCCCATGCCAATATTCCCATCCCAATATTCCCATCCCTATTTCCCCATCCCGGTACTCCTATTCCAGTATCCCTGTTCCTGTATCCCCATGCCAATATTCCCATCCCAATATCCCCATCCCTGTATCTCCATCATAATATTCCCATCCCAATATTCCCATCCCCATTCGCCATCCCAATATTCCCATCCCCATTTCACATTCCAATATTCCCATCCCAATATTCCCATCCCCGTTCCCCCATCCCAGTATTCCCATCACAGTATCCCTGTCCTGTGTCCCCATCCCAGTATTCCCATCACAGTATCCCTGTCCTGTGTCCCCATCCCAATATTCCCATCCCAATATTCCTATCCCAATATCCCCATCCCGGTACTCCCATCCCAGTATTCCCATCCCAATATCCCTGTCCTGTGTCCCCATCCCAATATTCCCATCCCCATTCCCCCATCCCAGTACCCCTGTCCCAGTATCCCTGTTCCTGTATCCCCATCCCAATATTCCCATCCCTGTATCCCCATCCCAGTACTCCCATCCCAGTATCCCTGTACCTGTATCCCCATCCCAATATTCCCATTCCTGTATCCCCATCCCCATACCTCCATCCCTGTATCCCTGTCCCTGTGTTTCGATCCCAATATTCCCATCCCTGTTCCCCTACCCCAGTACTCCCATCCCAGTACCCCTGTCCTGTGTCCCCATCCCAATATTCCCATCCCAATATTCCCATCCCAATATTCCCATCCACGTTCCCCATCCCGGTATCCCCATCCCGGTACTCCCATCACAGTATCCCTGTCCTCTGTTCCCACCCCAATATTCCCATCCCAATATTCCCATCCCCGTTCCCCATCCCAGTATCCCCATCCCGGTACTCCCATCCCAGTATCCCTGTCCTATGTCCCCATACTAACATTCCCACCCCAATATTCTCATCCCCGTTCCCCATCCCGGTACTCCCATCCCAGTACCCCTGTCCCTGTATCTCCACCCCAATATTCCCACCCCAATATTCCCACCTCAATATTCTCACCCCAATATTCCCACCCCAAAATTCCCACCCCAAAATTCCCACCCCAATATTCCCACCCCAATATTCCCACCCCAATATTCCCACACCAATATTCCCACCCCAAAATTCCCACC
>JBBMKD010000115.1:72759752-72775729 GCA_037834095.1 Argya squamiceps | reverse complement strand
CCACCACCTCCCCAGGCAGACTATTCCAGTATTTAATCACCCTTTCAGTGAAAAACTTCTTCCTAATATCCAACCTACATTTCCCTTGGTGCAGGTAAAGGCTGCGTCCTCTCGTTCTGTCAGTGCTGCCTGGAGAAAGGGACCAACCCCCACCTGGCTACAACCACCCTTCAGGAAGTTACAGAGAGTGAAAGAAGTGACCAAGCTTCCAGCAGTGTGCATTGGATACAGCCCCCAGCTCATTTTCCTCCTCCAGGAACACAGCTCAGGGCCTTCCTGCAGCCAGGGCTGGAGAGCAGAAGGCAGAGACACACTGCAGCAGCAGTTCCATGGCTGCATCTTCACAAGAAGATACTTAAATGTTTGTTTTAACTTGCTCCTGAACATCCTGCCTTATTCTTCCCCTGGAAGTAATGACTAATTTTGTTCTCCAGGGGGCTGTCTCCACACCCATGTGTCACTGTGTCTTCTCTGTTCTCAGACTTTGTGGGCACAGCTCAAAACCTGCTCCACTTCCCTGAAGACCATTTGCACTGGGGAAAGTGCTGTGAGATGTAACTGGGGCTGCAGCTTATTGCAAATAATCAGAATCAGAATCAGAATCAGAATCAGAATCAGAATCAGAATCAGAATCAGAATTATTAGGCTGGAAGAGACTTCCAGGATCATCAAGTCCAACCCAACCCTAACCTCAACTAAACCATGGCACCAAGTGCCACATCCAGTCCTTTCTTAAACACATCCAGAGATGGTGAATAACAAATAATTTTCAAGTGCACAAAGCCAGGGTCTGGTGGGGCACCAGGAAGTTCTCCCACACACAGGAAACACTCCAGGGCTGTGTCTGTGTGGAGCAGCTGGCCAGGTCCCAGCCCTGCTCTGTGCCAGGGCTCTCTTCTGTGTTCCTGGGCATCCCCCCAGCAAACCAAAGCCAGAGAACCTTGGATTTTAAATAAGGACTTGGAATGTGCCTGTGGCTGGTGCTGATGGGGTGGGTTGTGGAGAGGCTGCTCTGCTTGTCCCAGATGTCCCCTCAATGGCCACAGTTCCCCCTTGATGACCAAGATGGCCCCTTGATGGCTGCAGTGACCTCTCAGTGGCCCTGGTGCCACACAGAGCATGGCATTTGGAGTGACCCTGAGTCCACAGAGCCATCCATTTCTCCAAATGCTTCTGAGCCAAGGCCCTGGGTCTTTCTCTGTGCTCAGGAGCTCTAATCTGTGCTCTCCATCACTTAGACAAGAGTCTGTCCAGGCTCTTCTTGTCATCACCTCCCTGATTGTGGCTGCCCTTCCCCTGGCACAGCTGGATGTGCCACATGTCCAGTGTGTCCCTGAGCAGGACCAATGTTTTCAGAGCTTGCCCTTGGCTCTGGTCAAGAGGCTAAAAATCAGCGTCCTGCTCCCACCCCTGACACCTTTACAACACCTCCAAGTGCTTCTCTGCCTCCCCCAAGAGGCACAAAGAGGGGTAGGAAACGGGGTTGGGGAAAATCCACCTTTCATGAGTTCCTTAAAAATGGAAATTAAGATAGGAAGTAGCTTGGTGAGCAAATATAACACGAGGACTGTGTTAAACAGCAGGATAAGGTAAATGAGATAAATGAGAGGGGCAGGAGGGCCCCATTGCTCAGGGCATGGGGCTGGAACACTCTGCCTCCAAGCCAGGCACTGTGGGAGCAGGCTCCTGCCTGCCTGCTGGGATCTGGTGATGGAGAGGACTGGAAAGGGACTGGAAGTCCTCAGGGATCTCCTGATTTTGGATAAAGGGGGAGGGTCTCAGCCCTGGCTGCGCTCCCTGGTGCTGGCCTGGATGTGGGCAGCCAGCTTGCAGCACTGCAGCTGTATTTTCCCTTATTCTTCTGCATTTTCCTGTATTTTAATGGTTTCTCAGCCATTGTATCAAGGAAGTGATTTGGGAGGATGGACAAGAGGGTTAAACCCAGCTGACAGCAGCACTGCTATGACATCCACAGCTGTAAACAGCAGCTTTCTGCTATTTTAGTCCAGTTACAGCTGTCACTGTGAGCTCTCTGTGCAGATACAGCTTATATCTCCACTGATGGCAGTCAATCAAAGTAACAAAATGCTTGTTTTCCTGCTCCCTGCCCCAGCTCCAGGAACACAGCAGACAGGTGAACATCGAAACCCTGAAGCCTGGTCCCTTCCTTAGCTCTTTTTTGGGGAGAAATTGTTCCCTGTGAAGGTGGGGAGGCCCTGGCACAGGGTGCCCAGAGCAGCTGTGGCTGCCCCTGGATCCCTGGCAGTGTCCAAGGCCAGGTTGGACAGGGCTTGGAGCAACCTGGGATAGTGTAAGGTGTCCCTGCCTATGGCAGGGGGGTGGCACTGGAAGGGCTTTAAGGTTCCTTCCAACCCAAACCATTCTGTGATTCAGTAATTCTGTGATTCCTGGTGTCCATAAGGAACTCCTGGCCTTCCACAGAGGATAACAGAACTCCCTTTCTTCACAGGGATTTGCTGCCTCGACAGCCAGGATTTAATATCCCCTCTAGACCTCTCAGAAGTTGTTCCGGGTCTTTTCCTGCCGGGGGAAAGGCTGAGGTGGTTTGCCTGGCTGTGGTTGTGCAGGTGGCCACAGAGGGGTGCCAGAGACTGCTGTACAGCAACCATCCGTCCCTCCCTCCATCCCTCCATCCATCCCTCCATCCCTCCATCCCTCCATCCATCCCTCCATCCCTCCATCCATCCCTCCATCCATCCCTCCATCCCTCCATCCATCCCCCTGCCCAGCACCAAACTCCTCATCCTGTGCTCTCCTGCTGCTGCTGCAGCCCAACAAACTTGTCCTTTCAGGAACGTGGTCTGGCATCCTGAGCTCTGCACCCCCTCCAGATCTGGCAAGCTGTGACAGCCAGGATTGCTGGAAATGTCAGAGTGACAGGCAGCTGCCAGACTCAGCCACTGCTTTCAGTGCTGAGCAGGACATGGAGTTTTATTTTACAGGATCACTGAATGTTTGGGTTGGAAGGGGCCTTAAAGCTCATCCCACTCCATCCCATGACATGGGCAGGGACACCTTCCACTGCTCCAGGGTGCTTCAATCCCCATCCAGCCTGACCTTGGACATTTTCAGGGATCCAGGGGTAGCCACAACTTCTCTGGAAAACCTGTGCCAGGGCCACATCAACCTCACAGGCAAGAATTTCCTCCTAATAGCTTATCTAAATATCACATCCTTCAGTTTAAAACCTTTCCCACTTGCCTATCACTATCTTTCCATGTAAAAATTCACTCTATATATTTTTTATCACTCCCTTTAAGTACTAGGATACCCTACAAAACCCATGCATGTCAGCCCTTCAATAATCTAGTGATAAAAAAAAAGAATAAAGCTGGATGCTGCTGGCCAAGTCCTGTCCCTTTGGAGTAACTTTTTCTTGTTGTGCTGTCAGAAGGTAGTTAAGTGTTTGTGGACAAAAGGAGTCATACAGGGCTTAGAGATATCCATGATGAGCAACTCCTGGTTTTGAGGGAATTCTCAGCCTCCCCAAACCCTGATCTTCAGGGAGAACTGAGAAAGACCAGACACGTGTAGAAGTGGCACTCAGGGACATGGTTTAGTGGTGGTCTTGGCAGTGGGAGAATGGTTAAACTCAACGCTTTTAAAGGTCTTTTGCAATCTAAATATCTCTATCCTTCAGTAGATTTGTGTGCTGCTTGTTGCATGTGTGCTGCATCCAGGTAGATGCTCCTTCTTTATTCTAAGAATCACAGAATGTGTAGGTTGGAAGAGACCTTCAAGATTCTAAGGCCCTGCTGGATGCTCTGCTCTCCTCATCCTTGGGCTCTGCTCTCTTGCCATCCTCTCTGCTTCACTTCCTCGCAGGAAGAAGACATTTCCTGGACCACAACAATTAAAATATACTAAATTTAATGAGCATTTTGGATGCCCAGATGCTGCTGCAGTGGGTGTGTAGCTGGCCAAAAAGTGTGCCTGAGCACAGGCATTGCATAAGGCACCTCACAAAGGCAAGGGAGAGTCTGCTGAAGGAGCTCAGGAGAGGGGGAGAACAACAGTAACAGCTGGATGAACAAGGAAGGCTCGCTGGGAGGCAAAGACAGAGGTGTTTTTATAAGCTAAGTATGCCTCCACAAATCACAGAACTCCTGCCAGCACCTTGACCTCTTGTGTTAATGACAAGGCAGGATCTGCAGGCAATTAAACAGGGAGCCAGACTGAAGCGCTGCCAAATCTCCCAAATTTATCATAAAGCCACATAACAACGTTACTCAGGGCCCTGCTCCAGGGCCTTGGAGCATTACATTTCCTCTTCATTATAGAAACAACCTCCTCACTCCCAAAACAGTTAAGTTTCCAGCCTCCCCAAAAGGCGGGGGAGAAGAGGAGCAGAGAAACCTGGAAAATAGGAACTAAGCTTAACCTCACTGTTAAAAAAAAAAATCCTTAAAAGAAAAGAGACTTGGAAGAGTCAGGGAGGAAGGGGGACTGACTCATGGTGTTTGAATGCTCAGGGTTGGCAGCACTGCCTGTGGCATTTCTCTTCCAGTCCAGCTCATGAAATCCTGGAAGTTTTGCAAGACACTGTTAGATGATTTCTAGACCAAAACTATGCTTCAGTTCAGAGAGTCCATGCAACCCTGCTCTGACTGCACTGTGTGACACTGATTTTTAAACCTCTGTTCAGGAAGGATAACTGCAGACCAACATCCACTGCCCTTGCCCTACAGCCAGCACTGGAAACCCAGAGCAGTACTGGAGCAGGGTTTTGGCACTGATCCTGAACATCTGCTGCTCCAAAGGCCATGTGGTTATTTCAGGTACACTCCAACTTGGGGACAAATCCACAGAAAGCTTCTGCAACCCCTCCCAGCAGCACTTAACGTGGCACGTTAATAACAATTCAACTCTGAATTGTGAGGAGATGATGGAGGAAAGCCTGTGGGTATCACAGAGCAGGTGAGCTCCTCTGCCTGGGTCTCCCAAGGCAGGGGGCAGGAGCAGGATGCAGTCACCCCATCAGGGGTGTGCCCCTCCATCCCTCAGGCACTCACCTCACATGCAAAACCTTTGAACAATTTTTGTGCCACGAGCAGACCTTGAGCACCAGGTCTGGAGATCTCTGCACTGTCAGGCTGGGGCAGAGCAGCCCAGCCATGAGCTGAGGCCATCAAGAAGAGGTGGAGACAGGTTGGTAGGAGCAGGATGAGCTGGGAAGAAAGGAGGAATTACTGATTTCAGGCTGCTAACTGTGTAGGGCATGGCTCAGAGCTGGACAATGGGATCTGGAGATGCAGGTCCCCCAGCACTGTTGCTGTCTGAGCTATTTTGCTGACCCAAGGCAGCTAAAAATAGAGGCAAACAGATAAAACATCCCCCCTCTCTCCTGACAAACCACATTAGTAACTGAGTGTGGCCTCAGAGAAGCAGATCACAGCTGGATCCTCCACAGCCTGCCCGATGCTCGTCCTGTGCTCAAGGGACTCCATCACACTGCTCTGCCTCATCCACATTTCAGGAACCCTTGCTGAGACACAGAAAAGGTCTTTCATTTCTTAGATGCTTTATTTGCATCTAAGGCATAAGGGTACCTTTGGGATTCCTAGCCCTTCACCATCTTGAAGTGTATCTGATAACTTTAGAGGGGGAGTTAGGCAGAAGATGGAGTTTCCTTAAGAAAATAAATTTAACCCCTGCCCCGTTTTCTGTCTCACCACGGGTGAATGATTGTAGGAAAACACATCACCAGGATGTTCCCAGCATCCTTCCCAACCCCACCATTTATCAGGGTTAAGTGAGAACCCCAGCACAGCTCTTGGTCACTGAGCCTAGAGAAGATGGACAGCTAATTTATGGCAAGCTGTCCCTTTTTGCCCCAGACCTTTGCCCTTCACTCTCAGGGGAGCACAGGGCTCTTCACTGCCTGGCTGCAGGAATGGGGAAACTGCCACAACCTTAAGGGGCTTTTGAACCTCACCAAAAGCCAACAAGAAAACCTCCTCCTGCTGTTCTTGCCAGGCTCATAAACTGGCCTCTGCTGAGCAGTGTCCTCAGCCAGAGCCTCCAGCCTCATTCCTTGCTCTCTCAAATTATGGACCTCTTCTTTATTTCTTACTCTTTCTGCTCCCCCTGGGTCTCCTCCTCCTCCAGTCCAGGGCTGCAATTAAAAGTCCAGATCTCATCCGTTTCCCATGGAGAGAGTGGCAGAGTCACTGCTGCCAGAGGGGGGATTTCAAACCTCCCTCTGTGATGCGTCTCACCTCCAGTCCTTGGCCTTGCCTAAACTTTCCCAGCCCTTTCTTGTGGCTGGGAAGAGAGCTCCTCTTAGGATGCATCATCAAGAGACTTGGGTGAATCTGGAATGCAGGTGCTGTTTCCAGCAATGTGTGTTTCCCTGGAGCATTTGGCTGTGTCTCCTAATGGGAAAATTGTCTGCTAGGATGAATCCAAGAGCCCAAAGCTCTGAGCTCTTTGAATAACATTACACCTGAGTCTACATTACATTTGAGGCAGGTAAGCAACATGCTCTGGGGGTTTTTTTGGGGTTTTTTGTTTGGCAGAAAAACAACCAGAGGTGCAAAGATCCTGAAGGACACGACACAACAGCAGCAAAATTTTAGTTATCTCCCAGGCTTCTTGCTCCTGCCATGCCTTCCCATCTCCTTCTGTCACAGCACAGGAATGCTGCACGCAGCTGGAATGCAGCTCGGTGAAAGATGCTGTGGATAATATCCTCACACTGCACACCAGCACTCCCCCAATGTGACCTTGGTTAAAATTGGAAGCCATCCCAGATCTTTCCCCTCCACTAATATATTTAGAAGCCTGTGCTGAGCCTGGCAGAGCAGCACTAACCTGAGCACTCACGGGGTGTCAGGGTAAATGTGCCGTGATAGATGGCTCAGGAATTGCAAGGCTACAGCAGAGCAGCAGGCGTGGGATTGGGCTGGGCACAGGGATCCAGGAGACATCATCTGGACCTTGGGTAAAGGCTCACAGAGGGAGACAGATGATAAACTGCCCATCCCAGAGGCTGCCCAGGGATGTGTGTGCCAGCTTTGAGGGAGTCTAATGCACCACACTGCTGGGACTGGCTCAAAGACACCTTTCAGGGCTGTATATCAGGTTTTGGAGCCTTGTGGAGATGAATGCCAGGATTAGCCTCTCCTGTGCATTTCCCAAATCTTTTTGCCACTAGACTGAAACACCTTGGCAGGAGATTATTTCTCTTTCAGGAGCATGAGAGCTGGGAGCATCAAGCAGGGGAAAGTCTTCCCACCCTGGCTATTCTGGAAGAGCCTGATAATAGTTAAAACACTTCAGGTTATCAGGGCTCAAGGGAAACCTTCAGGTGACAGACACAAGGACTGTCACCACCTCCTAGGCAGGACAGATAAATCTGTGTATCACCTCCCTAACCCTTGTCCAGGGAAATGCCATCAGAAGAGAGAACAGCTCCTCTCACCTAGTCCTGCAGCCCTTTCTAGTGCAATCACCATGTAAACAGGAACACACAGGAATGACAGACAGATATATCCTGAGAAACCTGGTCTAGTGGAAGGTGTCCCTGCTCATGGCAGGTGGGTTGGACTAGGTGATCTGTAAAAGTCCCACTCCAGGATTCTATGACTCTATGAAAATAAGGAATCTGAGAGCACCAGCATAGCTGATTGGAGAAGCTTAATGACATCCTACTACAGGTGAGTAACTCTCCTCACATGTGATTTAAGCCCACAGGAAGCACCAGGTATTCCACCTATTAACTAATGATCAGTAATAAAAGGGATATAGGTGTAGAGCATAGAGAGAGAAACCACAGCTCTGCTGGTGACTCTGAACTCAGTGGTCAATCCTTTTGCCTCTCAGAGCTCATGGAATTATGAAATGTTTTGGGCAGGAAGAGATCCCTTAAAGATCAACTAGTCCAACCTTCCTGCAATGAGCAGCAACCTCTTCCACCAGACCAGGTTGCTGCAAGACCTCTCCAACCTGGCCTCGATGTGCAAGCTGAAAATCACTTGGGGTGCTGTCTCCTTGCAGAGCTTCACTGATGCCTGCAAAGAACTCTACCCACAG
Organism: Argya squamiceps; assembly: GCA_037834095.1. Lineage (NCBI taxonomy): Eukaryota > Metazoa > Chordata > Aves > Passeriformes > Leiothrichidae > Argya > Argya squamiceps. The sequence goes on along the minus strand of JBBMKD010000115.1, from coordinate 72,767,674 downwards.
GCATGATTACTTATGGAAAAGCTTGGATGACTCCTCCATGAATAAGGTCTAGCTTAGAATAAGCTAGAATAAGGTGAATAAGGTGATTTGGCATGATTGAGATAAACTCATTTCTAGGCTGTAGGAAGTAGGTTCACAAACAGCTTTTTGTGCATGGTTATTTTCTGGGGATTACTGTATCACTCTGGTTGGAGTTGTATCTGATATATTCACATGTGTAACAGCACAGAGCATCTCCTTGGTGTTGGTCACTCAGTGATGGAATTCAGGGGCGAGGCAGATTTCACAACCTTGAGGAAGCATCTCAAAGCTCAAGGTGCTCAGTGTCCACCCTGTTTTTGCCCCTTGTCCCTCCTCCCAGCAGTATAACCTCCAAACCCAGACTCCTTCACAAGTTATTAGCCTGTTCCTGGCTGTTTTGGACCAGCCACCAAACCCTCTCAGGCACCTGGAAACTGGGACCCACGTTCACCAGGTTGCTGCTGCCCAGTGTCTGGTTTTATTTGGTCTTCTTGCATCTCATCATCAACATCCAGCAAAAAACTTGCAGAACTTCTGCCCCACACAGGGCAGATCAGTGGCTGAGCTCTGCTTGCACTGAGGCAATGCCACATCCAGCTGCAGTGAAGCAGGACTGAGAGAGTGACACCGGTGATAATTTGCTTTGCAGTGACTCATTAATGAAGAGAAAAGTGCTCAGAGGAGACAAAGCTCCTATTAAGCAGCATTAGGCCTGTTTAGTTAGGTTTTAGAGATAATTGCTATAGTGACACATTCACTTTTCCGAAGTGCAAAAACAACAGTTACTTTTTGCAAATGTTACGACATTTCTCCTGGAAAAGACAAGGGAGAAGGGAATGAATATCAGCTTGAGGAAATGCAGGCACATGCATCACTGAAGAGAAAAATGAAGATTTTAGCTTGGAGCACGTTTAAAAATAGAAAGAGAGGGGAAAACATCCAGAGATCTTCTCTGTATGAGGTTGTGTTCCTGCAGGAAGAAAGGGCTGTCCACTGCAGTCAGCCCTGCTTGGGAGTGGTTTGGTACCTCTGCTGCAGAGATAACTCTCTTGAGCATGTTATCAGGTGTTGGAAACTCCAAGGTCAGAGCTGCCAGGCCAGGCACCCTGCTCATGGCTGGTACTCACCTTGAAGGACCTTTTCATGGCAGTCTAAACTGATGGGAGGGTTTGCTGCTGCAGTCCCACCCTTGGCCACACGCCAGTCAGAGATGAGTTGTCATGTAGTGAGTCAGAAGCTAAATTGGTACTCCTGAAAAATAATAATAATAATAAAAATCAGTTAAACATCACAGAATCACAGAATGGGTTGTGTTGGAAGGGCCTTAAACATCCTTTGTGTAGTTCTGACCCCCTGCCATGGGCAGGGACAGCTTCCACTATCCCAGGTGGCTCCAAGCCCTGTCCAACCTGGCCTGGAACACTTCCAGTGATCCAGGGACAGCCACAGCTGCTCTGAGCCTCTGTGCCAGTGCCTCACCACCCTTACAGCCAAAAATTCTTTCCCAATATCCCATCTGATCCTGCCCTCTTGTAGTGGGAAGCCACTCCCCTTTGTCCTGAGCCCCCAGGCCTTTGTCCCAAAACCTTCTGCAGCTCTCCCTGAGTCCTATTAGGCACTGGAAGGTCATTATAAGTTCTCTCTTTATGCCAAACCAATCCACCAGACAATTTAAGGCACTTACCTCTACCCACCTCCTACCCTACAACATCTCGTGCACCTCTTGTCTTCAGGTGACCCAGATATTTCCCTGTCCTGAAGAAGGTTTTGGGCCCCTGAGAGCTTGTCTAGTTTTTCTGACTCCACCAGTTGGCCTAATAAAAGATATCATCTCTCGACAGACACACACCACTGACTTCAAGGAGACCTTGCATGTAGCTGGATCTGCCCAAGATAACCTGTCACTCCTCCAGCTTTGTGCTTATCTGTGGGAACAGGGTGTGTGCAGCAGGAGCCTCACCTGGGTCTCTGGGTTTCCCTCCCTCTTCTGCACCTGAATGAGCTTATTGTTTGTGTGTCTTTGTCTGTTGGAGGGGAGGAAGGAGGCCTGAAATGAATTGGGTCAAACAAGTTTTTCAGCTGCGTGCGGGTTAGGAGAGGCCACAAGAAAAGAACCACAGCCCTTTGAAGTCAGGCTGCTCCTTTTCTTTTTCGTGGGCTGTTTTTTAATTCTGACAGTGAGTGATACTTTCTCAGATGGAGATCAATTCACTGAGCACGAGAACAAAGGCTCTATAAACACACCACTACCTAAGGGCTCTCGTTGCAGTGACTTACCACTGATGGAAGGCAGGAGGCAGCTCCAGCTAAATCATGTCTACAGTAAGGGCAAACCCTTCCTCCAGGGCCTTTTACTCTAAAAAATGCAGGGACTGGGCAGGAATGAGGGTATCCCCTCTCCGTTCCTATCTGCCTTTAACAGATATTGGTAAACAGGAAAAAAATTATTTTAGTGTTCCAGCCAAGCTGAGCTGGTGAAATGCTTTCTACTCCCTGGACACCAGCTTTGCCATTCAGAAACAGCAGGAATCCCTGAGCTCCTTCCTGCAGGACAGAGCTGCAGCCACACCACCTCATCACCACCAGCTGAACCTCTGGACCTGAGGCTGCTGCTCAAGAGGACAGAGAAAATGCCAACCTTGCCAGAGACAGTGCAGCCAAAGAGTGACAAGGAAGGGCAGCCACCACCACTGAGGACTCTCTGCCTGAACCCATGTGGCTGTGGAGGTGTTGTCCCAGGAAACTCCCTGCTTCCTCGTTTTCCTGCCTTGTGGGGATAATCTGCTGGGAACTTACTCATGGAAATGAGTCTTTTCCTTTTAGCTTTATCCCTTGTACTTGGATATCGAGGTAGGAAGTACTTCCAAAATGCTTGGCCATGTTGATGACATTCAATCCATGGGAAGACTTAAGGGCCAGAGGTCTGCAACTGTGATATGTGTCCTTCAGGCTTCACTGCTCCCTGGGCAGTGACATGAATGAGGCCACTGTTGACCCAGAAATTCCACAGTCATTGCTCCTCATTAGTCTTGGTTTAACTTCTGGTTCCCTTTGTGTACAAAGAAGGTCCTTGGGCAGAGTCTGTGGAGCTGTGGCAGTTTTCTCTTTAACTTAAACAGTGCTAAGAGCAGGGACTCATCTTCTCTTTCTAGATTAATGCCTAGGCAATGAGCTGCAAACTCACATGCTCTCTCTGTCTCTCTCTCCCCGCCAGTTAATTATTTTATACAAAACAGAGAAAGAAGCTGAGCAAGCCCCACTCCAGAATAACTTGCCAGGTGGCTCATCTCCTCAAAGCTGGGAAGGGGTCTTCAAGATCTCCTCAGGCACTTCCAGACTGGTGTGCTGACCCACGGGTTCACGAGTAAAAAAGTGCAGCTTCCCTATGGAACTGTTTTGCAAGGAAGAGTGAGCTTGTGTATTATTCTGCAGGAGGAGGTGCAGCACAGAGTCCTTGGAGGACAAGTGCACCTCCTTGTTCCCCGTGGTCTCATCATCCCCACTGTCTCATCACCCCCATGGTCTCCTCATCTCAAATGGTCACACCACTCAGGCCATGATGATTTGATCAGCACACACCCAGACCTGCACTCAGGATTAGATTTACCCACTGTGTTTGCTGTGAATTCAGCTCAGACGAAGATGGCTTTAGGCTGATCTCTGAAACTCTTCCCCCTGTGGTGCAGTCCAGCTTTGACCACAAAGATCACCTCACTTGGGACTGAGGGTCTCCTACAAACATGGAGCACAAAGCTGAGCTCTTCTCTAAAGCACTTGCATCTATGCAAATGAGGCTCTGCACTCCTGTCTTGACACAGGCTGGAGAACTGGCATCACAAAACTCAGATTTCTTCCAAACTGCCGCTGGGCCTCCCTATGGACGTGTTGGAAATGCCAGGACACTTCCTTGGGGTTTTTAAAAGAGCCTTTCTGGGATGAATAACAGAACCTGCAGAAAGGTTAGCATGAAAATAGCTCTGGAGCAAGAGCATCTGTGGGGGACTCATAGCCAGGGGTTCAGTGTCACCAATTCTGCGCAGCTGTCCTACGGCTAATGCAAAATCTCTGTATTCTGAAAAGGTCAAAAAGGTAATTAAAGATACAAAAGACCATCCCTTCCCAGTATTGAAGCAGATGCTCAGCCAAAACATTTGCCTGTAAGATTGTATTTCCTTAAGGTTTATTAACCATTAAGTGTTTTTTAGGGACGGGATCGTAAAGATAATGAACTGAACGACAAGTAGAGTCAGGATTCCTTCGCAAATTATTCCTGCTGGGTAAGGCAAGTGTTTGAGAAGCAAAATGCTTTGCTGTGATTTTTCCAGAACAGGAGACCCTGAGCTCATCCCTGGCAGCTCTTCTCTGCTTTAACTTGCTGGTGAAGACAGGCAGCCTGCTGGGTTAAGGGGAAGGTGAGCAAAGCTGGTGTGTTGAACCAGCAGCAGGATGGTTCAAAGAAGGGACTGTCTCCCTTTCAGCAATGCCAGCTTAAAGAATTGCTTCTCTCCCCACCCTGACTGCTCACTGCATCACCCTGTGCTTTTCAATTGTCCTAGGCAGATCACTGAGCTGATCCAGGTGAAAAATAAAGAGTGAAGGGGCTTGGAGGGGGGAAGGTCTGGCGCCAAGAACAATTTTAATCAAATTAAGTAAATTTTCAAATGCAGTCATGTTGGAAAACACTATTTATAATCTTGTTTTGCTATGAGAATTATTTTTTTAAAGGATATTTACTAGTAACTATTAAAACATGCTAATTTCCACCTAATTATATTTCAGTACATTTTGGCTAGTAGGTGGTATGCCATCAAAGTGGAGATCTTGGAATATCCATCACCAGAGATGAGTAATAACAAATAAGAAGAATGGGCAAAAAATCACAGCAAAGCTTGTCTGGGGTATAGGGAATGAATAAGCTGAACAGTTGAGGTCCCCCCTCAGCTCTATTTTGTGATGACTGTGGGACAGAAACACGTATTTAGGCCACCATATAAATGAATACCCATTTTTCAGGATTTTAAAACATAAATGTTTTGCATTATGGAACAATGGAAGTTGCACATGTATTTTACCCATTTGTCCCAAATCACAGAATTTAGTGGAATTTAATGCAGTGGACAAATGGGTAATTAATGAGTTTATTCAAACTTATTCCCTTGAACCCATGAGACCCATGCCCCAGCAAGCATTTTGTAGGGGACCACCCTGTTTTGAAGGATGAGAGAGTCAAACAGCACAGACATGAGCTGCTCCCAGCCAGGGCTTTCAGGGGTGAAGCCTAAATGTGTCAGATAAATAGAAAAGGAAACACCAGTTTGTTTTAAAACCAACTTAAATGAACAAAGTCTTGTTGTCTGTGACCCAATTGACAGATGTATGTAGACACCATGAACAAGATTTTTAGAACTAGTGGATTTTCACACCTCATTTTTTTATCCCTGAAGGATTAATACATACTATGTTCCTTATTTAAAGCCCACTTTGTTGTTTGTTTCAGTGGCCAATTCTCTACAGAGCCTTGGATGAAGATGCCACAGAGCTGAGCTAGGCAAGCAAATGGAAATGAAATAAACAGTCTCCCTGCATCTGCGGAAAAGTTGGCTTCTGTCAGAAGGTGCAGCAGTTCCTCAATAAACCAGGGCTTCACCTTCACTGTGACTGCTCCACTGCTCTGGTAACATTTGCAAATTCGGTAATTAAGGAAATTTAGTAGAGTGTAATAAGCCTAGGACTTTCAAGAAGCTGTTACCCTTTATTTTTAAAGGTGTATGTAATTTAAATACAAAAAATCTGCTCTAGGTAAAAACCATTAAAAAGCATCATCTTTGGTCTCCATCCTACTGCATCTCAAGTAGGAAATGGGGATTTTGTTTCTGTGTGCACAGAAGGTGGAAGTCCAGGGTGGGGAAATGAAGCTTGTTCTGCTCCCTGACATAGATTTTGGGACATCACCCCTGGAGACACATGAAGCCCCTCTGGGAAGGGGTGACTGAACATCCCCACCACTCTCCCATGGTCCATTCATCCAGAAAACCTGGCTGAACAAAACACCTGAGAAAGTTATTGTTCAGCTGAGCAGCAGAAATGGCCCATCCCAGGACAACCAGAGTTGAATGAACACCAAGAGGTGCATGAACCAAGAGGTGCATGAACACCAAGGGCTCACTTCAACCTAAATGTTGTCTCCAATGCCATGTGAGATGCTTTAGGTACTGAGACAGAGACTGGTGGGCATGACACGGGGCTCAGAGGAGAATTGCCATGGAGTGGTGGTTGAAGGCCAGGCCAGAGACAACCTCAAACATCTCAGTTTAAAGAAAAGACCCTTTTTTTTAGGCAACACAGAGATCTGAGCTACAGCCACGCTCCTCTCCAGTGAGGATGGGAAACCTGTGGGTCATGAGACTCCAGTTGTTGTGCCTGTTCCAATTCCCTTGCAGGGCAAACAATCCTGAAACCTGAAGGTTTCCAGGGCAAAGCAGTAGGATGGAGCCCAGGGAGAAGCCCCCAGGACCTCTCCACTAGATCAAGCCTTGCCTGGCTCCTGCCTCATGCACCACCCAGACCCAGGGGCAGGGCTGCATCCAGGGCAGCAGGGGCTGGGCAGGGAGGAGGGCTGGTGCTCTTTGTTCTCTGATTGTTCCCAGATACCGTGTGAGGCATTAAAATACTTGGCACAGCGGGGAACCTGAGCTCGTGTACACAAAGCTCGGAGCACAGGAGTCATCCTAATCTCTGCCTTCCTCTCCTTCCCACCGTGGAAAGGCCATTCCATCAACTCAGGCTAATTCATAAAAGCAAATTAAACCTCTGGGCACCTCTCTCTTCTCAATCCCCTTCTCATTGTACCTGCTAACCACAGCTTATGCTACACTCAGGGAAGGCCAGTAACGAGCCCATCTGAGGAACTGGCACTCAACCCTTTGTGTGGATGAGCTTAAGAGGGACTCCCAGCAGAGCTGTGCTAAGCTCTTTTTCTCCTGGAGGCAAAACCATCCTTCCCAAAGTACACTGCAGCCCATTTATCCTGGCCCAGAGCCTGGGAACAAGAGACTATTGCTAAACTCAGACAGCCTCTTGAACTAGGGATGCTGCTCTGTGCCATTTCCCCCAAAGGCAGGTTGTGTCAACGCCTTCATTCTTAACAACCTTCCCTCCACTGGATGGCAAAAGTGCGTTTTTGGCATCTGGATGGCAGTGTTATAAAGCAAGACAATCTTGCCAGGACAAGGCAGTCAGATGCTATCTGCACTCAGGTCCAGGGGGCATGCTGTAGGGCTGTGTCCAGACACCCAGTGCAAGCTTTAGATGTCAGAGGCAGGGTGCTGGGAGGAGCAGCCCAGAGCTCCAGTCAGTTTGCCCCAAGTCTCTGCAATGCTATGCTGTTGGATGGAAAATGCTCCCATGGACACCCTGGATCACTCAGCACATCTCCATCACATACCAACTCAAAGTATCCTAGACAGGCTCCTGAGGCACTCCTGCTTTCCCTCAGAAATTGCCTTTGGGATGACGGCGTGGCAACCGAGCTCTGAGAAGAAACTCTCCCTGCATGGGAAGGTTGCTCAGCTCAGGAGGTGACCCAGTGTTGGTGCACAGGATCTTAGAATCATGAAATGCCTTGGCTGGGAAGGGTTAAAGCTCACCTGGTTTGACTCCCTGCCATGGGCAGGAACACCTTCCCCTAGACCAGGATGCTCCAAGCCCTGTCCAGCCTGGCTTTGGACACTGCCAGGGATCCAGGGGCAGCCACAGCTGCTCTGGGAAACCTCCCCACCCTCAAAGCCAAGAATTCCTTCCCAATTTCCCATCTGGCCCTGCCCCCTGGCACTGGCACAGCCATTGCCTGTGTGCTGTCCCTGCAGGCCTTGTCCCCAGTCCCTGTGCAGCTCTCCTGGAGC